>CM060958.1:88285712-88408905 GCA_030765055.1 Mantis religiosa
GAATTAATAAATATACAGACAACTTATGTGCCTCATTGTAGGCTGTTCACGAATAAGACGGACAATGTAGGGGTTCAATGCAGTGATACCATAGCCAACCGACTCAATGGTAAGTGACATATCACAGTCGTGTGGTGTATCAACACTTCGGGATTCCTAAGGTGGCCGGTCCTCGTAGCCATGGTCGCTAAAGCGTAAGTCTCCAGCGTTCCACCACGTAGAGTGTCGCGGGTTCCAGTCCCGCCTTGGGCATGGGTGTATAGTGTGCATATGTGTGAAATTATAGAAAACAGGTAAGAAAATAAACGGAGATAACGAAAAAACGGTTAATTGAGGAAAAAAGGAAAAAAATATATTTTAAAAAATAAAAAAAAAAAAACGATGTGTAAGGCGGCAAGCAAGTCCAAATCGGTGAGCAATGTTGCAGCAATTTAAGCAGAAAAGCAAACTTAGTGGAATTTAAGTTACTTTAGGATACTGACAGCTCCTTTGAAAGTTAAAAGAGGGAGAGTTGGTATGGCAACGACAGTTTGCACATCTCTTTTAGGACGCAATGCATAACCTCAATCAATTAGGCGAACCATGCCGCCTTCAACCCCTTGTCTGAGTTCTATTAAAAATGTCTATATAGTGGTCTATATAGCTATATCTATGTTGGTTATAGTTTAACTTTTATAAGAGCTGGTTTGTTCGTTAGTTATTTAGTCATTTCATTAGTGTATTAATATTTCATAGGTCATTAGTGTTTTTGTGTTATTATCAGCGTAAGGACACAATGTCCCAAACAACTAGCACCACCCAAAAAACGAGTTCGACCAAGAACTAGCTCCCCAAGAAAAGATATGAGATGTTCACAGGAAACAGGGAACAGTTAGTTACTGCTGTCTTTATTAAGGCAATGCACAGCTGAACATTCTAAGCTTTCAGAAATATAACCTGTGTATTAAACCTACCTACTTCAAGTTAAAATGCACGTTCTGAATCCGTTAGTTTTAAAAGGGTTTTGAGCTTTTTAGTTGCTAATCTAATATAACATATACAAAAAGTAGATGTTCATGTTGATGTTGTCTTAGTCATATAATTTGTTGTCATTGGTGTCTTTCCTATACAAACATCTTGCAAAAGTAAGAAGGTAGACTGTCCCAATATGTGACTTGAAGTTTTAAAATTCAAACGTTATGACATGAAGCACTACATATTTAATGCATGTTTAAATATAAGCATCAAACATTACTAATGACCCAAGTAGAATATTGGTTCTATTGATAGAAACTTCATAAACTAGTGGAGAAAATCTCTTCCGAAGGGGGAAAAAATGTTATATTAGCAGGGGATCTAAATCTGCCAAATGTAAACTGGGACGGACAGTTAATAGGAGGTGAAGCTCAAAAGCTCGTTAACTTTCTGGTTTGGGAGCAGGGGTTATTTCAAGTCGTGAAAACTGTTACTCGACAATCAGCATTACTGGACATATTTTTATGCAAACCTGAGTCATTGTTTTCTGCATGCGATGTCTTGCCAGGTATAAGTGACCATCAGTGTGTGCAATTAGAACTAAACTGGAAAGGGTAGACAAACCGGTTTGAAACGGAACAAGTAATTAGTTGGGATTTCCAAAGGGCGAACGGGGAGGCTATCCAAACATTTCTCCGGGAAAAATATGGATTATTTGTAAAATCTGCCACTAGTATAAATGAAGCATGGGTTAATTTCAAAACACTTATCCTGGAAACAATTAGAGAACACGTACCTTTTAAAGTTATTAAACATAACGCGGATCCAGAATTTTATACAAAATGTATTAGGATACTTAAAACAAAGATTAGGCACGCCTATAATAAAAGGAAGATATCAGAATGGCATCTTAACAAATTTAAAGAATTAGCTAAACAATTACAAGACGAAAAGTTGCAAGCGCAGGAACGATTCTTAGATAACGTTTTTAGCGGGACAAATAATTGTTGGAGATCATTTTACAATTATGTAACAAGACGCAGGGAAAAAAAAGAGAGCATACCAGATTTTAACGTTAATGGGATAGATGTATTAAGTGATAGGGACAAAGCTGATACATTAAATTCGCATTTTGTATCGGTTTTTCTTAAATCCGACGATAGTTCCGAACAGGAAATTGGGGAGAGGGGAGAAACGATTTTTCAAATAATGGTGCCCAAATTACGTAAAAGGATTAAGATGCTGCAAAACCGAAAATCAAGGGGACCAGACAATATACCTACTCAAATATTAAAGCTTGGTGGTGAAGCCATGATTCCCTATCTTATGCTCTTGTTCAACATGTCAATTAACAACTGTGCCTTACCGGAAGACTGGAAAACAGCTATTATAGTTCCGATTTATAAAGGGGGTAATAAAACAGAAATAAATAATTATCGGCCAGTTAGTATAACTTCAGTAGTATGTAAATTAATGGAGCATTTAATTGCAGAATATATACGAGAGGAGTTAGAAAATAAAAAGTGGTTTAATGAAGCGCAACATGGATTTAGACCTGGGTATTCGTGCGAAAATCAAATTTCTTCATTATTTCAAGATTTGGCAGATGAGTTAGATGCAGGAGGAAGAACTGACGCAGTGGTATTTGACGTTTGTAAAGCTTTTGACGTAGTGCCACATAGTTTACTTATTTGTAAGCTAGCTAATACAGGAATTGACAAACGCGTAGTATTATGGGTTTAACATTTTTTGAAAGGGAGAACGCAAAAAGTTAAAATAGGTAAAGAGCTGTCCGATAGGGGAACCGTAAGTTCGGGTGTGCCGCAAGGCTCAGTACTAGGACCTTTACTGTTTCTCGTTTTTGTTAATAACATTGCTGTTAATATTAACTGCCAGATAAGGTTGTTTGCAGACGATTGTATCATTTATAATAAAATTCGGAATACAGTGCATGAAACCGCACTTCAGGATGATTTAAATGAAATCTGTAATTAGGCTGCGGCTAACAAAATGTCAATAAATGCCAAGAAAAGTAAGTCCATTGTTTTTAGTAGAACTAAGGGCAAAATTATTGTTAACTATCACATGGGAGGGGTGCAAATCCCACAGGTGGACAGCTGCAAATACTTGGGAGTTTACCTGGAAAGTAATCCTGGATGGGACGAACAAGTAAATTCCACATCTAGGAATGGGTGGAAGGCATTACATTTCGTAATGAGACTATTGAAAAAGGGGAGCGCTAGGTCCAGGGAAATTGCCTACATGGCCTTAGTGCGGCCGGTTATGGAATGTGGAGTAGCATGCTGGGACCCGTATAGAGCTAACCAAATCGATCCATTAGAAAAAATACAGAAGAGGGCAATAAAATTCCTAAAAAGAGGCAAGTATTTTGGGCCTATTAAAGGAGATGATACTAAATGGGAGGAATTAAGAATTAGGCGTAAAAAAACAGTTTGGTAGCATTATTCAAAGCTAATGCTGGTGTAAAGGCATGGGTGGACGTTAGTGTAAGGTTAGATAATCCGGATTATTATGGACGAAACGATCATAGGTATAAAATTAAGGGTAGAAGATACAGAACCGACGTAGGAAAATTTTCCTTTGTTAATAGAACCATTGAAGAATGGAATGAATTGCCTGTAGCAGTCTTTCAGGGCTGTCCCCTATCGCAGAAGAAATTTAGAAAAAATCTGTATGGTTTATAGTTTAACTTTTAAATTATAATGGTATATAATATGTAAATAGAGAAGTAATTAGATATGTTTTAGTGACTAAAGTTAAAATAATATCATGTTTGTATTGTTTATTGTGTTATTGTTGTAAATCTAATTATTTGTAATTTGATCTGTATTCTTAACTCTGCCACCGGGTAGTACCCAATTGCAGTGAATAAATACATACATACATATACATTAAAATATTCAGCAAATATCCTACACTAATTCAGAGCATTGTTTCAGGAAAGGGCAGCTGAGGAGATAAAATCAATATTTGGCGAATCCCTGCGTCATGCTACAATGCAAGATATAAACGAGATGAAGTATTTGGAACAGATCATCAAGGAATCGCTAAGGATATTTCCACCAGTTTCACTATTTGGCAGACAACTACCCGAAGATGTAAACACAGGTATTATAAAATGGAATACGGTTTTGGGAGCTATCTTTCTGAGCTCTGAATTATTATTGAACTGAGTACTCAACTTTTGGTTACCCATGACTTCAAAAGTCATTTATGGAAATAGAAGATAAATATTCTGTTACATTAAATGTAAGAAAAAATTAAAAGCAGTTACAGTAACCATAAGGGTGTAAAACATCACAATAAAATAAACGGTCGTTTGGTATACAAGGTTATCTTGAAATATCTTCAGCTTGAGTAGTTGAAATATTTTATAACCTAAATATCGATTTTTGTGTTTACGCAATTCTTATAATTCACAAGGAAATATTTGTTTCAAGTGTGCATTTTTGTACCCAGGGAGTCACAACATAGGACCAGTATACAGTTCCTCTGCCTTAAGTAAAATATACAGACAAAACATTTATGTTGGTTGGTAGATGAATTCTGCGGTGCAGTACAGAATGCTGCGCATTTTTCTTTTGTCCATTTCATGTCCTTATGCTTCAAGTTTCACCTCGATGTAGGCTAGTGGTCAACGGACATTGAAACGTGCCTTCTGTTATTGTCGGCCCTCTGTGAGGTGCCTATGCCAAAGTTAGGCAGGCGTCAGGATGTCATATTTGAAGACTTATAGGACTCTCCATTTGTCCTGTGCTTTCCTGGTACTCCGTATTCGGTTTCTGTCTTTGACTTTCGCTTTTTTATGTTTTTATGCTTACACCACGGTGCAGGCACCATATTGCGTCTGTATTTCTTGGATTCCGTGGGAATGATTTCGTTAACAAATATACTTTCCAGTCCAATGATATAAACGATAGCCGAAGAGTTTCCATATATTCTTCAGGGAGCATTTGGGTATTTGAGTACAATCCCCGGCACTGTCAAGGAATCCTGGAATAATTTCTTGTATATGGGTTTGGAGGTTGTGTCCCTTTCAGTTAAATTGCATAATCTTATTCATTGTTTCGCACCTGCCAAAAGGCTGCAGGGGCTATCATATGTGCACCAACCAATCTCTTACTAAAATTTCTTACTATCTTTTTTTGCCACTGAGCGCTGTCAGGATACAGCGACGACACTTAACTTGTCCATCCACTAAATTCCATCCGCCAGTGCTTATGTCCCAGGGCAACTGAGGTCGGGCAAACTTGAAGTACTGACTTTTCCAAATGTAGTGGTCTATCGCCCGTTTTCACCGCTGTGAGAACTAATGGAGCATCAGAAGCACCCGTGTCACGTACCATAGTTCACATGCTATATTTTCTGAACAAAATTCAAATTCCTTGTTAGCTGCGAGGACAATGAACATACACGGTGGTTAACAATTCTCCTTCAGTTTAGAGAGAGCAGGTCCTCCAGTCCGGATGTAAGAAGGAGACCGAGGACCTTAGTGACGGACTGATAAATCTAAACCGAGCTTCCTCCATCGTCCAGTTATTCAAGACCAGGAGATGCGATTTAAGATAACTGATCAAAGCCCCTGATGTACTCTGATATTGTTCATTTGCTTTGAAGTCACCAGCGTCCGTGAGCACTAGTGTAATATCATCTACATATGCAAACAGTTCAAGGGTTTCAAGCTTCACGGCGTCTCTTCTCCTGTAGAGCACGGAGACTAATTTTCTTATCAAGGATTCCACACATAAAAGGATCATCGACAGTAGGCATCCCTGACGAGTGGACTGTTCTGTAAGCACTGGCTGCGTAAAAATCCGTTTACTTGGATACTGGATTATGCAGTTGCATATAGCCTTTGCATCACATTAAAAATGAGGGGGGCAATCCAAAGCGTAGTAGCATACCCCATAGATAACCGTGATGGATTCTGTCAAATGTTGTGGTAAAATCCAACACCAACTACTTCATTAGATGTGCGATAATATTTCTCAAAGTTCTTACGATATGCGTAATCGTCCTATATGAAATACCACAGATCTCTCCCATTCCGATAAGGTCAGATATGTACCTCTTCATCCTGTGAGCGATAATCTTGGTATATAATTTATAATTTGCATTTAAGAGCGTGAATGGGTGATAATCTTTTACATCCAAGGTTGCTGCATGTTTAGCGATGAGCACAGTGATGTCCTCATTAAATCCGGTCATAATTCCCGGCCTCGCTGTAACTCCAACATACAAGCAAAGTATCTTTCACTATACTCCAATTTATTGTCGCGGTAGAAATGATAGCCAATCCCATCGGTTTCAGATGCTCAGGCCGTGCTGGCCAACTCTAATGCCTTGCACAATTATTATTATTCCGTTATGTCCTCAGCCAAGGCAACATTTGCCTCCGGGATAACCTGTGGTTCAATTAGCATATAGACGTATTCCTGCGCTGCTGTACTGACATCCACTGCTGCAAATCTGTGTGTAAATGCATCCTGAACCTCCGTTACGATTCCCTGAGTGGTTAGAAGTAAGTTCTGACTCGATGAAAACTTGCAAAGATATTTCCGTGTCCTGAGAATTATTCGGACGCTAAATACGAGGGCTGTTTAATAAAGAATGATCATAATTTTTCACGCTAAAATTCAATCTTATTATATTCTGTTAGCCTAATGTGAAACAAACACGAAGTAGTAGTTTCACTGTTGGTACTTCTGGTTTCCGCCTGTGAGAACCAGGCAAGTTCAGACATGTTCAGTATCGCCTACCACTGCAATGGAGGTAACATGCAGTTAAACTTGATGTTAGAGGAAGATCCGGAGTTTCTTTCAAACGTAATCACTGCTGATGAAACTTGGCTACATCATTATGATCCTGAGAGCAAACAGCGAAGCTCAGTGTGGAAATCTCCTTCATCACCAACCCCCCAAAAAGCAAAAGTGGCTACTTCTGCTGGAAAATTTATGGTCATCTCTTTCTTTGATATTCATGGAATGGTTTATCAGCATTGTACCTGCACACAGATCAGTAACTGGTCAATACTACAGGGATGTCCTGGAAATATTGCAAGACCATATCGGGCGCAAAAGACCACATTTCCGAGAAGCAGGCTGGATGCTGCACCATGATAAAGCGCGGCCGTATATTGCCAATGTTGTTTCTGAATATCTTGCAAAAATCAACGTGAAGTGCATCCCTCACCTTCCCTATAGCCCGGCGGCCGCATATTGCCAATGTTGTTGCTGAATATCTTGCAAAAATCAACGTGAAGTGCATCCCTCACCATCCCTATAGCCCGGATTTAGCTCGATGTGACTTTTTCTATTCCTTAACTTGAAGAAACGCCTTCGTGGGAGCATTATCCATCATCAGAAGCAGTGGTGAAGGCTGCGGAGGCGATTTTGAAGGATATTTCATAAATGGTTACCAGCATGTCTTTGAAGGCTGTCAGAAACGCTTGGACAAGGGCATCGCATTCAGGGGAGACGATTTTGACGACCATCAAAATTGTGAGTATGAGTAAAGGTACGTTACCAAAAATAGTTGTGATCATTCATTATTGAACAGCCCTCGTAATACAGTGAAGTTCTCTCCTCATCCATACCGAGTGGTCTCCCGGCCAGATCTATGCTCTCCGGCAAACTTCCTAGTGTAAGCAACAGCTTTTTCCTGCTGTTTCATCATCATTCCTGTCATTTCATTTCGCTCTCATTCTATCATTCACTTCCCTCACTCACATACTAGATAGCAGACTGATCTCCCGTCCTGGATTCTTTGTCTTACTGATCCAGAGATTCCGTTCCTCAAGCCGCAAAAGGGTTAAGAAGAACAGTAATACCGTGACACCACGAAGTGGTAAAAGAGGACAATTGGAGCAGAAGAAAATTAAAACGCACAATGATTTTTAAGTTCTTCAGCTGGTTGCTTAAACAGTGTGTGGTTTACATATTAACCTTTTCGTTCATGAATTTTACCTACTAGCCTAATTAAGCGCCCGCACACACACGCACACACACGCACACACACACTCACTCACAAAAGAAGAAAGGGGTATTAAAACACGTATTTCCGGTAAATCTCGGTAGATACATATTATAGGTAAGCATTTCAGAAAGAAAAAGAAAAAAATGGAAAGAAAAAGCTCTAATATGTGAAAGCAGAAATAAAAGTACCTGAAAAATATCCTTATATTATTGGTGTTAAGAAGAAACCATATTTAGTTATCTAAATATAATTCTAAATATAATGTAACACTTCCAATCTAAATTTAATTTAACATTTCAGGCAAGTACACCTTCCCAGCGGGATGTGAAGTTGGCATCAACGTCTTCATGTTACATCGACATCCTCACTACTTCCCAGACCCAGAGAAGTTTGATCCTGACAGATTCCTTCCAGAAAACTGTGACGGCAGACATCCTTACTGTTATATTCCTTTCAGTGCCGGACCAAGGAATTGCGTAGGTATGTGTGTATTTCTACTTCAAAATATATTATGAATTGTAAACACAGATTATCCTGTCCACCTTATCTTATTTTAACAGTAATTTACAAAAGAGGTTTGTCGTTTACTCTTGTTAATCATCATTATTCTATTCGGAAATGGCTTAAATACACTGCATAATTATTTCATTGCGTGCTGCGATTGGTTGTATGACGTACTGCACTGAAACTAGCTGCAAACAATCCAGGACATTCTCAGAGGTGTATGATTGTCTTGTGTAGTGGACTGAAGGGGACAGAGCAGAATTTGGCGAAGCAAACCAGGGAATCCTTGTAAAAGTAGCTATAGTAGTAGTACTAGTAGCAATAGTAACAGTCGCACCAGTACCAGTAGTAGTGGTGGTGGTAGTGGTAGTAGTATTAGTAGAAGAAGAAGAAGAACAACAACAACAACAACAACAACAAGGCGTGTCGCAAAAATTGTCTAGGGATGCGAGAACGTAACATGACGAAGCAACACATGTAGCGGTTACTACAAAATTCACCCTTGTCCTCGGAAGGCTTACATAATCCTTGGAAGGCTCGTGCCTCGGAGAACTCCGTGGATCCGGAGGATGAGGATTTGCAGAGGTAAATTAGCCTAATGTGCGCCGACAACTATCACTGACACTTGGAACCCTGACGGAGCTAGTCAGGTGAAGGCTGTAGTGAAATGAGACATTTTATGAAACTTCTATAATTTATCCCCCCGGCATTCGCCTAGTGACCCGCAGTAACCCCAACAAAAACCCATTGGTCAGGAATGAAACCCTCAACCTCTCGAATGTGGGCCGCACACCTTTGGATACCCCTCTTGGTAACAAAGTGTAATTTATTACTAATTTTAGGATTATTCAAAAAAGATCAAACTGTACAGTTTTATGAGTAAACCCCCTTACCAGATCTGTCACCACTAAAATAAATCAAAACATAAAGCTACTTCAAATCTATTTCATGCTCTAGAATACCAAAGTGAAACCAATTAAAACGTGCTATTATACGAGGGTTGTTCAATAAAGAATTATCAAAATTTTTGTTGACAACGAATTTTGATGGTCCTTCTCAATGCGATGCACTTGTCCCAGCGTTTCTGTCAGTCTCCAAAGACATGCTGGAAACCATTTTTTGAGAAATCATTAAAAATCGCCTCCGCAGCCTTCACCACTACTTCTTATGATGGATAATGCCTCCCACGAAGGCGTTTCTTCAAGTTAGGGAATAGAAAATGTCACATTTGGCTAAATCCGGACTATAGGGAGGGTGAGGGATGCACTTCACGTTGATTTTTGCAAGATATTCAGCAACAACATTGGTAATATGTGGACGCGCATTATCGTGGTGCAGCATCCATCCTGCTTCATGGAATTGTAGTCTTTTGCGCCTGATATGAACTTGCAATGTTTTAAGACATCTGTGTAGTATTGTCCAGATACTGATGTGTGTGCAGGTACAACATGCTGATAAACCATTCATGAATATCAAAGAATGAAATGACAATAACTTTCCCAGCAGAAGCAACCACTTTTACTTATTTTGAAGGTTGGTGATGAAGGAGATTTCCACACTGAGCTTTGCTGTTTGCTCTCAGGATCAAAATGATTTAGCCAAGTTTCATCAGCAGTGATTAGGTTTGAAGGAAACTCCGGATCTTCCTCTAACATCAACTTTAACTGCATGTTACCTCCATTGCAGCGGTAGATGATACCAAATATGCCTGAACTTGCCTGGTTCTCACAGGTGGGAACCAGGAGTACCAACAATGAAACTAATACGGCGTGTTTGTTTCACGTTAAGCTAACAGAATATAATAAGGTTCAATTATAGTGTAAAATATTATGACCGAAAAAACTTATGATCATTCTTTATTGAACAGCCCTCGAATAATAAAAAGACATAACTTAATTAAAAATATACGAGGAGATTTTATTTGCGATGCAATATATTAGTCGTATAGCTTCTCAACGAAAATGGTTACACTAGGTTTAGAGTGAACGAATAATGAAGAAAAGGATTCCCTTGATAGGGTAGTTTAGGTTTCAATAGTCTCTTTAAAGACCTTTTGTAGCATCCTCGGAGGGCTTTGATATTAATATCAAGTTTGATATTTAATTATTTTTCTGAATTATGCTGTTCAGGACACGCAGGCAGACACATACATTCACAGGGACACACACGAGCTCTCACATATACTCACAGACTTTTTAAAATAAATATTTTGCATGTATTATTGCTTATTTTCATTAATTTTTGCGTGGAATGCAGCTATATTACTCTAGCAGCAATTAAGTAAATAAATAAAAATTGGAAAAAAAGTTTAGATAAATTATATTACGAAGATACCCCATGTAATAGATAGTCTCGGCAAAAGCTGCATGCCATTTCTTAAACATAATAATCTTAAATTCCAAGTTAGTATTTTTTTAGTTACATTCACCGATATCCTATAAAGACTGCATTAAACATTTTAAAAAGTTACTAAAACTTTCTATAAGAAATTTCTTGTTAGGGTTCTGATAACCTACTACATGTAATCCACATATAGCGTCAAAAAGCAACAAAATTTTTCTATAGAAACAACATTCTCAAATTTATGCTAATATACTTAAGCTAATGGTTATATTTTTTCCACAGGATATAAGTACGCAATGCTGGAGATGAAGGCTACAATTTCAAGGCTGTTGAGGCATTTCAAGATACTTTCACCAGAGAATCCTTTCCTAGACCTTGACTTAACATTGCAGATTATTACTAAGTCCACAAACGGTGTTCCTGTGAAGCTAGAATCACGTAATTTTATGCAGTAGTAATGAAAACATATTTTATGTACCATTAAAATATATGAATTTTCTTTATAATAAAACCGTAACAAATGTTTTATCACAAATTGTTTTAGGAAATCCTACAAACAGCCCTATAGTGTGGATATGTGTAACTCAATTCAATTCCAGGCTGGCAGGCTGTTTGGAACAGCCCGAAGGGTGGTCAAATGGTGTACCTGCTCCGGGAAGAGCTTTACGACGTAGTGGCGGGATGTGGAAGTTGCAGGATGACGGGTGTAAATTAAGTGGATGTAGAGAAGGGAGATAGCTTGTTGCTCCTCAGGGAATGATGAACCTGGTGCCACAGAGAGCGTGCACCGCTAGTGGATTAGTTAATAAACTTGGAAGAAAATAGGTAGAATTTTGAGTTCTCCAGAATAAATTTTGGATAGCTGTAATTTAGTTTAGGCTGGAATGGGGATCATGTGGTTACCGGTAATAACCGCAAGACATGCAGGGTAACCCGTATCGCTTTAAGCGACGCTCACGAGGTACATAGTCCCCAGGGGATCTGACTAGGGCGCTCTGGTGGTGAGGCAAACTCTCGAAGAATTTTGTCGTCCGGCGCCTAATATCATCTTTCACATAGCGGAGGGATGAAGCCTCGTGAAGTAGTCTCACAGGGAACCTTGTGTATACAGAATAAATAATCTGAAGACATTTATTCTGTGCACGTTGGAGCAGTACCAGGTTTGAGCCTGCGGCCATACCCCAGACTTCGTACGCATAGAGCATGACAGGGAGGACCAGAGCCATAAAGAGGCGCAACTTTAGGGAAACAGACATCGCAGACCGAAGCACAGGGTATAGTGATGCCACGGCACCACACGACCGATGAGCCTGCTCCTGGATGTGCTCCCGAAAAGTTAGGCCCTTGTCCAGCTTGACTCCCAAGTATTTCATTGAATTCTCCCACCTGATCACTTGCCCAAAGTAGGTGAATTTGGGGAAATTGGCGGAAAAGCGGCGCTTGGTGAACAGTATCGTTTGGCTTTTCTCGTTGTTAATGGACAATCGCCAAAGCGTGCACCCAGCCTGGAGGAGGATTAGATAACGTTGAATGGGGTTGAAGGTTCTGCGTGGGTTTCTGTTTGTTGAAAATAGCAGCACGTCGTCAGCATATTGCGCTATGTTGACGTGCTGTTCAGTGGGAAGGTCAGCCACGTAGACGCTGTAGAACGTCGGGGATAACACAGAACCTTCGGGGACTCCGCCGCGGATAGACCTTCGTGTAGATGTTTTTCCCGCCACTGTGACAGTGAAGAATCTATGTTTTAGGAAATAATGTAGAAGATGTAAGACGTGAGTAGGTAGCTCCAGTTGGATAAATTTGTACAGAAGACCCGCGTGCCAGGTCGTAGAGAAGGCCTTTTCCACGTCCAGAGAAACCGCTGAGATGAATGCCTTGTCCTGGAAACCCAGGGCTGCAGCCTCCACCACGCGCAGCAACTGCTGTGACGTAGAATGCCCAGGAATGTGTGTAACTGTGTATAAATTACCTTTTCTAGTAAGAACGGCTAAATTAATTTTCGTAAACCTGATATCATGTTTAAAATATATAATATTTCTGATCTTAATACCCTGTCGTAAAGGAAGGCATAAAAAGTAATTTTAAATAAAACGATGTAACTAATATCACTTCTTTGTATTTTGAATAGAGCATATTTTTTTCATAAAATAGTGATAATTTGAATGTTGAAATGTTATATTAAATCACTCCGAAGCTAATGTCTCCTAATTTTATTCACAAGGTGTTGGGACCAGTGTGTTGATAATGAAGGCGGAGATGAACTGCATTAGGCATTATAAGGTTCTACTCAATTGTAATACAATATTTGCTGTGCTGTAACAGATCAGAAACATAAAAATGTATTGGGACTTTATGGGTAATCTGTATTTCTGACCAAATTTCGGTGTCATATTTTAGGTGGAATCATAAGGTCCTCTAGCACAAAATTAAGAATGAAACTTGCGTTATGATTAAACTCTAACATGGTGTTTGTTAGCCTATATTTCACTGTAGCGAAGGTCATAAGGCTTAAGATTTCTTATTTCCTATATGACTTAACAGTTTTAATAGTCGATAGCGTAGTACCCACTTATTCTTTTATACCCATAGGTACGTTAGCTAAAACAGACTGAAGGATATCATGTGTCGGCTTTGCATTCTATTCTATACAGGGTGTTTCTAAAGTCACTATCCATTTCAATGAAGGAAGACAGTGATTGAAAAATCAATATTAATTTGTAGTGTTACACATATTCTAGTGTCCTTCTACATGACCCCCATCTAGCTCAAAACACATACGCCATCTTCCAGTAGTGGAACGAAATGTAAACTGTAACATGTCAACTGTAATTCGACCTGCTGCTTCCCTGATATGATTCCGTAACTCAGGCAGATCATTCACTTTGCTAGTGTACACTTTATATTTGATGTACCCCCATGCAAAAAGGTCTAAAGTAGTAAGGTCTGGTGAACGGGAAGCCCACAGCCAAGGTGAACCTCTGCCTATCCCTATCTCTGGAAAGGTTCTGTTCAGATAATCACGGTCGATGTTTGCAAAATGTGGAGGCGCGCCATCTTGTTGAAACACAACTGTATCCAGTATGTCATCCTCTTGAGGCTGCGGTTCAAGGAACAGTTATAACATGTTGAGGTAGATGTTACCTGTTATTTCGGTAAAGAAAATTGGGCAATGCAGTTTGCATTTGTCATACCACGCCAAACATTGACTTTTGGTGTATCACGTTCCCACTCTGATACCTCATGTGGTTCTTCATATGCCCATATTCGACTGTTGTGTCTGTGCACTTTCCCACAAACATGGAAAGTGGCTTCAACGGAGAATAAAATGTTCTCCATTAAATTCTCGTTCTCTACACATTCCAGGTCATAACACATTGCCCGATGACAGGCCAAATCCTCGTCCTCAAGATGTTGCAGAACTTGAATGTGATACGGACGTTTTTGTAGAGTGAAACGTAGAATTTTCCACACTGTGTTGCGAGGGACGTTCAATTCCCTAATTAGGCATCGAATTGATGCTTTCGGACTCCAATCACTGGCAATTTGAACCTGCTGCACTGTTTCTGCCAGAACGTGTGGTCGTCCAGGACGTGTCTCATCACACATACTACCGGTACGCTTAAATTTACTCACAAGCAGACGAATGTGTGCCCTTGATGGGGCTGGTTTGTGAAATTTACCCGAAAATTTCCGTAAATTTACCTGGCGTCTTCATATGACAATCCACGTACCCGTGCACAAACAATGGCAACCCGTTCTTCTGTGCAAAACATCTTGCACTAAGAAACCAGTATCTGAAAAAAGAAACAAATGATTGCGTTGTCATTTAAATGTTTAGTGACTTTAGAGACACCCTATATAAAGCTAATAAAAGGTTATGCTCCATCTCCTTCATTCAGGGTGAGAGTATCTACACGGACGGCAAACCACCCTTCTCTCTTTGCCCCGGAGATACCAAGCTGCCCCAAAGAAGCGCCGGGCGCACTTCGGGCCTCTTTCCATTAGAGCAAGACCTGAAAGCTAACAAGCACCCTCCCCCCACAACATGTCAAGACGGCTTGGAAGTGGATACGCCGCTTACGCGCGTCAACCCCGCAGAGAAGACTACCGATTAACTTCAGTCGGGTCGCCCGGTAATCTAGGACACCGACTATTAGCTCTGCAGGCGGCACCCGGGAAGTCAAGGCTTCCCTCAACTCCGTCCGATAACAGATATCGCCGATCTCCCACGGCTATTGGGAGCCACCCCCCCTCGATTCCAACCCAATCCGAACATCTTCCAACAGGAAGGGGCTTGAATGTTCGGCCCGAGGTTCCTCTAGTAACGTTCGAGGTGCCACGAATGCTCGGGGTCCGCAGCGTTCGTACCACGGGAACTGAAGGACGGATCTCCCCCTACAGGGTGCTCCATCTCCTTATTAATAGTGATAATTTTCTTATAACATTTACCATTAGGTGTAGTAATACAGTAATATAATACAATCAAATATTTAAAACATTGTGACGGTTTTGAAATCGCATACTCTGTGCCTGACAACAAAAAATAGGAGTAGGAATTAAAATAATAAAAAGTATGTCCTGAAATGTTAAATGCAAAAACTGGAAAATAAATAGAATTTGTCACAGTGGGTGCCTCAAATTATCTCTATTTTTGTGCAGTTAAAGTTGTCTTACGGCTTGCCATTTACAGAAAAGTTATTCAAGACGAAGAAGAATGCATAGCCTATCCCTCCTACCAAACTAAATATATAGGTAAAGTTTATTTGTCGTGCCAACGGGTTATTTTAACAAATTGTTTTTGCAATTTTTTTGAGAAAATATTAAACTAACAAATACATTTCATCTAAGGTGTAGTTTGGGACCTCTAATTATTCTTAAAAAAATGGCATGCTCAATGCTACGAAAGAACTGAATTTTAAATATCAAGTTTAGTGTTTAACCTAATCTCGCTGGAAGTATACGCGTCCATCCTCAGTTCATCAGTCAGTCAGTGTAGTTCAAGAGGTTCAAGAAAGTTCCCCCACACTGCACAGTGATTTTATTAAAAAGTCTTGGGCAGCTTGGGACCGAAATTTGGAGTAGATAACAACTACCAGCAACTTACATCATTTTGCACTAAAACTGAATAATGCATTCAGCACTATATGCAATTGGTTTGTATAAAATCACATTAAATATTGACAAAGATAACAATAAGTTCTTGCTGTTTAAGGTATACAGTTCGCAAAATCTGAGCATAGGTACTGATGAGGCTGTGCTTCACCAGACATCACTCATTAAATGCTTGGGTTTGCAGGTTGATGTGAATATTGATTGTAAAGCTCATACAGAGAATATCATACCCAAGTTCAGATTGGGTAGCTTAAACTTAGGTCGTTGAACTCTTTTTATCTAATTCAGACATTAAGCCAGGTGTATTGTGCGTATTTTTCTTCAACAATGAAATATGGTATATTCTGGGGGTAAGTCTTTGCAGAGTAAGCGAATCTTTATATCACAGAAGAGAGCCATCAAGCGACTTGTGGCATCAATGTTACGGCTTCGTGTAAGGGTCTGCTTCTAAGGCTTAACTCTTACTTTGAATATATCTTTATACTTATGTGTTTCCACAACAAAAATCAAGATTAATGTACACAAAATGTGAATATACATAGCAAAAATACTAGACAAAAAATTGACTTAACGCAAACTCAGTGCTGGGTTGACTTGTTTACTGAAAGGAGTACACGAGGGTCGGCTGAGAAGTCCCGGGTCTCACATAGAGATGGCGCCACTGGGCTAGATTGACGGATAACATCATATAGCTTAACTCTAGACTAGCTTGTATCCATAGCTAAAGATCAATAGCTTGTTTAATCTTTAAATTGTAGCATTTAAAACAAGACAAATGTAGATATTTCAAAAAAATGGAGGATTTGGAAAAATGAGCAGCTTTTATACTTCGATTTCAAAGATTAAATACTTCAATTTTGAAGGCTTAACGCCTAAAGAAAACAAGGAAGAAATGTACACCCACTTAATCTACACCCGTCATTCGAAACTGTGTCGAACGAAACGTCTCAAAGACTATTTTCCAATAGACCACGACCTACAAGCCCGGATAATCATTATCCACCAAATGACTCCGGCCTTGAAAGCCTACGCACTACAAGGAAGAAATGGACAGTACATTGAGAGATTCTACCCCTTCATATACAATAATTAAAAGGTGGGTTGCAGATTTTAAAATTGGACATGTGAGCACTAGTACTCAGCCTCGCTCTGGACCCCTGAGGAAGTCACAATTCCAGAGATTATTGGGAGAAAACCTCATCATTTTCTACTGGAAGACCGCAGATGAAAATTGTTTGAGATAGCAGAGACTGTAAACATATCAAAAGAACCTGTACGTAATATTTTAAGTAATGTTTTGTGTTTTTACATGGTCTCTGCAAGATTTGTGCCACATTTGTTGACACCTAATCAAAAATTGCAAAGAAAAACTGTTTCTGTTAAGAATTTGAACCTCTAGTAAAATTCCCAGTGAATTTTTCAGATGGCTTATTACCATGGATGAAATACTACACTACAGAAAGTAAATCACAGTCGAAACAGTGGACTGCGCCAGGCGAACAGACTCCGAGAAATGGTAAAGTCAATTTTGTCAGCTAACAAGGTTATGGCGAGAGTTTTCTGGGATGCACACAGAATTATTTTTATTGATTACTTGTAAAAGGGTAAAAGTATCCCTTGCGACCATTACGCAAGCTTTCTGAAAATTTTGGGTAATGAGGTGAGATGAAAAAGCGTCATTTGGCAAAGAAAAAAAATATTGTTTCTTTACGTCAATTCTCCGGCTCCATCGTTTACTCATTGTAATAGGAAAAATGTAGGAATTAAAGTTTGAATTGCTTGAACATTCAGCCTATTCGTCATATCTACCACTCAGTGATTACCACCTATTCTCTAACCTCAAAATATTTCTTGGTGTATGAAGATCTCACAGCAACAAGGTCATTGTTGCGGTAAACAGCTATTTCGAAGAGTATGATAAAACGCACTACAGAGATGATTTAATTAAATTTGAACACCGATATGACAAATGTATTATCGTTTCTGGAGATTATGTTGAGGAATGAATAGAACTTTTTTTATTGTTATTGTGAGGCATGGGGCTTATCAGCCGAACCTCGACGGATGTGTCAGAATATTCAATGCCCTTCCAAAATAGTTAAATTAGTATCCTCAGTCTGCTCTTAAAACTATCTATGCAGCAAAGTCTATTACTCGATACAGGAATTTATGAATGATACTAAAGTGTCCTGTGGTATAAAGGAAAATATTGTGACTTTGTGGGTTCGTGAAATGAAAAGTCCAATTTCACCACTCAAAAATGTTCTTTATTTCCACCGACTTACAGTTAAACACTTGCCAATTACACAAAATTACGTAATGCACACAATTACGATTCACCAGTTCGTCCGTTATCGTTCCGATGCACGTACACGGCGCTACTTCACTAGCACGTCAAACACTAACTAACTGTCTCTCTGAAACCCTTTTATAGGAATGTCAGTGTTTTTCTAGAAGTCTCTAATCACCGAACGTTCCAGACCACCGGAGAAGGGGAGAGAAACAACGAGGGACCGGTGACACTACCGCAAATCACCCCTCAGTTAGTGACAGGAGACAGATGAGTGGGCGTGGCGTGGCCTCCGGCCCCTTCTCAGCTGTTGTCTGTGGTGCTTCCCGATAACTGGGTGACACTGCTCCCTCCTCAAAGCTGGTCGTCCCGAACAGCACCATCATAGCGGGCTAGACGATCCAGGTGTACCACCAACATCTTCCCTCGGGGAACCTTCTGGATGCGGTAGACCACGTCGTTAATCCTCTTCACCACCCGGTACGGTCCTTGCCATGGCTGCTGGAGCTTCGGGCACCGTCCCTTGGTCCGGGTAGGACGGTACAACCAGACTAGGTCACCTTGCTGGAAGCCTTGGCTGTTGGCTTGCCTGTCATACCTGGTCTTCATGCGGTCGCTCGCCTTCTGGATGTTCTGGCGAGCCATCTCGTGCATGTCGTGGAGATGGTCCACCAAGTTCTCCACATACTCGATCGCTGGCTGTTTCGCTTCCGGAGGGCTTCCAAAAGCCAGGTCACAAGGGAGGCGTAACTCTCGGCCGAACATTAAGCTGGCTGGCGTCATCCCAGTTGTGTCGTGTGTAGATGAGCGGTAGGCCAGCAAGAACAGTGGCACCTTGACGTCCCAGTCTCGCTGATGGCTGGCCACGACCTTCCTCAGGTGTTCCTCTAAGGTCTTGATGTACCTTTCGACCATGCCATCCGACTGGGGATGTAGAGGTGTCGTGCGGGTCTTGTTCACCCCAAGCCTTTGTAGTGTCTCCTTCATTAGGTTGGACTCAAAGTTGGTACCCTGGTCACTGTGTAGCTCTAACGGCATCCCAAATCGGCAGAACACTTGCTCCACGAGGCAGTCTGTGATTGTCTTTGCCTCTTGGTTTGGGATGGCATACACCTCCGGCCACTTGGTGAAGTAGTCCACGACCACCATTAGGTACTTGTTGCCTCGGTCGGAAACTGGGAACGGTCCAGCAATGTCAACGGCGATCCGTTCGAATGGGGCTCCGACGTTGTACTGCTGCATGCGACCCCGGCTCCTAGTCTGGGGGCCACGACTCGCCGCGCACACGTGACACTGACGGCACCATCTCTCGGCATCTGCTCGGAGTCTCAGCCAGTAGTATCGCTGCCGAAGTTTGTCGATCGTTCGGTTCGCTCCCAGGTGTCCTCCCGCAGTACCAGCGTGCACTTCCTCCAAGACTTCCGGGACCTTACTCCGGGGAAGTACTAACTGTTCTCTCTGCGTCTTCCCATCGGGTGACTCCCATACCCGGAACAGCACGCCCTCTTTGGTCTTCAACGAGTCCCATTGGGCCCAATACGACTTGTAGGTGGCGCTCCTCGGTGCGATGTCCTCCCAGGTTGGTCTCGTCCCTGCCTCCACTTCCCTCAAGAGTGGCCCCAAGTCTGCGTCCACCAGCTGCTCCCTCCTCAGGCCTGCGCTATCCCAGCCATCTGCAGGCACTGCCGTGACTACTCGGACTGCTGCGGCACGCTCCTTCTCCTCCACTCTTGTACACTGGCCGCACTCTTCCGGACAGGGTCTTCGGGACATGGCGTCAGCGTTACCGTGGCTCTTCCCTCTACGATGTTCCGAGGTGAAGTCGTACTCCTGTAGCCTCTGGACCCAACGTGCTGTCTGGCCTTCCAGGTTCTTAAAGCTCAATAGCCAGGTTAGGGCGGAATGGTCAGTCCTCAGGTGGAATGGCTGACCGTACAGGTACTTGTGGAAGTGCTCCAATGTCTTTACTACCACCAGTAACTCCCGTCGGGTGACGCAGTAGTTCTTCTCTGCCTTGGATAGCGTCTTGCTGTAATAGGCTATCACCCGCTCATGGCCGTCCTGGATCTGCGACAGGACGCCTCCAATGCAATGGTCGCTGGCGTCGGTGTCCACAATGAAGGCGCCACCCGGTTGTGGGAAACCCAAAATTGGAGCACTGCACAGGGTCTCCTTTAGGTGCTGGAAAGCGTTTTCGGCGTCCTCTGTCCACACATAAGGCCGGTGTTCCTCCGTCAGGCGGGTGAGGGGTTTTGCGATGTTGGAGAACCCCTTTATGAAGCGGCGGTAATAACTGCACAGCCCCAGGAAACTGCGCAACTCTTTCCTATCCTTTGGGCGAGGCCAATCTCTCACAGCCTGTGTCTTCTCCGGGTCTGTGGCCACTCCGGTTGCCGAGACTATGTGGCACAAGTAGTTAACTTCCTTGCGGAAGAGCTGGCACTTCTTCGCGTTCAGCTTCAAGTTGGTCGCTTGCAGTCTCTGTAGCACCTTACTCAGGTTCTCGAGGTGATCTTCAAAAGTCTTCCCGACGATGATGATGTCGACCAGGTATAGCAGGCAGGCATCGTAAGTCAGCCCTCTCATCACTGACTCCATAAGGCGCTGGAAGGTAGCTGGTGCATTGCAGAGGCCAAAGGGCATAACCGTGAACTGCCAGAGCCCTTGGCCCGTCGAGAATGCAGTCTTCTCCTTATCTCTCGGGTCTAGAGCTACCTGCCAGTAGCCCGACTTCAGGTCCAGGGTCGAGAACCACTCTGCACCAGCTAGCGTGTCCAGGGTGTCGTGAATCCGGGGTAAGGGAAAACAGTCCTTCCGGGTGACGGCGTTCAACTTTCTGTAGTCTACGCAGAAGCGCAGCTCGCCGTTCTTCTTTGTCACCAAGACTACAGGGGAACACCAAGGGCTGTCAGACTCTTCAATCACTCCCCTGGATCTCATGCCCTCCAGCATGTCTCGTACCGCCCCTTGCTTCGCCAGCGGAACGCGTCTATGTGGTTGCCGAATAGGCCGGGCGTCCCCGGTGTCGATACGGTGAAGCACTTTGTCCGTGCGGCCGTAGTCACTATCACCTTGGCTGAAGACGCGCTGATACCGCCTTAGCAGTTGTCGAACCTTCTCCAGCTGTTCTGTGGTCAGGTGGTCGGCCGCCCTCTCCACCAAGCCTTCTAGCCGGGGCCCCAGGTGTTGCTTCGGCGCCGGCTCCTGTGTCTCGTCGATAGCTGTTACGCTCACCACGGGCTCGCACATTCCCAACTCCGTCCCGGCCTGGACGTCGTGATCGGCGTCCGTAGGATTTAGCAGTCTCACGGGCACCTCCTCTCGGCACGGCAGCAATGCCCTGGCTACACACAGTCCGTTTACAGGCGTCTTCTGGTCCAGCATCATGTTCCTGGTTCTCTGGCCCTCCAGTCGCGCCGTCACCACCACCTCGCTCCTCGCGGGGACAACCACGTCTTCGTCCAAGACGACCCTGCAAATTCCAAGGCGCTCTTCAGGTTGACGGAGTATAACCTCTTCTCCGTTAAGCCGCAGGACCTTCTTGCCGACGTCGACCGTCGCCTCGTGGCTCCTGAGGGCATCCAGTCCCAGAATCACCTCCTCAGCCACCTTCGCGACGAACACCCACAGACGCACGGCACTCCGTCCAAATTCAGCTCCAGCAGGGCCTCCCTCTCCACAGGCAAGGTGTCGCCCGATGCCGTGACAAGCTGGTATGGCCGGCTTGGCTTCCTTGTCGGCAAACCCTTCGCCACGTCAGGTCTGATGATGGTCACGGCCGCCCCGGTGTCCACCAGCACGCGGCACGGCTTTCCTCTTATCCAACCGTCCGCGATGAGGCTGTCATCCATACGCCGGCTGACGGCGCGCAGTGTCACTCGAGGGGATGGTGGTGATGGCGCCGACGTGCCCCTCTCCACGACGGCCCTTACTCGTTTTCCGGCTGCTCTTCCTGGTGTGGGCAGTCTCTCTGCAGGTGTCCGGGCTGTCCACACCCCCAACACAGGCCACTAGGTGTTCGCCGGCGTCCCTCAGCTGGTCTTCTGTCTCCGGCGTAGCGGACACTCCTCGTTCTCGACGTCGGGATGGATGTTATTTTGGCCGCCTCCATCCTTAATGCCGCTGTCAGTGCCTCGTGGATGGTTTTATATTCCCCGAGCATTAGGCGCTGACGAATCTCCGTGTCCCGTACCCCGTCGACAAAATTGTAGGCGGCTTCCCGGGATACGAACTCCAGTGGCAGGTCAACCAAGGCCTTGCTAGCCAGCTGCTCGATCGCAATGGCGAACTCCTGCAGCGTCTCCCCCGGCTGCTGTGACCTTGCCTTTAGCTGGCTGCGGTATGCTGCGGCTAAGCGGTGGTTCCCGAAGCGATTCTCCAGGGCTTCCCAGATGTCCTTGGGCGCCGCCGTCGTCTGCACCGCGTTTAGGACTTCCGCGGCTCTTCCCTGGAGGCTGGCTATTAACTGTGTGGCCTCCTCCTCCAGTGACCATCCGTTGTGCCTGGCCACTGTGTCGAACTGGCGGCGGAAGACCTCAAACGTTGACGCGCCGTCATACTTGGGAGGTTTGACGCGCGCAGATGTTGTGTCGCGTCCCGGCGCGTCGGTCTTTAAATCCTTCAGCTTCCTGCCGACGACGTCCTCCACCATGGCGTTCAGGGACTTCACGCTGCTGTCGGCTTTTCCTTCCAGCTCATTAACGCGGCTCGCCAGGTCTTCGACGCGCTCGCCTAACTCTGTGACGTCCTCTTTTACGCCGGCCAACTGTTCTTCGAACTTTGCGGCGAGAGCCTCGTTCGCCGCCTTCATTTCCGTGGCCAGACTGCCGTTCGCTGCTCTCATTTCTGTGGTTAACTCGGCCTTCATTTCTTCCATCTTCTCGGTGATGTTGTCGTTGGCCGTCTTCATTTGTTTCAGTTCCGCGGTGATGTTGTCGTTGGCCGTCTTCATTTGTTTCAACTCGGCGGTGAGGTTGTTGTTTGCCGCTTCTGTTTTCTCTGTTAACTCGTTCATCTTCGCCAAAAGCATTTCCAATGCCGATTCCATGGCTGTAGTGTTCGGTGATGTTATCTTCCCGCTTCCTGACACCAGTGTGACTTTGTGGGTTCGTGAAATGAAAAGTCCAATCTCACCACTCAAAAATGTTCTTTATTTCCACCGACTTACAGTTAAACACTTGCCAATTACACAAAATTACGTAATGCACACAATTACGATTCACCAGTTCGTCCGTTATCGTTCCGATGCACGTACACGGCGCTACTTCACTAGCACGTCAAACACTAACTAACTGTCTCTCTGAAACCCTTTTATAGGAATGTCAGTGTTTTTCTAGAAGTCTCTAATCACCGAACGTTCCAGACCACCGGAGAAGGGGAGAGAAACAACGAGGGACCGGTGACACTACCGCAAATCACCCCTCAGTTAGTGACAGGAGACAGATGAGTGGGCGTGGCGTGGCCTCCGGCCCCTTCTCAGCTGTTGTCTGTGGTGCTTCCCGATAACTGGGTGACAATATGCATGTACCTTGTATTGGTTTAATGTATTATCTCCATGAGCAAATGTTTGTCACATTTTCCTGGATGAGCAATTGTACAAGGGCTGTTTATTCTTATAATTTTGATAGTCCTTCTCAAAATAGTCTCCCCTGAATGCGATGCACTTGTCCCAGCGTTGCTTCTGATGATGGATAATGCCTCCCACGAAGGCGTTTCTTCAAGTTAGGGAATATAAAAAGTAAGATAGGGCTAAATCCGGACTATAGGGAGAGTGAGGGATGCACTTCACGTTGATTTTTTAAGATATTCAGCAACAACATTGGCAATATG
This sequence comes from Mantis religiosa, assembly GCA_030765055.1. Lineage (NCBI taxonomy): Eukaryota > Metazoa > Arthropoda > Insecta > Mantodea > Mantidae > Mantis > Mantis religiosa. The sequence goes on from CM060958.1 coordinate 88,309,741, forward strand.
CAGCCGCGCACTATCGTGCTGCAACATCCAGCCTGCTTCATGGAAATGTGGTCTTTTGCGCCTGATATGGACTTGCAATGTTTTCAGGACATCCCTGTAGTATTGTCCAGGTACTGATGTGTGTGCAGGTACAACATGCTGATAAACCATTGCATGAATATCAAAGAATGACATGACCATAACTTTCCCAGCAGAAGCAACCACTTTTGCTTTTTGGGGGGTTGGTAATGAAGGAGATTTCCACACCGAGCTTTGGCGTTTTGTCTCAGGATCAAAATGATGTAGCCAGATTTCATCAGCACTGATTACGTTTGAAAGAAACCCCGGAGCGTCCTCTAACATCAACTTCAACTGCATGCAGACCTGCATGCGAATGTCCTTTTGTTCGGAAATGAACAGTCTTGGAACTCATCGCGCACAAACACGTCTCATGTGTAATGTTTCTGTCACCAACGTGTGGGTGGTACCCACTTTCAGAAAGTGATCTTAAGGTAATTCGTCGATCCTCTCTCACAATGGCAGTAGCAGTGTTGAAGTTTTCTTCCGTAAGAGCAGTAACTGGAGCACCGGGTCCACCTTCCTTTGAAACTGTCTCCCCTCTTTAAACATTTTAAACCACCTTCGAACGGTGCGCTAAGGAAGAACAGACTCTCCATACGCCTCCTGTAACAGTATATAGGCCTCAACTAAATATTTTCTGAGACGAAAACAGAATTTCAAAGCCGTATATTGTTATTCGCGCGTTACCTGGATTACAGCGGTAGGCGATACTGAACATGTCTGAACTTGCCTGGTTCTCACAGGCGGGAACTAGGAGTACGAACAATGAAACTACTACGGTGTGTTTATTTCACATTAAACTAACAGAATATAATAAGATTTAATTTTAGTGCGAAAAATTATGACCGTAAAAAAATTATGATCATTCTTTACTGAGCAGCCCTCGTATAATGTTATGTGTAGAAGTAAAAGTTCGTAAATGTTTTCGTCTTTCAGTAATATGTTAGAGATTTTGTATTTTTGGTGGTGATGATAAAGATAAACAAATAAAAACATAAGATAGCATGTTTTGATGTATGGTGGTGATAGTTAAAATTATTAATGTTGATATGGGAGGTTGTTTTCTGTATGACGCGTTCAGTGTCCTTAGAGCGCTGCTCAGTGATAGGACCAAACGAACAAAACAAACAGACAAAGATTGCTCACTTTGTTCTCGGGCAACAAGCCAGGTGAAAAGACGATGAGATATCGAGGTTTCGGGAGTGTACATCTCTCCCAACATCAGGATATTTATTAAATGTTATAACCACAAATGGAACACTGGATATAAAACCAATATCAACAAAGACAAAACACTATCAAAATTCACATTACTGAACAAAAGATTGTTTTCAGTAAATTAAATGCCAGGTCAGGAGATGGCGTGGGTATGGAAAATTGTGTCAAAGAAAGGTAACTACTTAACTTGATTATCAAGCTGTATTGATCTTTGCTTCTTAAATCGACAGATTTCCATTTTTAAGGCCAGTTTCCAAGAGGAGCTGAACTGAAATCCAGCATCACGATTTCAGGGGAAATCGGCAAAGCCTCCTTAATTTTCCGCTCCCAGTAACTGTTGCATTTTGCCAAGATGGTCGTCTCCCGTAAATTGGCTCTATGGTCGTTATCAAAACAATGCTCTGCCAGCCCAGACTTCTCAGGTTGCATTAAACGAATTCTATTATTCTAGTAGCGATGGTCCTTCCGGTTTGTCCCCTATACGGTGTCCCACATTCAGAGGGTATGCGGTACACTCCCGGAACTTGGAGCCCCAGTTTGTGTTTTGCTGGTCTCAACAAATGTGTAATCTTCGGAGGTGGCTTGTGAATGGTGCTGATGTATTTGGCGAGAATTCTGCTGATTCTCCCGGATAGGTTGCCGGTAAACGGGATGCAGGCTGTAGCGGTAGGCTTATCTGACGCTTGCTGTATTACAGGTTTCCCTTTCCTAACTTTGGTGATCGAGGCTTCAACGAAATATTCGGAGTAGCCGTTTTGACAGAGTGTAAGTCTCAGGTGCTGTAATTCTTGTTTTAAGTGGCTGGGATCAGAGAGCACGGTTAATTGTGATGCTGGATTTCAGTTCAGCTCCTCTTGGAAACCGGCCTTAAAAATGGAAATCCTTAGATTTAAGAAGCAAAGATTAATACAGCTTGATAATCAATTTAAGCAGTTACGTTTCTTTTACAGAGTTCCCAAAACTTGGAGTACCTTGTATTATAATTTTTGGAGATATAGCATTTAATGGAGAGGATAATTTTAAATTTGAGCATTAAAACAGGTTTATAAGGCAATGCCTTTGTATGCATGAAACTTGTTGGTAACAATGACACCAACAAACTTTACGGTAGACTAGCAAGATAGGCAAGAAGGCATGAAGGACATGTGCTTCCCAGGAATAAGTTGACACAATTTTGAGTCACATTCTCATATAAACGGAAAACCAATTAATAAATTAAACGTACGTAACCAACTTATGTTCGTGCAATAAAGTAATAAAGGACAAAATAGATTTCGTTGATAACTTAATAATATGCTGGCATCTTACAGAAGCACTATTTCATATTGGAGGGGGGATATAACGTTGAATATTCTCCTCACAGTTTCTGACCTTGTAGAAGCAAGAATAAGAATGGGCTTCACACTGTACACCATACTCCAGTGAGGCTAACACCTACACAGGTACTGGATATAAGCTAGCGCGTAAGTACAGTGATCAAAGTTTTTCAGTATGGTGGTAGGTTGGGTTTTAACTAAACAGTTCTACCGTATCGATGCTGAAGGCAAATAGATTAGAGACACGTCTATGATTTGTCAATAATGTGAGTACAGCTACGCAAAATATGAATATATACCTTATTTGTTTTTCGTCATATGCTTTCCGGATAAACAAAATATTCATATGAAACGTTTATTTTAATTCAGATAAATACTTGTACAACTAGCTCTATTACGTATTTCATTATAAACACAAGGAGAAGAGTTATATTAAGTGAAGAATTGCTAGATTCTATATGCCAGTCTGATTTAAATAGGCATATTTTTGTACCATGTTTTCGTCTTTATGCTTAAATTTCAACAATACTATAAAGAATACCTTCGAAGTGAAAGTAATTCTTCATAAAGAATCCCTCCCCCACCCCAAAAACACCAGTACATACATTTTTCATCTACATACTTTTAATATGCGATACTTCAGTATGAATCGTCATTTGAGAAAATAACATTTCGGAATATTTTCAGTGTGAAGTGCCATTTTGGAATACTGGCACTTTTTTGGAAATGTTCAATATCGCATATTTAGAAAATACCTAACTTAAAACAGAAAAACTGATGTTTATTCGATTTTGCATTTCGAATGGACTGCTTTTCAAACATAGTACACATATTTCCTAAAAAGACTTTTTATCGATTCATAACTTCAAGATATATATTTTCTGCGAAATCTACATAGAATTTTTCAGTGAAATCCACTACCTTCTCCACCAACTATATACTAGGTGAATAAAAGATATGGAACAATTTGCAACCCCGATGTTGCAACTCTATGAAGTGATATTTTTTTGAAAAACCTTAAGATAATAATATGCCTTCACATTACTATGATTATAAATAAAAGTTGTGATTTTCTTTTAATGACATCATTTTTTTCTGCACTCATCCAGTCCTCAAGTTTCAAAACGTACAAACAAATATTCTTTCAAATAGCACTTTAAATTTTTAAAGACCTTACTCTATGTGTACTGAGCAAACAAAACCGCAACCTTACTTCAAACTGAGTAGGGTTGGAATTAAATAATACAGTAAGCTACTTCAATATCTGGCTTTGGATTTATCAAATACATACAACAGCTAAGCGAATAAGAACAACAATGCTTTCTTCATTGCAAAATCATTCTGGAAGTAATTATTCATGGCACAACTTAAAGAAACACAACGAATTGAAATACTAACGAAGATCGGTGCTGCATTGTTACTGGAAACATCAGCTAATTTCAAATACAGACTTTGGCATAGTTTGGCAGTGCCATTTTGACCGTGTGTTACAATACAGCACCACTATTTCTTTATTAATGCTTTTTCTTGGTTTAAATTTCATATGCTGTAATACTTCCTAGTAAACTTAAATTACGGTTCAAAAAGGCACCTTCCTGTACGTTCCGAGACCAGAGAAACAAAACAAAAAATAAAGGGAAGAAACAGAAATGTTGCCATTAAAGAAAAGTCATGCCCTATTCACAATCATAGTAATATATAAATATGTTGATATTTTACAGCTGTTCTAAAAGTATCACTTCGGAAGACTATAACAACAAAGTTACAAGCATTGCTCCATACTTCTTACTCATCCTGTTGATACATAGTACACAATGTAAAAAGTTTCCAAAAGAGTATCTTTAGTTCAGAATATAAATATATGAAACATAAATTAACAAAATATTAGATATAAATTTTAAATTCAACGCATCCTATATTTTAGACATTTGACCGGGTTACTTCATTATTTTAGACATTTGACCGGGTTACTTAACTATTTTAAAGCAGCAGGTTTTGTAAATTGTCTATGTTTAATAATAAAGTCTGAAATTAAGTACAAAAATAAATAGAGTGTGTAGATTTTAATCGTTCTAAAACTCTTGTACTTTGAAAAAAAATGTTACTGGTTGCTCTTTCTTGGTAGAACACTGCTTACAATATGTCATTAAAACCAACAATTCGCGAATAGAAAGTACTTAACTTCGTGTCTAGCGTCCCATGAAAGAAAATCCTTAATTTTCTCAATTGTACTTGAACTTCTGGAACGAATGGCTTGGCGTTCTGAAGGATTTCACGAATAGAAATTATTTTAAAAGCTAAAAATCGCAAATGTTACAGTATATGATAGTTTCCTTAAAATATCGTCTTAATTAAATAATATGCGATATTGAAACTTTGTCAGGTGCAAAAGGAAAAGCTACTTGTTCCGTAAGTTACCAAGGATGATTTTGAATATAAATCTGCATACTTATTAGATAATTATTAGTATAGTGGATAAACCATCTTGAAGGTATTTGCTTGGGGATGGAAATTATAAAGTAGTATAAAGACAAATGAAAACAGAGAAAAGAAATAGATATCCTTTATGTGAATCCTAATATATACTTTCAATAATTACATCTTTTTACATTTCGTTCTACTAGTAAGTACCAGCCGAGTACATGCTGCTGTGAAATATTAAAACAGAAAAACAAAAACAAAGAAGAAACTAGTTCGTGTAAGCTATATGACGACATGACTAAGATTAAGGAATAGTAATATAGCCCTTTAATTGTTTGATATGTTGGGAATTTCATATCAATAAAATCAAAATGTATATACCATAACAATTTGGCATACCTTGTTGTAATGATATGGGTATGTTTTTGTACGTCTCTTGTGTAATATCAGCAGGCATTAAAGCTGGAAAGGAGCAAGATGAGTTTGAAATATTGGAATTTAGATGGGAAAATCGAAGGTAACAAACCACCTCTCTTTCCATGCTGTTTTTTTTTAGGTTAATAGCACCGGACCTGTTTCGACCTTGGACTGCTGCAGTTTATATTCTGCATAAGGATAAAGTCTTAGTAATCCTATGGCTGAATGCCGTGAGCTATACAAAGTTTACTCAGAAATAATAAGCACAGAAAATATCAATTTAATTTTATTTAAGCATCAGAGACATTGTATTTTAATCAGAATTTTAAACAACTTTTGGGAAAACAAATACATAAAGGTTTTATCATGTAAAAGGTAATTTCGGGCTAAGCTATCTTTCTAAATAGTCCATGCCAACTCCCTAATAGCATGCTTAATATAAATACCATGTTTGGTATTTATTCCACTTTTTCTTGAGCAGAGCGTGCACACTCACACAGTTTTACAAAATCATTCGTATTTCAGGGAGCATTTGCTTCCCATAAATTTCCAATAGCAAAGTAGAGTATAATGTAGTATTTTTCTGCTTGTTTTAAGTATTTTATAAAGAAAGTAAAAATACCTATTACCTACTAATGGAGCAGAAAAAATACTGCAGAGTGTACTAATACCTGTCCAAACTATTGTTAGTTAATCAAGTCAAATGTTTATTCAAGTTATTTTATTACATTTTTCCTGATAGACATAATGCGGTAGTAGGCATAAGGATAGCAAAATCCTTCAAGAGAAATCGTTATAGCATAGCACCGATAAGCCAAACTTCTCGCATGGCTAATATATAAAATAAGGCACGTCTACTGCCTATTTGGAAAAAGAGTTTATACATTCAAAGTATTATAAGAAATATATTTAAAATAATTAGCACCATAAAAAATTAACTGACATATATTGTATGTAGTAAGATTCTGGCTATCCTTTATAGTTTACCAGTTACGTTGAAGTCATCCAGAACGAAGAAGACTTTGAGAGCATAGCCAGAAAATTCAAGAGATACATTGTCGTGAAAATGTATTTAACATACACATATTAATCAAAATCGCTAGAGCCAGAAAATGAAAATAATGGGAAAACGTTTCATTAGAGGGAACTGAGAGGTAGCGGATATTCTCCAAAACATTCTTGTCGAATTCTTCAAGGAGCAATCTAAACAACTTAGACTTTTAGTGCTCAGATTTTTTTTATACCTGGGACTTAAAACATACGAGGGGTGTTTAATAAAGAATGATCACAACCTTTTCTTGACGACGTGCCTTTACTCATCTTCATAATTTTGATGGTACTTCTCAAAATAGTCTCTCCTGAATGCCATGCACTTGTCCCAGCGTTTCTGCCAGTTTTCAAAGACATGCTGGAAACCATTCTTTGAGAGATCCTTCAAAATCACCGCCGCAGCCTTCACCACTGCTTCTGATGATCGATAATGCCTCCCACGAAGGCATTTCTTCAAGTTAGGGAACAGAAGAAAGTCACACGGGGCTAAATCCGGACTATAGGGAGGGTGAGGGATGCACTTCACGCAACAATATTGGCAATATGCGGCCGCGCATAATCGTGCTGCAACATCCAGCCTGCTTCACGGCAATGTGGTCTTTTGCGCTGATATGCACTTCAAATGTTTTCAGGACATACCAGTATTATTGTCCAGCTATTGATGTGATTGCAGGTACAACATGCTGATAAACCATTCCATGAATACCAATGTATGAGATGACATAACTTTTCCAGCAGAAGCAACCACTTTTGCATTTTGGAGGGTTGGTGATGAAGGAGACTTCCACACTGAGCTTTGCTGTTTGCTCTCAGGATCAAAATGATGTAGCTAAGTTTCATCAGCAGTGATTACGTTTGAAAGAAACTCCGGAGCTTCCTCTAACATCAACTTTAACTGCATGCAGATCTGCATGCGAATGTGCTTTTGTTGGGGAATCAACAGTCTTGGAACCCATCGCGCACAAACACGTCTCATGTGTAATGTTTCTGTCACCAACGTGTGGGTGGCACCCAATGAAATGTTCAGTATTTCAGAAAGTAATCTTAAGGTAATTCGTCGATCCTCTCCTACAATGGCTGCAGCAGTGTTGATATTTTCTTCCGTAAGAGCAGTAACTGGAGCACCGGGTCCACCTTCCTTTAAAATTGATTGTCTCACATCTTTAAACATTTTAAAACACCTTCGAGCTGTGTTATAGGGAAGAATAGGCTCTCCATAGGCCTCCTGTAACATCGTATAGGCCTCAACTGAAGATTTGTTGAGACGAAAGCAGAATTTCAAAGCCACATTTTGTTCCTCGCATGTTACCTCCATTGCAGCGGTAGGCGATACTGAACATGCCTGAACTTGTCTGGTTCTCACAGATGGGAACCAGGAGTACCAACAATAAAACTACTACGGCGTGTTTGTTTCACATGAAACTAACAAAATATAATAAGATTGAATTTTAGTGCGAAAAAGTATGACCGTAAAAAAATTATGATCATTCTTTATTGAACAGCCGTCGTATATTTCATACGCCTGCCCTTTTATCTACTTTAAGTTAATATAAATAAACGTTTATGACTGTATTGCATATTACCTTAGAAGTAAAAGGTAAGAGAATACAGTAGGCTCAAGTCATACTTAAATCTTTGTAATAAAATATCTGGATATTTTGTTTTAAAATTTGCTGTTAATGGGACACCAATTGGATATAATATTTTATACACTTAATTCTATATTAAATCATTTTGCTTCAGGTTGTGCCGTGTTGCAGTTACTTTAGAATATATGATACTCAGGCACTCCGGAAGGTTAAAAAATGTCCTTTAAATTCATTTTTAACGTAATCTATGGTATTTCAATTTTAAAATGATAATTTATATGGTTTAATCAATTTTAAACCTATTTAACAGAGGTTTGAAGTTAATCTAAGTGGGCTTGGCGCTCTTTTATGCAAACTCTCAAACCATTAAACTTACTATGATGAAACAATCAAATTTGGCTGAGGGATGGTTAATGGTCAGAAAGAAGATTTTAGTCCTGGCCAAACTGTTGGGCATATTAGTTCAGTGATTTCACCACAGTAAGCAGTAAATTATTATTTGTCGGTGTAATATTGTTTATCTCATGTACTTTTTGGGATTCCAGTAATTAGTGAACTTTTATCTTTCGTTTGCTTTATATAAGGACATGTCTGGTTTTGAAATGGTTAGCAGTAACAATTTAAAAGTGTGTAAGAAAAGGAATAATGTAGGTAAACCTAAAATAGCTGCCTCGACAAATAATTTAAGTCCTGACCTCCAGTCTGCATCAGCTCATGTAGACCAAGTTCCAGCTGACATAAGGATCTCAGATAAAAATCTTTAGAGACAATGAAGATCAATACAGTAATTTATTAAAATAGAAAGGATTAGCACCTATAATAAAGCATTTAAAGCTTTGGAGCAGAGGAAAGGCAGCACAGAAGAGAATACAACAAGAAATTGGAGAATGAAACAGCATATGGTTCAGGAATACACTGAAAACGTAAGAGGCATTTTTTCTATTAGTTACAATTTGTTAATATATAATACAACTTTCTCACATTTCAGAAGAGACGTTGCTTGAAACCTTCATATTTATTACGATACTATTCATATTTTAAGTAAGAGTTTTGAGAATCATAAACTACGTAATTCTTGGATTGCATAAAAAAGGATATTAAAATGTAGGATAAAGTACACATTAACAAAAAATTATGTTTAATTACAAAAATAAAATATTCCCAAAAACCCTTGTTAAACTGTAGCCAAAGGCATGATCTTACTCCTAACTAAGTTTCAGCGATATATATTTCTAATAGCTAAGCTACATTGAGTATGACTAATTTAACATTGCAAGGATAAGGCCTGCCGGAGTGCCCAAACATTCATTCGTCAGCTTCATTTCAGTCGCGAACACGAAACTAACTCCGGGACGTAGTCTCGGATCGATATATTTTATTACTTTATTATTGAAATAATAATACAAGGGGTGTCCAGAAAGTAAGTTATGTTTTAATTTATCTCCGCTGCAGAGCTGCGATCGCAGTTCCGTACATGCGTAGTACACGCTGTGTATCAAGGAGAAGAAACGTGCGCCATTGTGAGATCGCTGTCAGCTACGTACGCTTTGTTGTGCTTGTTTACAATGTCGGTGTTGATTGAAAATCCCGCCGCTTGTGAAATCAGATCTGTGATTCGTTTTCTGAATGTTAGGAAAGTGAAACCAATTGAAATTTAACGGCAAATTTTCGATGTCAAAAGGTGTTTTGTTTCTTCACGACAAAGCATGACCACACACTGCAAATGCGACGAAAAACATCTTACAGGGGTTTGGCTAGGACGTGTTTGACCATAACCCGTACAGTCCTGACTTCGTTTCCAGCCACTTTCATCTGTTTTTGCATCTCAAATCTTTCCTTAGAGGTCAACACTTCAACAATGACGAAGACCTGAAAGAAAATGTTTCCAACTGGTTCAAGACACAGGCAGCAAACTTCTATGAAGAAGGTATACAAAAACTTGTGCCTCGCTATGCGAAATTCCTGCAAAATTTCGGCAGTTATGTAGATATGTAGTTAAATTTATGAATAAATAAATAAATAAATAATAAATAAATAAATAAATAAATAAATAAATAAATAAATAAATAAATAAATAAATAAATAAATAAATAAATAAATAAATAAATAAATAAATAAATAAATAAATAAATAAATAAATAAATAAATAAATAAATAAATAAATAAATAAATAAATAAATAAATAAATAAATAAATAAATAAATAAATAAATAAATAAATAAATAAATAAATAAATAAATAAATAAATAAATAAATAAATAAATAAATAAATAAATAAATAAATAAATAAATAAATAAATAAATAAATAAATAAATAAATAAATAAATAAATAAATAAATAAATAAATAAATAAATAAATAAATAAATAAATAAATAAATAAATAAATAAATAAATAAATAAATAAATAAATAAATAAATAAATAAATAAATAAATAAATAAATAAATAAATAAATAAATAAATAAATAAATAAATAAATAAATAAATAAATAAATAAATAAATAAATAAATAAATAAATAAATAAATAAATAAATAAATAAATAAATAAATAAATAAATAAATAAATAAATAAATAAATAAATAAATAAATAAATAAATAAATAAATAAATAAATAAATAAATAAATAAATAAATAAATAAATAAATAAATAAATAAATAAATAAATAAATAAATAAATAAATAAATAAATAAATAAATAAATAAATAAATAAATAAATAAATAAATAAATAAATAAATAAATAAATAAATAAATAAATAAATAATTTTTCTGTATCTGTGCACAATTTAATTTTATTACCAAACAGAACTTACTTTCCGGACATAACTCGTACTTATTGGTTTTGACGATAGTTATTTATTTAAGCAACACAAATTGGGAATGAAAACAATACAAATTAAAAATTTATTTCCAAGACAAATTGTGTTCTTTAATGATAATGACATTTTTATGTAATAGTTTTTATCCATGTTTACGATTTGTGTGATACAAAGCTCCTCTATATATAAGAACACATTTGAAATATATGTTATACATATTGTGTATTCAGCAAAGCTCTTAAAGCCATTTATGCAAAAATTAAATTTTTCGAAAATGTTTTATATAACTGTAAGTTTGCAATGGAAATATTTTGTGTATGGTCGAGTCGTTTAACTACATTACTAGTGGTATTTAACGGGGTTTCCGTTTTGAGTTATGCTGTTCACCGGCACCCACATACAAAACTGACCTTATCTACTACGTGGTAGATAATGTGAGAAGGAATTGAACAAAAAAATCAAGGACATATTTGACATTCAGAGCTTATTCAACCTAAGTGCGCAAAGTAGCGCCATACTTATTTAGTGTTTGTGCTTATATTTCAGAATGGTTGTTACAATAAAATGAATAATAAACATTAGACGTGAAATAAACTTAATTTATAATTCTCAAAGCTCGCTTTGTACTGCGAGACTTGACTTTATACACACCCAGCAAATGTTTTGCTTAGGAGACCGATCGGTGAAAATTGGGCAAACACAATAAAAAAATTACACTTTATACTTTCTATAGATAGAGTCAACATTAATAATTCAATTCCATGGCCGGGATTTGAACCACGCATCTCCTGGTATCCGTCCAGTCGTTCTAACTCCTTGAGCTACCATGGCCAACGTGCCGTCCTAACCTTAAATTCTCAATTTGACTCATACATTCCCGGTAAACCACTAGGGGCTCTCGCATCCGAGATAAACCGTTTGTGGTGACTTACTATAGTAAGTACTTGAGTCCCAGGCTTCATCATTTAACTCCTATTATTTTAGTTAATTGATGGAAATTAATCATTTCTTCATACTAGCCGTATATAGGCTAAGGTTTTTTATGGAGTCAACATGTATAATTCAATGCCATGGCCGGGATTTGAACCTCGAAACATTTGAACTTTTGAATGGATAGTAAGTCGCCACAAACGGTGTATCTCGATTGTGAGAGCCCCTAGTGGTTTACCGGGAATATATGAGTCAAATGGAGAATTTAATGTCAGGACGGCACGTTGACCATAGTTGCTCAATGGGTTAGAGCGACTAGACGGATACCAGGAGATCAGTGGTTCAAATCCTGACCATGGCATTCAATTTTTCATGTTGACTCTATCTATCAAAAACCTTAGCCTATATATGGCTAGTATGAAGAAATGATTAATTTCCATCAATTAACTAAAATTGTACTTTCTAACTTACTGAAGACCTGAAACTTCTCTCTTAATCCTGTGAGAAACAACTACCTGCTCAGTCCACTATCTTCTTTTTTTTTTTTCATTTATACCTCCCAACTTTAATCGTAATGATGCTCTTACTGGCAGCCTTTTAACTGTGGAACATAGTCATAATATTAGATCATACATGTTTCTTTGAATTTTTTGCATACGAGATTTAAACGACAATTTTCTGCACTTATAACCATTAACACCAAGATATCTCCATACTTGCACATTTCAGTACGTCTTTTAGGTTGTCACTCTCATCCACGCTAGGCTCGGTAGCGTAGACGGTAGCATGCCTGCTTCACGTTCAGGTCTTGAGTTCGAATCTCGGTCAGGGTGAGTTACATGGATAAGGATTTTTCCGCGGTTTTCCCTTATCCTGAAAGACGAATGTTGGGTAACTCTAAGCTCCATGGACTCCGGACGCATTGAGCATCATTTCACCCATTTCATTCATCGTCCGATATGACTAAATGGTGGAGGACGAAAGAGAGAGAGAGAGAGAGAGAGAGAGAGAGAGAGAGAGAGAGAGAGAGAGAGAGAGAACTCATTCACGTATGCAGATTATCATGACCATTGCGGCTTTGCTGTCCTCGGTAATTGCGCTATAAAGGGAAATTATACCAAATAATGTGAAATTGGTTACTTGGTTGATTACAGGATTCCAAATGGGCAATATCTCTTTCCTACGGAATTACACATTCATTTTACTCATTTTTTTTCCTTTGTCAAAGTAGAAAAAAAATTTCTACCTCAGAAGTATGGTGATACGATGTAAAACTGTACCACAGATAAATGTAGAAGCCGCAAGCTATATTGAAGCCAGCTATATCCTTAAAATTCCTATTTACTGTCGCCCGAACATCGGAATTCCCGAGAGAACCAACTGGCAGGTAGGGGCCAGAGGGAAAGCATTCAGACCACGCCTACCCATTTATCTGTATAGCGCTCACGGAGGGGATGGTTAGAAGAGCGGCACGAGTCTCTTTCCCCTCCCCCTGACGTCTGGAACAGTCGGGATGATGTTCCGTGCTGCGAAGCTTCCAGAAACAGCGATCTTCCTGTATATTGGCTGTAGTGGACGAGTCAGTTCAGTTCTTGGCGAGCAGCCGTGAAGAGCGCCGTGCTAGCGAACGGACTGGAAGAGTGCGTACGTGTTATCAGAGGAGTTGTACGTAATTGTGAGTGTGGAGTGGACCTGTGACAGACAAACTGGTAGATTGTAATTGTGTGCGCTACGTAATTCTTTGTCATCGGCAAGTTTTCCAACTGTAATTCGGTGGAAATAGAGAACATTTTGAGTTTGTGCAATTGGAGTTTTAATTTCACGAACCCACAAAGTCACATTACTGTTGTGACCGGCTAGTCCCTTTTAATAAATAGAAACAATTCCAAATCAATCCAACCTGATAAAGCGAATTTAAACAATCATTAAAGCGAAGAGATTAACTATCTGAGAACAAGTGGCACTCTAGTCATGTCTATACTGGCAGCAAAATGGCGTTGCTTCCCTCAGATAACTTTCAAAATAGTTAAGCCAAGCTTGAAGTAAAGGAAAGCTTAGTAATTAGTCTTGTGAATGGATTTATTTATTAAAATGGCTACATTCCAAACAAAGTTGTTCTCATGCCAAAGTTGATATGCAGGAGTAGGACGTGTCTAAATCAGTTCACAATTCAAAATTAAAACTGTTTAGCCTACCACTAACATTAAATGAAACCGGCAGAAATTATATCAAATTCCAAAAGGTCAACGCATAATGACATGAATCTTAAAACTTTAATGTGGTGCAGTAATGAATAGCCTAAATCACAAAGACTGGAAACACTTTCTGCATTTACTACAGAGCCAAGAATGTCTACTCACCTGTGGTAATTACTAGAGCGAGCATTAGTTAATATATTGCCTAGAAATTGGATGCTGATTGTAAGTTTCGCGAAGCTATGGAAAGTATACTTCGGTACTTGAGCATAAATGTAACTACTACTAAACTAATACTGTCTGTTGAGTTAAATGTTTAAACGTCAACATTTCTACACCAAAATGATAATTAAAAATCTCAGTAAAGTATAAAATAATTATATGAAAATATAACGAAACACAGTAAATAGTGTTATTTACAATGTCACTAAATTACTATAACTTCTTACTGTACAGTAATACATCCAGCATGAAATAACTCATGTCCCATGTGTTTTGTATTGTTGCAATGATTTATGTTCTAGGACGTTTTCTAACTTCTAATTTGACTTCACTGACCTTACAAGATAAATTTCCATTTCATATACTCAAATAGTCTTTCAAAAATTCTACGAGGGTTGTTCGATAAACAATGGTCATAACTTTTTTTGACAACATACCTTTACTCATCCTCAAAATTTTGATGGTCCTTCTCAAAATAGTCTCCCCAGAAGGCAATGCACTTGTCCAAGCATTTCTGCCAGTCTTCAAAGACATGCTGGAATCCATTTTTGAGAGATCCTTCAAAATCACCTCCGCAGCCTTCACCACTGCTTCTGATGATGGATAATGCCTCCCACGAAGGCGTTTCTTCAAGATAGGAAATAGAAAAAAGTCACATAGAGTTAAATCCGGACTATAGGAAGGGTAAGGGATGCACTTCACGTTGATTTTTGCAAGATATTCAGCAACAACATTGGCAGTATGCGGCCGCGCATTATCGTGCTGCGGCATCCAGCCTGCTTCACGGAAATGTGACACCCAGTGAAATTTTCAGTATTTTAGAAAGTGATCTTAAGGTAATTCGTCGATCCTCTCTCACAATGGCAACAGCAGTGTTGATGTTTTCTTCCATAAGAGCATAACTGGAGCACCAAGTCCACCTTCCCTTTACATTGATTGTCTCCCCTCTTTTAACGTTTTAAACCACCTTCGAGCTGTGCTGTAGGGAAGAACAGACTCCCCATAGGCCTCCTTTATAGGCCTAACTGAAGATTTGTTGAGACGAAAGCAGAATTTCAAAGCCACATATTGTTCCTCGGATGTTATCTCCATTGCAGAACATTGCAAACTCCATGTCTGAACTTGCCTGGTTCCCAAAGGCGGGAACCAGGAATATCGACAGTGAAACTACTATGGCGTGTTTGCTTCACATTAAGCTAACAGAATATAATAAGATTGAAGTTTATTGAGAAAAATTATGACCGTAAGGAAATTATGATCATTCTTTATTGAACAGCCCTCGTCTGCAGGAGGCACTTGTAAAAAGGAAATATTTGAACAAAACAACGAAATATAGATTTACATGCGAATGGATTAAATCTTTACCATAATTAAGGTATACCGATAATATGAATGAGACCAACATATTCATAATGTATAGCACTCTTAACTATACGTTAACTGTAGCTACAAATAACGTGCAAATAAAATAGTCAGTAAAGCAAATAAAACAGATCTTACATATTTAAATACAATAGCAATACACCTATTTTGTAATATATAAATGCGACTTAGATAACAATGAAGTATTTTATTTCGTAATTTTCTGTTGTAAATACGCAACCTTCACTGAAGGAGCACTGTACTCTGTATGCAGCACAATCACCTTGTCTCCATTACATCACTTACAAGAAACTAATCACAAATGTTAGTCTCTTGTTCGCCCAATATCTCCAACCAAGTGATCTCCAACCTCTGTGTCTCGTTGTGTTATTAGTATTCAATCACAAAATGTCTATGTATTCGATTCTTGGATATTATCGAGGTATTTTGAATTCTTATTGCTGCGTCCTGAGCATTATATTTAAATACTTCACTGCCCGCTCGGTAGCGTAGATGGTAGAGTATCTAAATCACGTTCAAGAGCTCCTGAATTCGAAACTTTGTCAGGGAGAGCCGTGTAGTTATCGGGTAAGGATTTTCTCGTAGTTTTCCCTTATTCCGACATTAGTCTATGGACTCTAGGCTCATTTGACCACCATTTCAGCCATTTTATTTGTCGTCCGGTATGACTTAACGTTTGGGTACATTAATTTAAAAGGGAATATTTATAATATTTCACTCCGAAAAATGCAGGCGAGATCTCGATTCAAGTGTATCTTCACCCCAAACATGCTTCGTGCTGACATTTTGAAGGTCTTGCATACATCTGGACACGTCGGTGAGTCGAATCATATAGATTATACTCATCTGGTCAGGACGGAAAGTGCAAGTATGGTATACAGATAAAATGTATATCTTTCTCTATTTTAAAGCTTAAGAATAAACAATCATTCCATGATATTTTAATTACTAATTAATGGAACGTACAATTTGAAATTAGTAAACTACAACGAAGGAAAACCAAGTTATAATTTCAAAACCAAATTCAAATTTTATAAGGTTGAATTACAACTGATTTTCAGCTTCAGCATGTCATAGAATTAAGATTTAATAAAATCAACCCAGTGACGTAATAGCCAAAATGGGCCAGAGCCAGTCAACCTTACTACAGGCCTCACGACTATACTATCCAACCGATACGAGAAGGGGCACCCCTAGCAGGAAAGTTGACTTGCTGGACCAGGTTTCGCTACCTAGTGCAGCTCCTCAATTTCCTTCCGGTGCTGAATGGGCACCGGTCCTATACTCGGGACTTGAAATCTGCAGCCCCAGGGGTCAGTTTGATCCCGGGAGCCTTTGGTGGCAGGGAACCAAAGCATGACACTCTAGCCCATTACGACATGGCGCAGGACATAAAACTAAGATACTCATGCAATAATATTACTCTTATTATGAATTAACTGTGAAATGATTTTTTTTTAAATTTACTTCCTCCAAGTTAAGTCATATCGGACGATGAATGAAATAGGTAAAATGATACTCAAATGAACCTGGGGTTACCCGACATTTGGGCTTCAGGATATGCGAAGACCCTGGAAAAAGCCCTTATCCAGGTAACTGGTTAAGTTCCCTGGCTGAAATGTAAACTCGGGACATGTTGAATGTGAAGCAGACACGCTATCATATACGCTGCCGAAGAGGGCAGCGAGAAAAGAAGTACTTACTGTTGTGCTGCATTTTATTTAATGATAATATCATTAATCCTATAAGCAATTAATCAAGAATGACTAAATTTAGACCTTGAATGAGATACTTTCCTTACATAATTAGCAAATAATGCAACAAACTTATTGAGAGATTGCAGAACTTATACTCGAATGAATGCTTCCATCGATTCTTAGAAGTGTTTGAATACAATGCATTGAATTTGTGAAGACATTGGATACTGCTCATCATCGTATTCTGCAAGCAATGTTCTTTGGCATCAAAGGATCGGTAAATTCCTCAGACATAAATCCGCACCAGACAGCACAGCCAAAATCATAATGCTTAGTGGCGCTACCTAGTGACAATCGCATCAATTACATGGAACTGCTGGATATTGGTGCTGGTGGCTCAGTGATCAATAGAAACTGCGATGTATAAAGAAATTATTAATGACGAAAGTGTATTTCTAAGGACATAACTAGGATCGGGCTTTTAGGAGAACATAGTTTACGTAATTAAATAGTTTGAACAGTTTATTTATTAGTACATATTTTATGCATTTTACCCGTATATTATCTCGAGCTTTGTCTCTTATTTTATTGCGTGTGGAAAACAACATGACTTCTTTTTGAGAAGAGAAGCTGTGCAATCTTTTTTCTTAACCTGTAACCTGTCACAGTAGCCTCTAGGGCACGCCTTTCAGCAGTGTTGTACTATGCGGAACAATTTGATAGCTTTGAATCGGTTGTGGGTGAACAAAGATGTCTACAGAAACTGTTCAAACTCCGCTAAGTGATTAAATGAGGTGGCGATTACTGCTGCTAATTTGAGTTTCTTGTGCTATTTCATTAAAAACAAAAGCAATAACTATTCTCTGGATAGAACGTATTAATTAAATCGTTAATGAAGAAACCAAAATAAACTCAAAGGCTTAATCAGACAAACTTTGCAAAAAAAAAATTTGAAATCGGTGTTTGAAAATATACAAGGCTTCAGATTATGATTTCTAATCTCTGTTTCATATAACCTTACCTCGCTGACATGTATTACTCGGCGTGCAACTACCTTCCCCCTCATCCTAATTGGGTAATGCTTTCGCACCATAGGCCATAGGCAGTGCCTTCCCGTCACATTTAAACCCGCAGTAAACGTCATAGTAATTGCCAGGAAGATAGATAAAGTCATACAAATAAGAATATGAAGGCATGCAAAAGTATAAGCTTATAATGAAACTGAGCAAGTTGAAACTGAATGAATGAGCAATGAAACTGAAACAAGTTTATAATGAAAGGCCTTTGACCTTTTCCACCGGAATTTTTTAAAACCAGCACACATACCTTGCAAAAATGTATGTCTTTCGGTCTTAAAATTCGTGTCACACCATACTTGTAGTGTGTCCTTCATTCACCCAAGTGTCGTCAAGTTAGTATATTTTGATATTTGTATCTCGGTACAGTCTGATTGTCCTTAAATAATGTCTTCGCCACACAGCAATATCGCCCCTAGAGTGGTAAGTTTTCCTGTTGTCTCAATTTCATGTCACGATGTCCCTATCGATCTAATATTCACATCTGTAACTTCAGAGCACAGCTGTCCGACTTCTCTCACTGACAAAGATGGATTCTTCTCTGTAAGTGCATTAAACATATGCACCACAATTATTTTTTGCCACTTTGTAAAGGTTTTCCCTTGTGATGCTTCAGCGAAAAACTGGTGGTAGACTCTGCCATTATACATATAATAAGTACACGCGCAATAAACGATCAATAAAATAATTTAGCTCTCGCACTCGGCACAACACACCTCCGAATGGCGATATATGACTAACTCAGTTCAAAACAAGGTCAGTGATAAAAGTCATATAAACAAATATGTCAACACTACCGCTGAAGCACGTGCTAGCATGCCATGTGCTTGAGAGCAAGGAACCTCCTCTTTATTCCAGATAAATCAACTCTGTTGCGTAATATATCTAATTCAAACAGTTACGAAAATATAAATTTGTCAATTCTGTTCCAACATATAAAGATACATCAGCATGTTGCATAACGAACTAATTTTTACCACACAACAGTCTATACTGCAATAGCAGCCAATGAGAGGTGATAAGGTCACGTGACCGTTAAGAGATACGGGGCAAGCTTATGTGAAACAAGGATTAGAAGGTCTTCAAGTAGACATAATGTAAGTACCAATGACGTGCCTCCTATAAAATGTGCAAGAGTGATATGTGACGTAGAACGATCATTCTCCCAAAACCAGGCGGTGCTACGTGACAATCTGCAGAGATTTCTAATACACAATTTAGAGAAGACATGGGTTTTACACTGTAACTCCAAACAACTTCCAACAATTCACATTAACATCTGAATTTATGTCATGGTTAAACTACCAAAAATGATCTACCACAGCTGATTTATCAATGCTTTTATACACAGTACCTTTAAAATGCTCCTTCGTTCTAGTTTTCAAATTTTGTTTGGTCCTTCCTACGTAAACCCGGTCCCAATCTAAACACTTGAATTGATAAGAGCCAATTTTTTTATTATTAGACATTTTATCATTTTAGAAAACTATAGCAAACTTTTTGTCACATTTATTTTAAGAAACCATAATTAAACCAACTTATTTAAAAATGTTTTAATATTTTTACTAGACCAAAGATGGTAGGAAAATTTTTAAAAATTATAATCATTTTCCTTTCCTTAAGGGTTATCCATTACATCTTTTGATATTTAAATGTTTCAGTTTTTTCTCTTCATTAAAACCTTTATGTGTATTTCGTTTCGGAATCATGATATTAACGATACACACACGAATTAATCGTTTTATAAAAATCCATTATTTATTCAAAATGTACTTCGCAATGAAATGTAAAGTATCAAAATTTTGGGCAGAGAAGAAAAATAATGTACGTGGCAAAGAAGCTAAAAGATAGCATAATTTACTTTAGAGAAATTACTCATACAAGTATACTTGCATACGCAAAAAGTTAAGGAGGCCAGCCAAAGCGTGCAGTGATATAATTAAATATAGGCTAAGGTTAATTTAATAATTTACCAAATTTTAATTATATTCAAATAATGTATTAAAACGCATATAACAAATTGTTTGATATACGAATTGAGTACAATGATATTACCTTGTTTTTATAGTTATGTGAAGTGATATTTTTTATAAAAGCTGTAAGATATCAACATATTTTCATATTACTATGATTTTGAATAGAGCCTGATTTTCTTAATGACCAGTTCTTCTTTTTTTCCTTTGTCCTCAGGTCTCGGAACGTACAGTACATATTTTTTTGAACTATAATTTAAATTTATTAGGACGAATTAAAGCAAACACATTCATAAAAACATTAGTGTTGCTGTGTTGCAACACATGAAGACTTCAGTTCAAAAGTTGCTCAAAATGACCTCCATCAACTGCCAAATAATGACAAAGTCTGTTTTAGAAATTAGTTAATAATTCCAGCAACACTGCTGGCCCGATCAGCTGTATTTCTTGCCCAATTCTTCGCTTAAACTTTTCAAGATCTCTTGCCCAGTCCTTATAAACACTCTACTTCAAGTATCCCCATAAGAAAAAGTCTGAGAGGTTCAGGTTAGGAGATCTTGGAGGTAATTCAATTCATTGTGTTTCTGTAAGTTGTGCCACGAATAATTTACTTTCAGGAAGATTTTGCAATGAAGTAAACACTGTTGTATTTATTCGCTTAGCTTTTGTCTGTATGTTTTAATCCTAAGCCACGTATTGAAGTATCCTACTGTTTAATTTAAAAACCTAGTCAGTTTGAAGGAATGATGCGTTTTACTTTGCTCAGTGCACATGCCCTGAGGTCCTAATAAGTTAAATTGCGATTTGAAAGAGCATTTCTTTGTACGTTGACTTGAGGACGGGAGGAATTAAAAAAAGAGAAATGTAGGTATTAAGAAAACCTCATACCTTTTATTTGTAACTAACTGTACGTGAGAGCATGTTGATATTTCATAGCTTTGCTAAAAAGTATAACTTCATAGGGTTGCAACAGCAAGGTTATAGGCACTGTTCCATACTTTTTACTCACGCCGTATCATAAAATTAGTATACATGTTCATCTTAATGTTCCAAAAAGTTTGCTTCCTTTTCTTGGTTTTTCTGGTGAATAATATGAAAACATAAAAATTAGTTTGTCTTGTAAGACTTAGCGCAAGTAGAGTTCAATGACAAGTAATGTTAAATGGGTGCCTTTTAGAAATGATTTCTAGGCTGTTGCAGGTATTACGTAAATACTCTCTTGTTTTAGAGATTGAACTTCTTTAACTTCCCTAGTTGTACCACTATAGGGGATTCTTGTTTCTCTATCCCTTTTGAGGTCGGGCCTGAGGAATCGAAGCTTTGGATCCGATAGAGAACCAGGATGGGTGATAAGCCCGATGCCTGCTATGAAGGCGAAGGAAGTGGATGATATATATGAGGGCGAGATGAATGATAGGAAAGATGATGGAAAAAGATTAGAATACTGACGGGGAAACTGGAGGACACTGAAAAAGCCATCTCGCCGCCATGTTTTCCACCATAAATCTTACTTTGTGGTTGACTGCGATCGAACCCGGGTCGCCTTGGTGAGAGCGAAGCGGTCTGACCACTTAGCCATGGCCCGGCCTAGAGATTGAACTTAAATATTTGAATTATTGTACTTAATTGAGTTTGTCAGGCTTGAAAATGTGCATCGTATGTTTCAAGTACACGATCCGTTGTGTATCAGCAGATGTTGCTGCGTCCTGTTCTTGGGGATGGTGCCGATGTTCCAGGTCTCGAAGTAGTCTCAATCTGAGCTTTTACTAAAATCCGGCGTCTTAGGTTGAGCAATTCCTCTAGATGTTATTCACGGCTTCTCCAGTCGAAACATGAAAACCTCTAACCTGGGGTTTAGCCTTGGACGGTGGAATTAATTTACCAAATAAAATGAATGGATTGTTCAACTTCTTAAATATTCCAATTGTTAATTCTATATGAATTTAATAAAAGGTGCCGTAACACAAATTAATACATAACTTTAGAAGGGAAATTAAATCACTTTTATAACTTTACACAATAAAACTGTAAATCGAGTTTCATCACTCTGAGAATGTTTTGCTAGCCCACTCCACGACGTTCATACAGAATGACGTTAACTCTATCTAATTTGAAATCACTGAGTTGCCAATTCCTATGGCACAATCACAAGATTACCCTCAATTGGTTCTTAATCTCGTTCACTTTCCACTAAAGCTATTTTTAAAAATAGTACCAATGAATTACATATTGCAGAATAACACCTAGAAATGCCAAAAAATTGGAATATTTATTTTTATAATGGATTCAACAATTATTATTAAACCGCGTTAAATTTTGTAAAACTGATATCCTTTCAAATCCTAGCATTACTTCTGCAATTATCAACAAATTGGAGTAGTTATTCTTAAATGTGAATTCGCAGTTACAGCTTAAGTGCGAACCATCACGTCATAACGTGAGTTTGTAGCTCACCCAGATTGGATATTTCATTGACGAAGCAAACGCCTATACCAGCTGGATGACTTGTTGTGCTGGAGCACTTGATGTGCACAGGCCACTTTTTGAGGAGAAAAAGTTAATAACCTCGTTGTTATAACTAGATGACCTCGGCATGAAGCACATAGCCCTCGTTTAATAGAGAACAGCATTCTTAGCTTCAGGCACATGGATGTGGTCCACCGACGTCATCCTGGTATTAAGATTCTTCAAAGGAATTGTTCTTAAGACTTTGAACCCATTGTCCTCGACTTCCACGCTCAAGTAATCCACTTTGGTACTATTCATTGCAAATAGAGATGAGTGGAGAGTTAAAGGTTCTAGGTGCACGTAATCACGCTTTTTATGCTCTAGCAGAACTTCGATATCTTCCCTCTCTGCTACTTGAAGGATATCCCCTGATGATAATTACGAGAACTAAGGCTGCCTTGTTGGGAACCAAGGTTGCCTCTTCTTCACTATCATTTGGACAACATGTGAAGGTTCTGCGGCCACTCACAGAGCGGACTAGTTGAGGCATCTCTCCAAAAGAACAAAATTTAGTGCTTCAAATTCACAAAAGAAACACAATTTCTGATCTTGCAGATCATGTATAATCTCTGCTTGCCCTGTGGAAGTATATACGAGTTGTGAATCTTACAGCTTGCATGAAGTACTACGTGTAGGTTGCGGCCACAGCAACTTTCGTCTTTCTCTAACAGCGCCCAGAAGTCGTGGTTAGTTCGCTTATCTCTTAGAATATCATCTGCTTCGAATATGATACATTATGAGAATTGTGTTCACTTAGTATGATTTTTGAGCTACCTGTCAAGTTTTGTTGCAGTTTAAGCACCCTTCCAAGGAAGATCAGCACGAATACCAAATAGATCAGCTTTCCAAGTCCACATGTTGTAATCTTACGTCCTAACATGCTATACTTCCATAGAATTTGTGGATTTTA
Source organism: Mantis religiosa (assembly GCA_030765055.1). Lineage (NCBI taxonomy): Eukaryota > Metazoa > Arthropoda > Insecta > Mantodea > Mantidae > Mantis > Mantis religiosa. Next base: position 88,333,527 of record CM060958.1, read on the forward strand.
TCCGTATTTAGACCAAACAACATTCAGCAACTACAACAATTGAAAAGCCTTCTTTTGTTTAGCCACCACAAAAAACTAAAGGTAGAGAAATCTGATGAGTTTATCTGACATGCCCTTCTGAATCGTTGTAAAAATATTTCGATAAGAGATTTTTTACTCCGTTTTTTAATTTTTATCTGCTTCCTGTTAATAAAGATACATACTTAAAAATTATCATATTGCTAATTTTATTCCATGTGTAAGTGAATGTAGGAATAGAGTATAGTTTATGCGATAGTCATGCTATAATTGAAGAAATGCCCGGAAAATCGGGCTAACCCTCAAAATAAAGTATTTTGCGATAAGTGCTGCCCTCTGTTGTTGCGGCAGAGAGCTATCTTTTCTTGTGTTGGTCTATCAACCAGCAATTATATTGCGCTAAATAGAGGTGAAGTTCTTGCGTTTCGTGATACGCTACTCGTATAATCTCAAAAATGGATCAACCTGTTCATCTTCTGTGCCTGCCATCTAGTGGCCGATCAAAGATTTTTACTTTGTGACCGTGACTTCGGTCTTATGGAGATAAGAAAAAAAAAGAGGCAAGCAGCTTACATTAATGTTTCAGATCAGTGAATGGAGCTACTGAAAAAAAAAACAGGGTAAAGAATCCTTTTCATGTTGTCAAAATGACAACTAACATGTTGATCTCTGCAAAGCCTCTTCTGGATGAACTAAAGAAAATATCAGTTTCAGAATCAGGGCAAAATATGCTCCTGAGCGAGGTGGCATGCTATATTTTAAATACACCTACGGTGCTATTGAGGATTATGACATTTTGGACATTAGGAGGAAAATATCTGGCAAACCTTCGCTTACATGATATTTCGTCCAAAATAGAATGTTCAAAGACCTATAAATCCTGCTAAATTAAAGGACTTATAGGATGTGATGAATTATGTCTAACCAATTTTTCATTAGTACTACAAAACTCTTGAATATGAGGCCACAGCTTCTCAGAATATTATTGGTGAACCTTTTCTTGTCAGCCGGAATACAGCTAAAAAGCTTGCACCTACTTTTCAAAATGATATACTTATTGAAAAGTGGAATAATCCAAAGTCTATTAGTTTAAAAATAAAATATTTAATTATTAATTTTACTTAAAATGTGTGTAAAATGAATCTAGAATAAAACTCAAATAAAAGCTGATAAAAGTTTTAACCTTATTTTTTATTTTATTTTTATTAATGTTATTTCGTTTTTCATGTTTTGGTGTCTATTAAGGATAACACTGATAAAATATACTGTAGTCTCAGAGATTAAATAAAATAATGTTAACGATTTCTTTCAGCCTCATTCACAAAACACTGTTTTTCTCCCTTTAAAAAAATGTGTGTTAACCCGTTTTTCCGGGCATGTCTTCAATTCTAATAGTGCTGATGATCGTTATGTGTAACCTCGGAATGTGTAACCCTTTGCGTAGCTAATGCATAAAAACTGAATAACTACTTCCCTACTGAGAAAAGCATAACCTTTGTGAAAAAGTCGAAGACTAAAGAATACTACCCAAATAATTGGGCCTGTAGCAAGGATTTCTTCTTCTTTTCTCACAGATTAGGATTAGCCTGATCCGGTCTTAAATTTCTTGAAGCCATCTTTTATGGGGACGTTCTATTAACCTTCGTCCTCTAGATCTCTAATTATGAGATTGTTTTGGTATTCTTTCTTCGATCATTTGATGAAGGTGATCAATCCATTTGTTTCTATACCTTTGTACACGAGTTCATTTTTATCTCTGATTTTACCGCGCAAAATTTGACGTCATGAATAGCATCGTTGATGGAGCGAGTTTATATACGATTCTCCTAGCGGCTTGCGATCGTATTTCATGTGCTGACAGCAGCTTTGAGGCCTCCCTCTACCGGCAGGTAAATGTACTATTTGAGAAGTGGGTCTGCCCGCGTAATATAAAGGTGCGTAATTTCACCTGGTGGGTAGATAAAATAACTGTTTTTTTTTTTTTAAGAAAAACTATATACTTCAATGCACTGCAAATCTAATTATGCAGCCATAAAAGTATACCCTGAAGTATATACCAAATGATAAGAACATTTATTTCACAATGAACATTGTTTTGCTGTTATAGTAGACCTATATGCATATTGTAAACTTGTCACATAAAATAGAAATATTTCAATTTGATCTCAATTATTTTCTATCACCCACAGTTTCCTCACAATGTAACTTCATTACAAACCAGAAAATTAGCAGAATATGTTCCAGGAATGAAAAATAAATTATTGTTAGAATATGTACAAAGCTTTTATCCAAGTCTAAACAAGAAAATATTTCTAGTACATAGTCTTATGTGTCCATTTTCTTATATTTCCTTTCTCTGTTCCGCTTAAACACTATCTGTATTGCGAGAAGGTATACTTAAGGCCTTTTGGTCATAATATTTATTGCTTCTAGATTGGGACCAGTCACTTTATAGCGTCCAGTGTCTCTCTTTTTGCAAGTAATTGATCCTGTATTTTGGAAATGTTTGATGCACCTATTGGTTTTAAAAGACATAAGGATACCCACATTAATAGACATTTTAGTTAAGCGTGAGAATGAAGAAAAATTATCGTTTAGTAATAAAAAGTAAGACGTTTATGTGACACACAAAAGTATGTCAGTTTGACGGCATCTGGACACTTTTGACAACATTACGCTCCGAGAGACTTTGTCTGAATGCTGGATATCGTTGCATAAACTCCTCTATGCAGCGGTTCAAATTATATTTATATGTCGCACTAATTATAATGCCGGTACGAAAGTAGCATTCGACCATAAAGACGTGGTGCTCTGTGTTCATATCCAGGGAAAGCTGCTTGTATTAGTTATAAGCGCAACCACAGTCAGAGCCCTGCAATTTGCTTACTGTTCCGCAAAAATTACCACACTATGATGTCAAGATAGACTCAGCAGTCAACTATGACGTCATTCTTGCTGGATCGGAGGACGGGATATGACGAATAAAAATGAACATCGTGTATTTCCTCTATTAATGGTTGCACTTCAATTCATCTCTAATTACTTCATTTCTAATATTATCTCTCGTACATCCCTTTACTGATCTTAAGTATCTCATTTCGGCCGCTTGCATGTTACTTACTCTTCTCACTCTACCTCACTTCCATAAGTCAGCACTGATATTGACATTACTTTATAAAGTTTTATTACTTTATTCTTAAGAGTTCTCTTCATTGTTCTATTAATTGCTTCAAATTTTTGAACTTTATATCTTAAATCTTGGTTACATCGCAGGAAAAGATTGAAAATGTGATACCTCTTCTGTTATGCTATCCTCTATTACAATTTTTCTTTTCATCGGATATCTTCCCTGGAATCCATTACTTTTGTTTTGTCTTTGATATAACCATACCATATTTATTACAAAGTACAGTAAATCCTCTCTAAAACGGAACGCGATCGTTCCGACATTTATTTTCGTTTACAAAGCTTTCCATCTTACAGATTGATACAGTACCTGTTAGGCGTAACATCAGCATATTAACCGCTAAAGTCATATTAAATGCATAATTACGGGCGGATAGATATCACACCATGAATTAAATTAAATTGTATCAAATACAGGGGATAATATCTAACAAAAAGGTGCAGAAATTAAACGGGCAATACCAATACATATATTTTATTACAAGCACGTGAACCCAATGAGTAAAGACAGCCGGGTAATTAACACTTACCTCACAAGAGTGTTCCTTGTTTTGAGCCGAAAAAGGGACATTGTTCGAGAATCGCCCAAGGCTAGACCCAAGCGACAACTCGTCGCCCATCAATGCTTTGGTTTGCACATGATGCGTGATGTAGAGAAAAGACACCGGGATTTAAGCGACGCTTTTGCACGCGTGATGCCGCATTAATTGCCTAGATCGTGGGTAAGAGAAAGTTGCATGGAATACATGCCTCCGAAACTCAAACTTGCGATGAGATTTAAAAGTAGGGATGAAACACAATCTATAAGGAACGAGTAATGCGTGTGAAAGGAGCACTGAAAGTTCATCAAAGTCCGTGTTCGCGAATGGACGAAACAACATATTAGGTGGTTATCAAACACTCTGTGTTAGCGAGTGAGAGAAACAGCACACATTACATCATCAAGATTTTACCAAGCTCTGTCTTTGCATAATCCTCCGGAATTACTCTAGTGCGCGAGGTAATGCTTCGCGACGTCCAGAATCGACAACGCGTACACAGCTACATACACCACTTGGCGCGTCCTAGAAATTCACAAGTTCACTCGCGACTGTGATTCAAATTTTCCGTCATGTCACGCGCACAGCAACGGGTAAATCCTAAGTGTCGCGCCTAATGTGCGAGTTACACCAACACAACAGTGATGAGTGGAGAGGACGACTTGTGTAAATAAACTTGCCATACAACGGTCGTGGTGTCTTCTTTGTGATGATACCCCTACACTGTCAGGACACACCCACTCCCTGAAATCCAAAAGAGACAATGCATTCAGACCTGCCCTGAGAAAAATCCCAACCTTTTGTAAACCTCTCATTCGTAGCCCTCACCCGTCACATATCCCATCATATGAGGTGTTGAGTGCCGGGAGGGCTCAACGAGGTACTTAACGGGCCAGTACCGCCTCAAGATTGTTGTGTTTGTGCACAAAAAATTACAGAAGCTATATTCGTACAAGTTTCCAGTGAAGGAATAATATAGAATGAAGTGTAAATAATAACAGACTGCTGTTTCACACCTAATCATTTCTGTGGCTCTGGCTCATCAGTTTAACAGAAGAGTTATATATTTATTTTAATAATTCATATTTGTGTGTGCGTAATTCTGTGGGTGAAACATAGAGAGAAGGAGAGAGAGAATGTCCTTTAACCATACGTCATATCTAATTATAAATGAATGAGATGAATAAATTTCTGGTACTTACACTGAGTTACAATTCATTACAAAATACGCAATAACGTGATAATAAGGTTTTTCATTTAAGGAACCAACAACAGTCAAACTGTGTTGATGACACAAAGTACCACGATTACACTGAGAAACACAATTTTTACGTGTTTTCAGGAAGATGTTACTGTTGGCTATTTGCTTTCTCCTCATCAGTGCTTTCTTGCTGAAGGAATATTTAGCTAAAATCAGCAGACTAAGAGAATATGGTAGCAAAATACCTGGACCTAAGCCTCTGCCTATCATTGGAAACGCTCTAGAATTTGGATGGTCAAGCAAAGGTAAGTGTGCATCAGTTTGTAAAATTTAAAAGTAGATTTTAAAATATGCCATTCTAAAATTGAAATTTACTTAGCATCTCCTCTATCACCTATTTATACAATTCATTATTTAACCATTCGTTACATGTATCCAAAAGTTTTAGAATTATTGTGATACCGTTGACTCACATGAGCTGAAACTTGTTGTGACTGAAACTTCCCCCAGAAAACTCAGACCACGATGATGCTCACCGCAGACGTGAACGAAACATGTGGATCTTCTAACTCCATCAGACCACGGCTCCTGAGCCCGGAAAATTCTTCAATCTTCAAATGAAGTAAGAGTTTGAAAATGGAAGAAGGCACATTATTTAATAATTACCATTACCTAGAGGCCTAGGCATTTGTTTAGATTTCTAATAGGGACCAGAATTACATTCGATTTAAATGATCGAGGAACATTAGGGTCGAGTGTTTCTTTCTTTGTTAATTGTTAAACATTTAATGTCATTTTCTCACATTTCTTTTCTTAATTATTTCTGAGCATTCTAATATACAAATACCCTCCTCAGAGCCGGCTGGACTCTGTCATACACTTTATTTTGGATAATTAAGCAAAATGTCAACTTGTTTCCTCTGAAGTGATACTGACAACTCATTTGGAGGAAATAATTTGACTTTGGATAGAAGACCACCAGTGATATGTCTAGTGAGCAAATGACCCTTTATTCCAGGATGACTTGTATGAAGTGTGCATCACCTGTGTGAGCATTGCATAACAAATGGTAAGTTTTAAACATAAAATATCTCAAATTATTTTAGCAGGAAAAGTGTCCAGGAAGCTCTAGTATATTTGACGACTTAATTTCGTACAACTGTGAGATTGTAGTTCTGAGAAAATAATCCATTTACTACTGTGTTGAAGAGCCAATAAAAGGCTTTGAAGCCTATATCTACAAAGCACTAGAAAGGAAGGTGACATGTAAAATTCAGAAATGTTTTAAGGTCTGGAAGAAAGCAGGAGAGATTGCCAGAGATCATTCTCAGGTATTGCAGTAAAACAATACGAAAGTGAGGTGTTCAGCGAGAAGACACCTTACCCCACTTCGACTCGACAGGAAAATTATTGGGGTATTCGCCTCACAGGGTGAAGGAATGAGCCTGAGGGAGAACAGAGAGAATGGAGCCAGCGATGAACCACAGAAGACCGTAGTAGTTGCAGGGATTACTATAAAAAATAACTTCAGTATTCCTGCAGTCTCAGAAATCGAACCCTCGCCTAAATTGTTTTTCACATATTTATGAATATTGCACACGAAAATATGGCATTGCTTGTTCAATGTTTTGTGCGTCTTTTTTCTTCGGAGTTCCCGTACCACTGGTACTTTGCAAGGGGTCAATTTCCGGTGCAGCCGGAGGTAGAGAAACTTCGATTCCCACGGTCTCCACATCTTAATTAAGACTACGCAAATACTAAACGCTAATAAGTATTAAACACTAATAAATTTATAAAACTACACTAACTATGTATGTAACTTCTATAAATATAAGCTTAATTAACACACAAAAGAAGCACGTGTGTTCACAGTCTAAGCTAATAGAAGACACTGAACATCAGACATAAGTAAAATATTGAAACAGCGCTTTTACTTGGTGAAGGGCCATCCCATATGTTTTTTTAATCCTTTATTTATCTACATGTTCCATTGCATTTGTAATATTATATGTTCTGGTTTGCTTGGATTCCTAACTAACCAACTTGGATTGTTTTCAGATTGTGTTCACACAGTCACTGTAGTTTTTCAGAATTAATTTAATTATTTACTTATTTAGTGATTCAGCACATTCTAGATTGATTGTGTTGACATATTCACTAAATTCCGTTAGGTATTGTCCCATATGTTTGAGGATGGAAGACCCTTATAATTTTTTCCATGTAGAATGTGCGGTCAGAGATGAAACTTCTGTGTCCGCTTTGTTGTCGCTTGGGATTCAATGAACGCGGCTACTATATACCTGGCGCACCATCGAAAATTCTCAGCACCACCTAGGGAGAGAAAGATGGAGCGACCCCAACGGCCGAATGAGCCTTATATTTAATATACAATAATAAGAAAAGCAAATATGAATGCCAGTAGCGCAGAACGATACTGCTTATAATAAGAGGGATTATAATTAATGTTAATAGTGATAATATGATCTCAAAGCTGTATAATAATTTTATTTTAAAGCTTAGTGAAATATTTTAACGAATAATTGTACTGGAATATATGGATTATATAGTAAGTAATTATTGGCTTAAATCAGATCGCAATTGGTTAAATCCCAGCGTTGAAGTTCCTCGTCACGTGGCTGTGTGATAAATTTCAGTAGAGCTGCAAATACATTTGCCGATTCGAGAATTAACTGCCGATTTCTGGTAACTATCAAAACATGCGGTGAGGTCAAAGGGATAACTGTTCAGTACTTTAACAAAAATGCTGAGTTTAACGACAGTTCTAAACAGCGAGAACAAACTCAGTCCTCATCTCTCGCTTAATCAATTCACTTGACTCTCACTTTATTTAAGTTAGCGTTTGTCTTCTATTCAACTCAGATAGTTTGACAATGTACATCGTATACGTTTATGTGTTCTTGAATCATCTAGCAAGTAACAACGTTACTCACTTGACAGGAGTGCAAGTAACAGCCGAAAGACAGTTTGATAAATGCATTAATAGCTGATAAATAATGTCACGGCAACAGGCATAAAAGTTTAGGCACAAATAAGAAAACAGTCGGCGGATAAAGTTTCATGGTAATAATGAGCCTTGCTAAGCAGTTAATGATAGCGCGGCTATTGTAAACAAGCGCCGGCAAGTGAAGATAACTGAGGTAAAGGACTTGACGGCATAGATTAAGTTACGCTTCTGGAATGTGATAGAATATTTTGTTTCTTTATTCTTGCGGAATTTCTGGACTGATAGAGATTGTTCGGGTTCTGCTTTATGTTAGAACAATCTAGTATTACGAATTAGGTATTTAAGAACGTGACGGCTCACAGAGTTAGTTGTAAAACAGTGAGTTGTGAAACAGTGTTGTGAACAAGAGACAGCTGGAAGTGTTACTGCAACGAGAGCTAATCTGCTGTCACTGTTTGTTATTGTCATTGACCTTGGTAGACTGATGGTGACGTAACGTAATGCTGCTGTAATCTATAAGAGTATTTCTACGAAAATAAAGGAGATTTTTAATTTCTGCAACTCGGTCTTTTAATTCCACGAACCCACAAGGTCACAATAATTTAGTTCTTGTGTTATTGGACCTAAGGAAAAAAAATAAAATGGTAGCGCATGAAAAGAAAATATTTCAAAATCACTTTATTACTGAAGATGCCGAGATAAACTAGCTATAATCTGTCTCATCCTAGTTTAATCCTGCTGTAAACATCTGGGCGGGAAGAGAGACAGAGACAGAGATATTTTGACAGATGATGGTTAAGCTGTTGATTAGTTTAGCGAAGATAATGGACGTTTTCTTTTATTTGCATGGGTACGTTAAACCCCTTCTTTAAGTACAGTACTGTAAGTAATTTTGATCACTGCTCTGTGCGAGCTAATTTCGGAGAGAGAAAAGTATGCAAATGTTTCGTTTGTTATAAACGTAATAGCCACACAGATTATCTTTCTACTTCACATGCCTACTACATAGATGTGTTATGTATAATATATACAGATTAGACAGAAGACAGGTGAAATTATACTAACTATTAACTTATTATGTTAAATTAAGCTACATTTTATTTAACAATATTAAAGGACGCTGCTATTATATAATATTTTTGCATTCCTATACCAGGTAGTTCTCTCGCAACGCGGTCTGTATCGAGTTGAATGTTGATTAAGATGTTATTGTTTGGTGTGGAGTTGCTTCTGATATTTATACTGCATTTCCTGTACATCTCGCCCACCTCACCAGCCCAAAAACACTTGTGTATATGCAATTTAAAATCAGTAAGCTTTTCATCAGGTAGCAGGCCGGTACTTCAGCCGAAATTAAACACAATCGAGGCAAACCTTTAAAAAGAATCGAGGGACGAATGATCGCGCATTGTACCGCGGTGCTTAAAGAAAGAAACCCGGAATCGTCTATAAAAAAACATTGAGAAAGAAACTGGTGATCTTCTTAGTGTTTGCGAAAGTATTGTACGTACATGGTGTTAGAATGGAACAACAAGCATACGCAACTCTAAAAACTCCGGAAAAAATCGCGTAAATGCAAACAGCGCGTGGAGAAATAAGACGATTTTACGTAAAGTGCTGTACGCAGTAAAGTTCATGATCATTTTCTCAGAAATGAATCAACTCATAGAATTAATAAGTTAATGTGTAACCCAACTCAATTTATTTATTGTCTAGAAGTTAGCGCTGCTATATATACTGCTAGTGTTGCAAAACTTGCGTGCGTGCATGTAGCGTCTAACACTTGGCGAGTGCAGTCAGCTCCGCCTTGTTGTTTACAGCAGGATTAAACTACCGTGAGATAGTATAAAGCTTTCTGGTTCACTTCTTTACTACATTAGAGTCAGCAACAGGATTTTGTCCTGAAGTTTCCAAGCGAGATGGTGAGGATGATAAACGAAAGCACGAAAAGCGCGTTGGCAACTGAGACGAGGCTGATATTAATTATTTATTATTATTTAAATGCGATTAACGGTTGTATTACAGATCAGAACGTACTCTCCCTCCTCCATCGTCTGCCCACGATGGGTTTCAACATTGGGATCAGTACTTCAGAGGAACGTGGTTAACTTTCCGAGTCAGTACCTGCCACAGAATGCGCTCTTGGCATCCTGAAACTGCTGTATTTTCCTCAAATAGCTCCTCAGTTGTCCTGCTAAGGACCTCACGAGGTTCAGTACACCCTGGACAAGGTTGATCCAGTGGGAAAAGACTTCTACGTCGTCCCAAGAACCGAACCCGGGATTCCCGCATGATTGTGTACTAATATCCTTCTTACCCCATAAAATCAATTAATTATGACATGTCTAGACAAATACAACTGTAAATGAAAGTTATACTTGTAAATTAACCTGTTAATTTCTTTAAAGCGTTGTTCCAGTACTTGCAAAAGCTGATGAAAGAGTACGGACCTGTTGCTCGTGTTTGGGTTGGAAGCAAACTTTGTGTTGTTCTGGCAGATCCGGATTCAATTGAGGTAAGACCCACGCCCACATATGTTGATGTGTAAATTGAAACTGAATTTTAGAATAAATATATCAACAAAGTCCACAGGATCGTGCTGTAATAGATATATCCATAATTTCTTACGCCAAAGCTTTATTTAGTAGTCACAAATAGTTATTATTGCCTTTGCTTTGTTATACAGTAGTTGTTATGTAATGATAAGTAATTCTCTTATGGTGCTAAAGATATTTAAATATTTACTGCACTGTACTCTTATATAAATGTCACAATTTATCCAAAAAGTGCATTGAGATTGTCTAAAATGTACACTGTTAAATAGTGACATGGTGGTTATGACGCTCCCTTAATTTACACGACTGCTTATTTCTTTTGAAATATTTGTGTCTCAATGTCCGGTTTCCAATTAGATGAACTTAAATGTAAAACACATTGAAGAAGTTCATTCAAACACTAGTGACTATTGTATAATGTCAGTACGCCATAAAGTGGTTAACACTGATACGTTCCACCAAACACGGAAAGTGATTTACTTGCAAAAAGGTGCAGCTTGGGAAATATGTGCACATGCGCATATCAAAATCGGAATTTTCCTGAACTGCGCAATGGTGTGTTGCTTTGAAGGTTTATAGGCCCCAGCATGAGCCGCATTGTCTCCGTAGGGGAGGGGATCCGTCCCCTTCAGTAGCCGTGGTGCGGGCGCTGCGGAACTTTAGCACTCGTGGCACCTCTGACGTTACTAGAGGAACCTCGGCCCAAGCATTTGAGCCCGTCCCTGAATGGCAGTTGTTCGGATTTGGTTGGATTTGGCCGACCGAAGGGGGTAGAGGGTTGCCTAAGAACTCGCGGGTCCTAGCCTGCATAGTAGAAGGTGTGCGATAGCACCAGGCGGTCCCACCGAGGTTTACGGTTGTATTCCCTGCGGAGTTGACGCGCGTAAATGGCGTATCGACTTCCACCCGCCTTGACGTTGTTGATGGGGTCGGGGCTTTTTAGACTCAAGGTATCGCCCCAAGGAAAGAGCCGCGAAACTTTCCATCGCTCCCGGGTTGGTAGAGGCCGGGGTCTTAGGATTTTCGGTTAGACCTCGTTGTACAATTGTCTACTTAGAGTGAAGCACATAATGCATCCTCTGTCAGTAAGACACATCAAAACTTTTCTTTGCTATCAGGAAGAGTAAAAGAGAAATAAATAAAAAATACAATTGAAAAGATAGTTAAAAAACACCTTGTTCTTCTAGTCTCTATTAAACATTCGTAGTTGTACCTGCAAACCACCATTGCAGGTGGTAAGAGGACATTAGGAGGATGGTGATTATCGAGGGCTGGTTTTCAAGCAGAGTCTGAGAAATAGCTAGGTTACATTAGTGAGGTAGAAGTTACTATCCAAAGTTGCCAGATTAGGTATTGCAATCTAGCTTAGAATTCTTGGAATATGTGAGAGTATTTCTTATAAATGTATAGAGAGGATGGAATGTAGAAGTCACAACATCGTCTTAGAAGCTAGTAGTGGGGATCTTCGAGTCATTAGAAAAACGGGACGTTATTAGGAGGATTTTTGGTAGCTGAGTAGCACATTCTGGGCAGAATCTTTGACGCTTCCATTGATCGGCAATTTTTCGACTTAAGTCAATACTTAAAGAGTTATTAAACCTTTCAAACTTAGATTCTGGTATCATCTCTACTTTTATTACATACCCACGCACGCCCTGATTTACGAGGCATGTTTTTTAAGTCAGTACCGTTTTGGAATTAAAAAAATACGTGTATAGATATCGCAATGATTTTATTTTTACATGAAAGCCTGTAACTTAATCTAATTTTCTACATAATTTCCGTGAATACTGAGGCACTTGTCATAACGTGGCACCAGTTTTTGAATACCCTCCTCATAAAATTCTGCCGCCTGACGTGTTAACCACTGTATCACAACTGTTTTGACTTCATTATCGTCTTGAAGACGCTGACCGCCCAGATGTTTCTTCAAGTGCAGGAACAAATTGTAGTTGCTGGGTGCCAGATCAGGGCTGTATGGAAAGTGATCTAGAGTTTCCAATTGAAAACTTTTGATGAGATCTTTGGTCCGAATAGCCACATGTGGACGGGCATTGTCATGCAGCAAAGCGATACCCTTACTCAACTTGCCACGTCTTTTGTTCTGGATTGCACAGCGCAGATTTTTCAATGTCTCACAATAAGACGCTGCATTGATTGTCTCTTTACGAGGCAGAAACTCCACTAGCAATACTGCTTTTCTGTCCCAAAAAACTGTGCACATGGTTTTCCGGGCAGAAATTGTTTGCTTAAACTTCACTTTTCTGGGTGATGATGAATGTCGCCATTCCATGGATTGTTGTTTCGATTCTGGTGTGACGTAGGCCATTCATACTTCGTCATCAGTAACAATTTGGTCTGAAACAGCTTCACCTTCATTGTGGTACCGCTCAAGGAAAGTCAATGCACTGCTTAAACTTTGGTTTTTTTGCAAATCCGTCAACGTTTTCGGAACCCAACGTGAACACGGTTTCCGGTACTTCAAGTTCTCGGTCACAATGCGATAAAAACACTACGAGAATGTTGAGGAAAATAGTGGCACAATGATGAAATTGTAAAGCGTCTGTTTTCTCTCACCTTTTCGTCCACTTTCTGCACCAAATCTTCAGTAACGACCGAAGTACGCACACTCCGTTCTTCATTATGCACATTTGTGCGGCCATCTTTAAATGCTCTCACCCATTTCCTTACCATTCCATCACCCATAATGTTTTGTCCGTAAACTTCACAGATTTCACGATGAATATCGATCGGTTTTACGCCTTTAGCACTAAGAAATCGTATAACAGCCCGTACTTCACAATCGGTGGGACTCAACTTTGTTGGAGGCATCTTAAACATTCAGTAACCAACGTATATAATGAAGAATCAGACTGTAATGGCGTCAGTGCGTAGACAAGAGATGTAGGTAACCAGCACGCATGCGCGGAACGCCGGCGTAGCGCTGCGGCGGCGGAATCGCAAAACGCTACTGACTTAAAAAACATGCCTCGTAGGTCTCTGCTCAAGAGTGAGGCAGGCACATTTGGCTTCAAAAGCGGCGAAGCATCATGAGGCCACCATCGTAATGAAGCCATCTTTGAATGTGAGAGAAGGAATTAGACAGACCGTACCGTAACTAAATCTAAGTCAATTCGCCTTAGATGTCGGTAAAACAAAACCGAGTATAGGAGAGAACTTAGAATGAACGTATACTAGAACATCTGGGTCTGCGGGTGTGATTTGTTTGCTTTGCGAACATCTTAGGGGTAAGAACTTAAGAGCATTGTGTTGTGCCTCATGGAAAAGCTAAACTAAATTTATAATTTGATGTTTAGCCATCTTCTTGCTTTTATGTTATACACAGACATCCATTACCTTATTATACATAGCAGAAAGCCTACATTCATCAATGACAAATTATTAGAGCTTAAGCAGAGTGCAGGTAGAAGGAGCTTAAGTGCAGCTATAAATAAAACAAATCCTACCTCAGTAGTATGGGGCAATGTGTCTGCCTCTTAATCAAGAGGTCCGAAGTTCGAAGCTCGATCAGTGAGAGTTATATTGACAAAGTTTTCCGTTATTCTGAAAAGTGAATTTCAGGTAACACTGAGATCTATATAGCCTCTGGACTGCAAGACGCCAAGAAATGACGATGTTAATAAGAAATTACATACAGCCTTGCTGCATTGCTTTCATTGAAAATTCCAACTTCTATAATAATAAACGTATCATTATAAAAATTTAGCCACATCATCAGAGTGTCCTTCTAAAATTGCATGCAAATTTTCATGTTGCTGCAGCAAATATTTGATTAATTATTAATTTTTGTGAAAATATTGCAAATATTACTGGGTATATCAAATGTTCTATGCGTAAAACATTGAGCTTTTAAGTTGAATTTTTGTTTTCGGCTAGTACAGAGCAATTTTAAAAGACCCACATTCTTATTTTTTGGAATATTTTTGTAGAATTAGTTCAAATGTATTCTCCATGCATTAGCTCTCAAAATTTTGAAAATATTAACCTTTTTATCCCTTAACACCATATAATTTTCAAAACATGAGCATTAACGAAAAAGGGGAATGCGCGATTCTTTATTTACGTATTATGGACCTGTTCTGTAAGTTTCACCAAGCCAAATGAAAAATATTGACGCGTGAGCCATTTTGTATACTGAAAAGGTTAGAAAAAAGTTTCTCAGAAAATTAATTTAAAAGTAACGATTGTTACTTTTAAAGATTGTTAAAAGTCTCTTTAAATTGTCACGTGACGGCCTAAAGTGATGTAAATGATAAAAATAGAATGTCATCTATTACTACAAAGCCTAAACTACCAAAAATGCCAAAAAAAAAAGAGAAATTTCCACGATTTTCAATATTTTCGGGGCATTTTCAGTGTAGCCTTGCCTTAATGGACAAAGTACAAAGCTGAATTAACAACACTTACAACATGTATTTTATCTTTAATTACAGCTTATACTTGGTAACAACAAAAACTTGAACAAGAGTTCCCTTTATGACATTGCACAGTCCTTCGTCGGCCTGGGTCTTTTTGTCAGTAAAGGTAATGTATAACTAATATGGTATAATGGCTAGGATAGAGATATGTGATAGAGTGGAGGATATTATAGAGAATCACTTTGAAATGTCATTAAATTTCTCAAAAGTGATGCACCTCTGCAGCAAATTATGAAGTAATAATTAGATAATTTACTATATGTAGCCACTTCAGTATTTGTTTGCTGGTTTGCTGCATAAAATATCTGAGTAACGTGGTTGAAATTTTATGTATGGAAGTTTGAATCTACCTTCTCATTCAACTGTTTTCCGGATTGATGCTTCACATGTATTAAATAATTTGTTTAAAAATCCGTACAATTGATAGGTACTGCTATATTAACATTTCTTAATGCCGTAGGTCATTTATACAGGTTGAAAGTGTATAGCTTTTGTGAAAATAAAGGAAAAATATCAACAGGAAGTATTATTATAAGTGGCAGAAGTAACATCAACATCGTTTAAAATAAGCAGCAAAATATTCTGTTTCCGATCTAGTTATATAAGTTATTTGAAATCTGGTCTCTCTTCCCAAGTATATAAAGTTATATTTCAGAAGTTTAGATTCATATTGAAATTTCAAATTAAATTCAAGGAAAATGTCATTGTGTGAGGTTTGATAACGTTATAAAAACTAGATATCAGTTGTCTTAACTTGCTTAATAAGTTTATGGCTTGGAGTCGCAATGAAAAGGCTCAAAACCGATATTAAGTTAGAACTAAGTCTTTAAATGGAAAATAAAATGTCAAATAAAAAGATATATCTCTTCAGAAAATACTTTATATGCAGGGAGTTCTCAAAGCTTGTGTTGGTGTTAATTCTCGCTGACAAATTTTTGGGCAAAGTATAATACTTCCTGTACTTAACCTAAGTAAATGTGATATAGTTAAATTAGCTATGATTAATGGAAATTAATTATTCTTTCACAATGGCCGTTTGTAGGCTAAATTGTGGAAACGTAGAGTCAGACTGAAAAATTCAATGCCATAGCCGGGATTTGAACCACGGATCTTCTGGTTTCCGTCCAGCCGCACTACCATTGTGCTACTATGGCCAACGTGCCGATATGACATTAAAGTCTCCAACTGACTCGTATTTTCCCGGTAAACCACTTAGGAGTTCTCATACACTCATGAGACAACTACCTTAATGGCGACTTACATCGTGTAAGTACTTTAAGGCCCGGGCTTTATAGTTAACCACTATTAGGTTAATTAATGTAAATTAATTATTCTTTCACACTGGCCGTGTGTAGGCTAAATTGTGGAAACGTAGAGTCAGACTGAAAAATTCAATGCCATAGCCGGGATTTGAACCACGGATCTTCTGGTCAGGATCTTCTACGAGTCAGTTGGAGAATTTAATGTCATATCGGCACGTTGGCCATAGTAGCACAATGGTAGTGCGGCTGGACGGAAACCAGAAGATCCGTGGTTCAAATCCCGGCTATGGCATTGAATTCTTCAGTCTGACTCTACGTTTCCATAGTTATGATTACTTTAGGATAGTAAACCCGTAAACGAAGCTAATTAAATATTATATTGGTTCTACAATGCCTCCGCAATCATCAAAACATATTAATCCTCACGTCTACTTGTTGTATGCCAGCGTTCAGGAATATCTCCGCTTATTAGCAAGTCTTCACAAAAGTGTCTTCTGCCAACAGAGGAAAACATGTTGAGTGCGCTAAATATTCAACTAACCTCGGCAAGACATGTTCTCGACAGCCGACCCATGAATATTATTGTGAGTAAAATTGAAGGCACGAAGGAAAGGATAAATACACTTAAGAGGGAACTATCACTGTACTCACACCACTACGCTACTGTATGTAAACCACGTGCACCAACAATCTGCTGAGGAGTAGAACCACAACGCCCAAAACTTAAGCCTGAGACGTGCCGCATGCGACCACTTGCAAGTAGCTGCTGGACACCCCTCGTCAGCTCTGTGCAACCGCAATCCACCTTGATTCGCAAGCCTGCTTATATAATCCATGTATAGACCTCTGCCCGTCAGGGGTATATGTTCCTATATGTTTCTAGGTATTCTGTACTCATTTTCGGTTACTTCCAGCCATATTCCGCTGCGTGTTCTGGCACACATGCCCCACAAAGCGCAGAGGTGATGCCATCAAGCTCTCAAGCGCGTACGGGTGTGATAGTTCCCTCGTTAGTTAATGATATTTATTTGGGATACATATCCCAGAGCAGAAAGAAATTTTGGAAATCCGTATTTTGTAACTTTTACCAAATACAACAGGATGGTGCAGGAATCATCAGGGAAAAGGAATCATAAGATTTAGCCTCACCTCAATTCTGCTTATAGACCCGCTTTGAAATAGTGTCCTCTTTTGCAATTGCTGGTGAAGAAGAAGAAACCGAAAAGGCACTGCCAGCAAGAAACATAAATCTTCTTCAGGCGTTCTTAAAATATTATTGAAGCCATATTTATCTTTAAATTTAGACAAGATGTATCTGTTGGGTTCCAGTGCTTTAAAAGTATCATACACGTCACCTTCATCTATTTTTGCCACATAGTGATCACAAAGCTTAGCATCCTAATCGAAAATCATGTGATTACTGAATTAACTTTGCTTCTGAACCCCGACAGCTTGCTCAGCATGCTGTCAGACGTGCTGTCTGTGACAACAAGGGCTAACTTTGAAGTAGGTAATCACCGTTTCATCCTCCTACACATCCTTCACCGAAACTCAGTTGGACCACCATTCTGAAACATGGATTTTATTATTAAGCATTTTCCTGGGAGATGCTGAGAAGGTTTACTGTTATATCTTTCAAATTTTTTGTTTCTCCACTCTACTTCATTTCTCGTTCAACGGAATGTTCTACACATATGACTCAACAGGTTCCATTAGACATGATTTTAATGGTGTTTGTATATAAAGTAAGAGTTTGGTGACTGTAGAGAGGAGACCTGCATTTTTGTTGATGTAAACAAAGAACCTATCTGGTTAGGGCAGTACTAGCTACATCTCAGAAACCACTCAAATAATTCTGACCGTTCCTTCTCTACTGAAAAGCATTGCTTTTTCGGACTAACACAAACAATAAAACATTTCCAATAGAAAAACTTCCAATTTTGGGCTTTCACATTCCTGTTACAAAATTTCAATCCCGGTTTCGTTGAAGGAACATATCGGAGAACATTTCTGGCAACTTGCGTATGTGACACATTTGTAATTATTTCCAGCCCAAAAGGGAATGGAGGAGCCTTAAAATATTTGAAGTACATTTTGTGCATAATATGCTTATTCGATGCATTATTATGAATCACATTGTCAATCGAGTCTCTCGTTTCAGCTGGGACGTGGAAGAGACATCGCAAGATGATAGCACCAACATTTCAAGGCCAATATCTAAACCGATTTCTGGATATCTTTAATGCGAACCTGGATGTACTGATAGAAAACTTGTCAGAGCATGTAAATGATGCTGAGTTTGACATCAGCCCATTCATGAACCTGTACGCCCTGGACATCATAAGCGGTAAGTTGTAATTCACCATTTCTTCTTATTCTCCTTGAAATTTATAATTCCATGAGACATTAATCGTTAGAAAAATAAGAAAGATAATACATGGATCAAAAAAGTAAAATAGTTAAAATATGCATTGACCACCTTTGGTAATGCTGTTAACATGACATATTCCCCATCTAAAGTTCTACGTGAGATTCCCGTTGCACTAGAAGAATTGTTCACTAGATAGGAACATTTAGGATTCCTATTGTCTGTGAGGACACTAATCAGAGTGCCAATGTGTTTGTATATTTAACTGAAAAGAATACAAAGTAAATTATCAACACTGGGTAAAAACTGAATTCCATTGCTTAAGTTCGCCTACATGACCTTAAGGTTACTCAATAATAAATCTTCGGAAAATTTTGAAAGAAAAAATAAAGATTCCCTAATTAGTTCACTGGCCATAATTATCATACGATCTAAGTTTATGGCCCAAGTATTCTTTAGTCTTTTTAGTCACTTGAATTCGCATATGAAACTTTCGAATCGAAGTTTGTACATGTGTACAAATGACACATGAAATCACAAATCTTAATCGTTTCGTACACCTGTTTCTTTACATTTTCTTCTTCAGTTCACCATGCTATTCTGTTTTTAATTCAGGCACACATCCTTTGAAGATGGGTGAAGATATCTATAAAGCTTTTCTTTTGAATACTATGCAGCATTGGAATTAACGACTTCAGTGATTTAACAATAAAGTGATGTGTTGGGAATGACAATTACTAAACAGTACTCTATTAGTTTTTCCAAGAAAGTCTTTAATTTACATAAGAGTTATTGTTTTTTAAAAAGGACCAGATTGTGAGAAAAATATACGTTCTATAAACCTTCAAATGTTCAAAATTTCAGTGCGATTAATATAACTTTTTATGGAGTATTTCCTCAGAAGAAGCATAGGATTATAAAAGTAAAGTTTCTGCAATATTTAACCAGGAAAAGCCGTGATAAATGTGTACGATTCAAAATTTCTCTATCAAATAGCTTTAAGGTTCAATAAATATAATGTGTATTACTATGAAGTTAAATCATTTAGCCATTTATTTGAAAATGCGTGGCAATTATTGAAACCAGGGAACTTTAAACTACTTGTAAGATTACAGGAACAGTCACTAAAATGTGACGTATCAGAGTTTGAAAGGTGACGAAAAAGTTCTGGCTGACTACCTGGAAATTCGTTAATTTCAATATTGATGTTCTCTATTGCACTGCCATACTAATTACAGTTGACCCTTCAATGTTGATAGTAAATTTTACAGGTACTAGTAAATTCAATATTGTGACTTTGTGGCTTCACAGAATTAAAAGTCCGAGTTGTAGATATTCTAAATGTTCTTTATTTCCGTAGAAATACACTGTTCAATTCTCACGTAACAATATTACGTCACATACACACAGTCTACTAAGGTCGATGACAATAACAAACAGCGTCCTGATTACATCAGCTCTCGTTACCACAACATTCTACAGCTGTTTACTGTTTACGACTAGGCTCCTGGCGAGTCGTCGCTTTCTTAAATACCTCATCTGATAGTCCAGACTGTTCCGGAACTCTTTCTCTTCTGTAATTCCAGGGTACTATTTAGCTTTCAGACACAATATTTTGCCTTTTAGTTTATAAGATATTGTCACCGATGGCATTGTTTCGTTGGAGCCGCCGCAAAGCCAGAGCTACGCGTGGGCAGGAAAAAAAGAGAAAGATAATGGCGTGCAAAATTGGACGCTTGCCAAGCGAAAGAAACAAAGAGAGAAAGAGACAGAGATATCTGGATAATTCCATCTTTCTCTCGTTGCGTCGCGATTGTTATACTCCTCCACAGGAGAGACAGTCGCCGAGGGATGAGACGCAGGGGGGTTGGCGAAGGTTCCCACACCCTCCCCGGACAGGTTTATGACACCCCATGTCAGTACAGTTACAGACCATTCAAAAACATTCTGACGGCTTCTACTTTTGTGAATGAATCTTCCGGGTTTTAGTGTCCAGAGTGAATAGGGCGCACGTTTTTTTAACGATCTGCCCCTTGTGTAGCAGGCGTTCTCTGCCACACACACATTTGCTATCCTTGTCCCACTGTGTAACACAGGACATTCCTTTGAGGGACTTTCTTTGCGTTGCTGGATTATACGCACGATCGACTGCATTCTAGAAGAGTGATTGGAGGTATGAAGCTCCGCAAAGTGTTCAGCGGGGTCAGCTGTTAATTGAGTTGTTAGTTGTGTAGTTGTGTGAGTTGTGTAATGGTTGTTGTGACAGTGGACATTTGAAGTATACCGAAGTGATTCCTTTTGTTTTTACGTGTAGTGAAACAACGAGATGACCCTGAAGACTGCTGTTGTGCGTGTCACATATTTTTACTGCTGCAAGGGGTGTACAAAGTTACTGTTTAGTTCAATAAAACGATTTTAAAATTTCTACAAACAGGACTTTTAATTCTATGAACCTACTAAGTCACAATATCCACGTGGTGAAATTACGCTTATAACATGTAAAACGCACTGAAATATTTATTAGAAGTATCCGAACAACAATTTAACTTATTAATCTCTAGGATTGCATTCCCTAATTTTCTCCCTCAAAGTTCTTTGAAATAACATAACATTTAGATAAATTTGTTTTGTAACACTGAAATACGCTTTATCATCGCTGCAAAATGTTACAGTCGTATTCAGAGCTGTACAGCTGCTCCTGGTGTGGAACATACTATGACATTCTCGAACATACAATAATGCAAAATACACTGGCATGAAAAGGTGCAACACCATCACGGATTGCTTAACTTTAATGAACAGTTAAGTTAAATGTAGTACACCATGATAGAATGTACATGATAACTAATGTGATAACAACCTTCTAATATCACAAAAGTTCAATATCCATATACTATGCTCATGTTTCAATGAGCGCAGTCCTGAAGAAATTGCATTATTTTTCCCCAGTGCATTAGGAAACCAGAAACTTCGGCATTTTTCGGTGTATGTAGAAAGCTAGAATTGGAACACATTGGAAGATTCTGCCAACAATAACTAAAGAAAACTACTAGGAAACAAAAAATGCTGGTACCTTTCAATGCACCCAACTATAGAGAAAGCAGACGGTCAACATAACGAAATGCTTGAGTATTTGAAAATACAAGTATTAGCAACTATTCAGACTTTTTGCAGGTACTCCAACCAGTTGAACCTAGAGAGCTGTTGCAACACATTAGCTTATTGGAATACCTTAATACATCAAGGTTTATAAATAGGTTTCAATTATAACTTACACAATTATTCCAAAATCACCACAACCAGAATGCAGAAATGATGTTCAGTTTCCTTTATGTGGCTTTATGTCAACATAGAGGTGGTGGCGGCGGTGATGCTGGTGGCGGTAGAATCCGAATCCTTCATGTCACTGAAAATATAAGAATAATTCTAGTTCAAAATTTCGGATTACTTTGCACTGATTACTTGCATATTAAAGAATTTATTTTATCACCCGGACGTCGGAACTCCCGATAGAACCGGCCGGCAGTAGGGCCAGACGGGAAGCATTCAGGCCACGCATACCCATTTGTCTCGTGTCACTAACTGAAGGGATGATTATGAGAGCGGCACGAGCCCTGTACCGTCTCTTTCCCCTCCCACCAGACTACTGGAAACCTCGGGATAATTGTGGGCGCCGCGAACCTTCCAGAAACGGCGATCTTCCCTATATAAGGCCTGCAGTTGGAGAGTCAGTTCAGTTCTTGGCGAGCAGCCGTGAGGAGCGCCGCGTGAGTGAACGGACCGGAAGACTGTGTACGTGCATCGGAGGAGTTGTACGTAACTGCGAGCGTGCAGTGGACCTGTGACAGACGAACTGGTGAATTGTAATTGTGTGCGCTACGTAATTCTGTGTATTCGGCAAGTGTTCCAACTGTAATTCGGTGAAAATAAATAACATTTTGAGTTTGTACAATTGGATTTTTAATTTCACGAACCCACAAAGTTACAGTATTGATTATCGTGCTATGCGTTTAAAACATTTTTATTACAAATCAATGTGTCTTGAAGTTGCTAGGACTGTCCTCAGAAGTTCTCATCATTCTGGATAGCTATTGCATAGCTGGTAAAGAGTAGGATACTGAAATTGTCTTGTTAAACATATAGAGTTTGTTAAACCACAATTTATATCAAATAAATATTTCATAGTGGAGTGAACCATTTCAGATATGTTTCTTCTTATTTGTACCAATTTTAAAATATTTATACTTTTCTCAGATGGGAAATAATCATTCCATCGTTTTATCTCTCGGTCATCCAAAAACACATGAAATTTCAGAAACATCATATAACGATCAGGGATTAAAATATTTGACTATCGCTTAAGGCTTAATCTAGTCCCATATTCTCCTTGGAACCTGCAAGAAAATTAGCAATGGGGTGATTTCTGCAAAGTGTTTATTTCGATTAACATTAAGTAGACAGAGGAACAGGCGTTTGTACAAGAGTAGAGAAGGTAATGTGAGTGAATCAATCAGAGCTTTCTTATTTTCTTTAGGGGATGTAGAAATACGCATTTTCCCTCTAATCTTGTAATTTATTTATATATAAAACGCAGTACATTCATTGCGAGAAGAAGTAAAATAGAAAAAGCCACTGAAGGTGTGAATGCTTTCACATTTTGGCGCCAGGAACTTCTCCCGTATTTACTTTACGAGGGCAGTTCAATAAGGCCACGTGTTTCAAAGTATATTGTGCTAAGGGAAGTTTGTGTTATCATCAAGTACTGACTGTCAAAACCAATTTGGTTTTGATACATAGGGTAGTTTAGACTTTACACACATCTCAATAGGTTGTTGAACGTGTTTTTGTTAAAATGGGAAAAGTGCACTATCGCTTAGTGATGCGCTTTTAACTTTTAGATGGGAACACTTGCGAGGAGATAAAAGCGAAATTGAATGTTGTTTGTGGAGACCTTTCGTCATATATGGAAACTGTTAGATATGAGTATAATGAACTGAAACATGGTTTAACATCTGTTTTTGACAATGAGCGCCTAAGACGCCTTGCAGATCTGGTTACCGCGGAAGTTATTGAGAAAGTTCACGATATGATCATCGCTAACCGTTGAACGAAAGTTCGCGAAATGGCATAGTCCTGTATGGACAGGAACGGCTATTCATATTTTGCAAGATTTGTTCAAGATGAAAAAGCTGTCAGCGAGCGCGTCCGCCCGCCTCAGTAACATTGTGGTAGTATGTCTGCCTCACGTTCAAGTGCTCCCGAGTTCGAATCTCGGTCAGGGTGAGTTACCTGGATACGGTTTCTCCGGGGCTTTTCCCTTATCCCGAAAGACGAATGTCGGGTAACTCTAAGCTCTATGCACCCTGGGCTCATTTGAGGATCATTTCACCTATTCCATTCATCGTCCGATATGACTTAACGTTGGAGGACGTCGGAGCTGAATTTAGTATTATACTCCGGAAACCAAGCAGTAATTCAAACAATGGGTTGAGAATCTGCTCCAAAGAAGACAAAGACGATCCCATTGGCCAGAAAACTGATATTGCTATGTTTTGGTCTTATGAACTCTGAAAGGAATGCGTTCACTGGATATACACACGTATAGACAAGGTGACGTAATAATATACTAGTCGCGCAAAGATAGAAACGCTGGAAAGATAACATGTAGCCTACTTATTACACAAGCGGCAGCCCGTTGTGTAGCTTGTGATACTGGATATGAATATTGTTTTTTCAAAGCTTCTTCACCACACTTATCTATAACGCTACTTATAATTTCATGCCCTTCCGAAAGCACAACCTTAAATTTCTTAAACTCTACAGACATGCTGGGAAGACTAGTAAATCTTACTGCACTGAACTAGTTCTGCATCTTGTTACGCAAGTAGGCTACGTGACTTTCTGAAGGTGATTGCTGAATATTTACTGCATTGCTCACTCGCTGCGTAACCGGACAACGGTTCTCCTCTCCCCCACACCTCATCCCGCGGAGGTCACGACTCCAGAACACATCTATAGCGAAGATTTTCTGGGATGCCAAGGGTTCGATATATTCATTGACTTATAACAGTTATTTCATATTTTTTCGTATACTTGGGAATTTGTTCTGGATTGTTCTACAAAATGTGATAGGTATGTTCAATAAAGAATGATCATAATTTTTTACGGTCAGAATTTTTCGCATCGGGCGTAAAAGTGATAGCGAAGATTTTCTGGGATGCCAAACGTTCGATATATTCATTGACTTTTTGTAAAAATGAAAACGATTATAGGAGCATACTGCAGTGAGCTACTGGCACAACTCGATAAGAAGTTGAAGGAGATACGGCCCCTATGGCGAAGATGGAAGTTCTGTTTGACCATGATAATGCCCCAGCGCATTCATCCGCAGTTGCCACCGCCAAAATGCATGAATTGCGTTATGAATTTTATTGCTGCCAACCACCCACCCCCAATATCCTCTTGTTTCCAGGAGAAAAAATGGCTCGCAGGAACAAAATTTAGAACAAATCAGGAGCTAATCATGGAGAAAGAGGTGTATTTTGCACAGCTAGACAATTATTTTCTGAAGGGGTTAAAAGAAACGGCAGGCACGTTTAGCCGCTTAGCATTTACCTCAAAGGGGACTATGTTGAGGAATAAATAATTTGTGTTTGAAGAAACTGGCAGAAGGGTACTTAAGGAACCGCCCTCGTGTCTACTTATAATCAGCCACCCAATGCCTATTCAGTAATTTGGTGAGTGCAGAGCCATCATGATTTCACGTTTCACCTGCCGTCCATGACATGGTCACTATTGTATACGTTCCATGTATTAATGATGGATCGTGCATTCAAGCTAGAAGGCACAGCAGTAAGGTGTCTAAATCCCATTCGGAGTTTCGAACCCCGTCACTGCGTACTCTCACTTGGGATTTTTTGGTTAGCAGAATGTTGAGCTCCTGACTTTTATATCACGTTTCTCCTTCTATCATTTCGCCTTACTCCATTATCTTTTAGGTGCGTCTTCAGAATCGTAATATATGGCGCTGTTTGGCAGATGGCGCGGATGCTTGCGTTGAGCGGCGTTGTGTAGTCATTGTACTCACGTAGGAGGTACGCTTGTCGGCACTGGAGTCAGATGTTGATGGCTTACCAGTTGGTCCTGGCGCCAGATGAAAACTTCTCAGCAATAGTTAGATATTTCTGTGGTTTCTGTGTCCTTTATATACCCTTTACCCCTTTACTTGAGATATCTGGATGTTTCCTTAACACGGCTCATTCTGTTCAAGAGAAGTTTATTTTTAGAATGGGGCAGTCTTAATAATTTGAGCAAGATTAACGTTGTCTCATGTCAGGTAATGATTGTTTATTTTAGATTAAAAGGTTACAGAGCACGATTTGGTATTGTTTCAGAGACGGCCATGGGAGTGAAGGTGAATGCCCAGCTACATAGTAATTCAGAATATGTTAAGGCTGTCAACTGGTTAGTATAAATCATTAAATCACTATTACACCTAAATGTATTGTTGCATGCTAATTGCAAGCTAATAGTCAACTTCCACATTAAGGATTGGCAGTTCTTGTAAGCTATGTATCAAACTCACTCAGTAAGAATGTTGAAGGTTCGAGTAATGAATTATAATTTAGATTTGATAAGTCACGTATAAAAAAGCTCTGAAAATTGGAAAGGGATTAACATAATGGAGAGAACAATTTTCAACTCTTATATGCTGTTCAAATCCCATGTTCTTTTCATAACAGTACGAGAAACGACTAAATTGTGACACAGAACTTCAAAACATGTGTCATAAAATATTAAACATTTAAAAATAAAAGCAATAACATACTCGTAGTTAATCACAGAAAAGATTTACAAATCTAACGCTTATTTCACATTCTTTCATATTTTGGGGGATTAGTTCTGGATTGATCTACAAAATGCGATAGGTATAAAATAGAATGTACGAGGACTGTTCAATAAGGAATTATCATAATTGTATACGGTCATAATTTTTCGCACTAAAATTCAGTCTTATTATATTCTATTAGCTTAATGTTAAAAAATACGCCGTAGTAGTTTCATTGTTGGTATTCCTGGTTCCCGCCTGTGAGAACCAAACAAGTTCAGACATGTTCAGTATCGCCTACCGCTGCAATGGAGGTAACATGCAGTTAAACTTGATGTTGGAGGAAGATCCTCAAACGTAATCACTGCTGATGAAACATGGCTACATCATTTTGATCCGGAGAGCAAACAGCAAAGCTCAGTGGGGAAATCTCCTTCATCACCAACCCCCCAAAAAGCAAAATTGGTTGCTTCTGCTGGGAAAGTTATGGTCATCTCATTCTTTAATATTCATGGAATGCTTTACTTGTGTACTTGTACACACATCAGTAACTGGACAATACTACAGGGATGTCCTGATGACATTGCAAGTCCATATCAGACGCAAAAGACTACATTTCCGTGAAGCAGGCTGGATGCTGCACCACAATAATGCGCGGCCGCATATTTCCAATGTTGATGCTGAATATCTTGCAAAAATCAAGGTGAAGTGCATCCCTTACCCTCCTTGTAGTCCAGATTTAGCCCCATGTGACATTTTTTCTATTCCCTAACTTGAAAAAACGCCTTCGTGGGAGGCATTATCCATCATCAGAAGCAGTGGTGAAGGCTGCGGAGGCGATTTTGAAGGACCTCTCAAACAATGGTTTCAGCATGTCTTTGAAGACCGGCAGAAACGTTGGGATAAGTGCATCGCTTTCAGGGGAAACTATTTTGAGAAGGACTATCAAAATTATGAGGATGAGTAAAGGTACGTTGTCAAAAAAATTATGATCTTTCTTTATTGAACAGCTCTCGTATTTATCTGAGTGAAATTAACGAAGATAATGTTCTCAGATCAGGTGTGTGAGATGCGTTTACCACATTTGGCAGCACTGGTAGGAGGGGCAAGCTTACGATTCGCTGGAGTTTGCAGTATGACTCACCTCCATATGCCTCTAATTTTTGTCAAGATTGCTGTCATTTATTAAGAGGAGACCCTGCTCCAGTTTACCCGCTTTGCGATGAAACTCACTCGTTCCGTCATGTGTTGCTTAGAGAGTACACCTTCGGGAGTCTGCAGTTTCTGGTCACCTTTACTGGCCTTTACTGGCGGATGACAATAAACGTTTTGAAGTTACTTTCAGAGCTAAAATATAGAATTTAGAGAATCAAATGGTTTTATATGGCTTTTGGTCTTTTACTTATAGTTATTTGAACTTTTCTTTGGTTTTTGCCTTAATTCTGTACGTTTATTTTATTTGAAATTTTATTTACAGTTTTAATGCTTTATCCCTGGCTCTTGCTATGATTAGTCTCTAAAGGGCGCCGATGCCGAGCAGTCGAGAGTCTTTATATAAAAGGATCTTTCAACAAGAATGTCCTATCTTTGAACTTAAATAAAACACGTTCTATAAATGATACAAGTTTATTTCTTTTTTATTTTGGAACATAACTATTGTGATTACTTGTGGAAGAGAGTATCAGTTAAGTGACCGCTGCGACTTTGTTGGGTTGCGCGTATACACTTAACCCAATTTTCAATGGCAGAATAACCTAAATTAGGTCGGACTTCACGAATAACACTCGTGGTGTTATTCATAAAATCATTTACTGTTTCTGGCTTGTTGGCATAAACTCGAGATTTAACATAAGCCCACAAGAAGTAATCCAAAGACGTTAAATCACATGATCTCTAGGGCCAGTTAACATGACTACCAAGAGAAATGATGAAACCTCTGAACTTCTCCTTCAAAAGAACGATTGTTTCGAGAGCAGTATCACATGTGGCACAATCTTGCTGGAACCATATATTTCCGAGATCGTACCCTCCCATTGAGGCCAAAAATAGTCCCTCATAAGATCCCGGTATCTTTATCCATTAGCAGAGCTTCTCAATCTTCATCTTGGAAAATATGGACCAATAACTCCACCATACCAAAATCTAAACTACATAGTAACCTTTTGAAAATGAAGTGGTCATTCTTGAGTCTGCATTGGATTTTTATTGCTCCTATGGCGGCAACTTTTTGTTAACAAAACCATTTATTAAAAAGTGGGCTCCGCTTCTGAAGATGATTTTTCGACAAAATTTGGCTCACCTTCCAATTGCTCCATAGCCCAGTCATATAATATACGGTACAACCTAAGGTCGTTGAGCTTTAGTTCCTAAATTATTTAGGCGTTCAACTTCGAGTCCAGATGCAGAATTCGCCAAGTTGTGATCGGCGAAAGCCCCAATTTTGCGCTCGTCAAACAATTGATCAGTTTCCGCTCTCGCGTACACTCTTACGAACTGCGCCTATATTTTCGTTGGAGCACTTACGTCGACTATGTACAGACGTTCTTTGATTCCTGAAGGAACTACTTCTTTTAAATTTATCGATCACACGCTGAATCATTCTCTCGTAGGGAGAATTATGCACACCGTAAAATTCACGCAATACACGGAATGTTTGGAGGACAGATGATCCATTTTGATAATAAATTTTCATAATTTCTACGCGTTGCCCAGTATTGTATCGTTTCATGGCTATTTTTCAGTAACAACTGTAACCAAATGAAAAAATGACTGCTGTAACTCAATAACGGCGGCAGCTCTAGGAGATTCTTAATAAATAGAGTCAACATGAAAAATTCACTGCTATGTTGACTCTATCAGAAACCTTAGCCTCTATACGGCTAATGTGGAGAAATGATCAATTTCCATCAAATAAGATATTCATGTTGAATGACACATTACGTCCATCCATCCGTTCACATCAAGAAGTTTCGGCACTTCGCTAACTCTCAAATCATGCGATTCTCAACCGTCCTCATTTGAGCATTCATTTCCTTCATTTAGTTCACTCCTGAATCGGGCTGTTAGATGATTTTAAAACAAAATGATAAAATATATCAACACTTTTTTCGTTTTAATATGTTATAGCATGGAGGATGTCATGTACCTCAGAGCTTTCAGGCCTTGGTTACATCCAGATATAATCTTCAATTTGACTATGCATGGCCGCCGATACGCTAAGTATTTGCCTATCATCCGGAATGAGACAAAAAGAGTCATGGAACAACGTCAAACGTTGAGATCAGAAGAAACATGCAGCAACGAAACGGAAAAAGGTAATGATGCCAGAAACAAAGATACAGGTAAGTTTTAAAGAGTCAACTCGTGGCTATAAACACAGCGGTAAATTGTTAAGAGGAAGGTGAATGTTTTGTTTTGGGGCATTTTTGCAGTTGGTTTATGTTTCAAAATGGATTTTTAAGTTGATTCAATATTCCATTGATCTTATATTGCATATAACATTGGTCGAAATATGGAGACAAGTACACTGTGTGTGAATGATGAGTGCAAAATCATCCGCTGGTCCACCTCTGTAGTGTAATGGAAAAGTGTTTGCTTAACATTCAAGAGGTCTGTAGTTTGAATGTCGTTCAGGATGAATTATCAATATAAGGCTTTCCCGGGGATTTCCCTTATCTTGAAAGATGAATGTTGGGAACCTCTAAGCTTGGCTCAAACACCATTTTAACCATTTCATATATGGTCCAAATTGACTTACATTAGAAAATGTTAATTTAAAAGAAATCATCCATTCTAACCGTTTGTACTGTGACTTTGTGGGTTCGTGAAATTAAAAGTCCGATTGCACCACTCAAAAATGTTCTTTATTTCCACCGAATTACAGTTGAACACTTGCCGATTACACAGAATTACGTAATGCACACAATTACAATTCACCAGTTCGTCCGTTATAGTTCCAATTGCACGCTCACAGTTACGTAAACTCTTCCGATGCACGTACATAGTCTTCTCGTCCGTTCACTAGCTCGTCAAGCACTGGCTTTTCTCCAGCCCGACGCGTTGCTTATATAAGACCAGCTGGCCAATCTAGAAGGTTCCGGATTAGATGAAATATCCCGTAAGTTCGAGAAATCAAGGGGAGCGGAAAGAGACGGCACAGTAATGTTTTTCCAGCCACCCCTCGTTACCGCTATAAGACAAATGAGTGGGCGTGGCGAACGCCTACCATCTCCTGCTGCTGCTGCTGCTGCTGCTGCTGCTGCCTGCCGGTTCTATAGGTTCTACAGTACCTTTATGTATTTGCCCATGGATGAATTGCTGATTATAGACCTACTCAGAATTGGATGAAGGTAGTGTGTTTTTATCCTTTTGTACACCACATTAATATTATTTAAGCACTCAGTTCCATTATTATCTGATTATAAACTTTATATAATGTTGATATTGCATATATGAACATTTATGTTAGCTTTTCGTGACACTTTCATAAATTTGTATCTACACATTTTATGCTACACAAGATATGTGAGAGCTTTCGTAACTACGATGTAAAGTATTGTGTCATTTCCTAATAAGATGCAAAATATTTATACCTAACACTTTGGTCTAAAAATTACTAATTAATAAGTATCTGTTTTGTTATATACGTGTGAGTATCTCTAGACATTAAAGCTGCATATAATTTCCTTGTATGATTATATCAAAATTCATTATTATTTCCTTTTTTTAGGTGGAACTCATATTTAATCCCTCATTCAGCCTAACACTCTACGAAATATAGAAAATATTTTCTATATTTAAAAAAAATATATAAAAGTTACAAGCAATGTTTACAGAAGCAATTCAGCAAAAGTTTGTGATAACAAGTTTTGCATAAAATAAAAAAATTACTGAGTACAAACCAGTGGTGTGGCTTGAATGATTCATAACTACATGTTGCTTCAATCTTGAGAGTGAAATTGGCGAATTCCGAAAGTTCGCAGGTCAATAGGTTGTATGCAAGTGTATAACATAAAACAAAATACAAATATATAAATGAAAACTATAGCGACAAACTTTATTCAAAATGTAGTTATAATCTTTCCAATTTGCACTGCCTGTATGTATTTCGGTTCAATGCACTGATTCTTCTCAAAAATAAAGAAATAAAAGTGCTGAGGCTTTCACGGCCGGCGTTGTCAACTATATTAAGTAGATCTTCCGGGCTTGTAGACCGTGGTCCGTGACTTTTCAAATTGCTTGCCGTTGTTTTTCTAAGTTTATTAATCAACACCTTTTCCACTGATAACAAGGACAGAGATGAAAGATATTTTGAGCATTTAATGCTTCTTAGATATGTGTGTATTCTGTAGAGAGCTAAAAAATTCGTTCTGCTAATGCAGTGGTGAGAGGGATAGTCAAAGTTAGTCCATAAAGTTTATACACCTGCGGCTAAGCTTCTTTAAGTACCATGACATACAACTCCTGTAAACTTCGTAGACTGCTTTGTTTGGAAATTCTGTGGAAGATTACAAATAATATAACTGGTTTCTTAATTGCACTCTGTTGAAGTACTAAGAAAGAGAAATCTTAAACACATTCACGGGGAAAGTCTTGTCGTATTCCGGGTGTGAAGCGCTGTCCGCCAATGATAAGAACCGTAGTTGTCTATAGCCGAGAATCTGTTTGTTATTTGGCCCTGTATCGTACCAGCTATGACCTCAAAAAATATTCGCCAATACGATGATTTTATGTCATTTTCGCCTTTATCCACTCTCTATCTCTTTGAAGGTATTGGGTTTCGTAGCAGTCTTGATCACATATTATCCCTGACCATAGTAATAAGTCACAATTTTCATACGAGACTTTCACAGTGTTTTATAAGTAATTGATCTTTTATTTTTTTTTTATTTTTTTTTTTTCAGAAAGCAATCTCAAACAACAGTTTGTGAAGGAAGTTAAAAGTATTAGACTTACAAAGTACAAGTGATGCCCGATGGAAATGTTTCAGCATTTGAAACCGTTTCCTTTAGTCAGGAACGTGAAGTTAATTAATTATGAATACCAAACATATACGAGTATAGTAGACTAGCGTATCTATTAATCAAGAGTAATTTTAGATAGAAAATAAATATCAGTTATAGTAAGAAGTGACCCTTGCGCATAGAGGATGTAGATATAAAATAAGATTTTACAGAGCTAAGACACAAAGACAATGAGCTAAACAGGAAAATTCTCGTGAGAAACAGGTGTAGTCCCAGTTTTTGGACAAAGCAGAGGAAGGGAACACAGGACTGAAGGCTAGAAACAGCGCCGAGATAGTGAGGACAGCTTTTCAGAAATCACGAGACGTGACCCGCACAAGGGAATTACAGCCTAACCTTAAAGTTTGGCAATGTACAAGTTCCAGCATAGATTAAGATGAGTCTATGGGAGCTTATCCACCCAATTCGGACATGTGCACATATGAAATTCATACGATACGATAGACTAGAAATGAAACTAACCAAGCATAGCTTGGAAATTACACATGTGAATTTCACGAAACTTGAAGTCTAACAGGAGAAATTTTAGACATGGAAGACACTTAAAGTTGCCTTATACTTCACTGTGCTACGAAATCCATAACGCATAATAAGCGCCAAATAAAACTGTGCTACGAAACACCCAACGTGTAACAAGCGTTACATTACTTCACGAACTTAACAATGAAACCAACGCTTCAGAAAGTGTAAGTTCTTGTTTTTTCATACTTTACTAAAATTACATTGAAGTTAATGTGAGTTTTTGGGTTCAGATGACGAAGCTATCCATGTTACTGATCCATCTTTTCACTAGAAAAAAACAGACTTATCCAACAAAATAGTTTCAGAAAGTCTTTCAACCACACAGCCAAGGAAACTCGTTATACCAAGAGATTCTAAAATTATTTTCGAAACCCCCGTGTGATTTAGTTTTCAAAGGTTTAAGATCCGGAGTTGGCCGTCCTGTTGAAAGTATGTGACATTTTTCACCAAAAGAATGCGAACTCAAGAACCGTTTTAAAAGATTTTCGATCACACAGTCACACCCACTTTACTAGCAAATTTTGGATGCCAGTTTTCTTATTGAACCTTTAACATTAAATCATTAAGCACATTACTCTTATAGGTAAAAAATTTACACTAAAACTCAAGGTTCCCCTTGTCATTGTACTGGCAACGATCATGCTGTAACAAGTAACCAAAGCCTCGCTGTATCACAGACGTGCGGTGAGCGCCACTGGCCAAATAATGAGCTGTTTAGAACTGGAGGATGCTAAACGACCGGTCTCAGGTGATCTATCAGCGACCGGTCTCGGCGGATGGGTCACAAACTAACGCAATGGAAATCTGAAACTGAACTCGCTTGGACTTTTCATTATTCTTTGAAAAAAAAAGGTAAATTTGGATACACTTTATTTATTAGCTGTTACCGACGGCAACAAAAGCAACGTTAACGCCACGCCACTGGTATAACCAATTTAAAAAATTGACCATTACATATATGAGCGACAGCTCAATACACATGTTGCTGTTGAAAGAGCTAGGTATACTAATAACTAGAACATTTAAAAATTCCAATAAGGTGGTACCCGAGGCACCAATTTAACCTCTGACGTATTTGTGCAGGTTTTAAAGCTAAGAGAATTTTTCTTGACTATCTATTGGAATATAGAGCAAACGGAAATCCTTTCAGCGACGAGGAGCTCCAACACGAAGTGGATACCATCATGATTGCGGTAATAAACAATTCTTTCTTGTTCAGTAATTATCTGTGAGAAAAACTCAAGAGAAATCCACAAGTTTATGTTGTACTTATGTTACAGGGACACGATACAACCGCCACCAGTATGAGTTACACGTGCTGGCTGCTAGCTAAACATCAACATGTTCAGGTATACATGTTCACCGTTGTTCAACTCAACATGTTCACCTTAAATCCACAGAAAACAATAAGTTATAGCTTTAGAAGATGGTAGAATTTTTTTTGTACACCATGGATAGGAAAGATATTAATGTACATCCAATGTAAGTACTTCATTGTCGGCTAAACACAAATAAGACGGAAAATGTAGGGCATCAATGCATTAATACCAATAGGAAGTGACACATCACAGTCGTGTGATGTATAACTGTTGCAGGGAGTGCTAGGCAAAGGGTGTGGAAGGAAGCGTGTACAAATCGGTGCAAAATTTCCTAGAAGCAAAGCAGGAAAGAGATAAAAACAGTTTTTTCGAGAAGCGGGAAGCTTAGCCAAATTTCATATTTTCCATTACCGAACATAACACACTCTATGCTTTCTATGCATAACTTATTTCTTTCTTCCCCCCCCCCCCTTGTTCCATTTATACCCCGCCTTTAACTGCTATGGTCATATCGGCGGCCGTTCTCCTTTGGAACATACTGAAGGTGTTAACTCGTTATCTTTGGTTTTTAATCATTAGATCACGCACACATTCACACTCTCATTCATGCTTCCAGACTCTGGGGAAGATGGGGAATTATCTTGGTCGGAGAAAAATCCCCAACCCCACCGCCGGGAATCAAACCCGGGACCCCTAGCACGGCAGGCAGGTGCTCTACCGACTGAGCTACGCGGCCAGCCTTTCTCTTTATTTCCTTAATTCTTTATTTTCTTTTTATTTCTATTTTGTGGTAGAAAAGTATAGATGACATTGAACCACAAGGGACGTTAGAGCTCTCTCTAGTCTTGAAAGCACAAACCATAGTGTCTCATAGATCTGCACATGCTTTAATTTTCTTTCTCTGTTGCTATAGTGCCAGTTAGTTTAAGAATCTTGCATTTTAATGACATTCTTTTAACACCAAATTGTTAGTTTCAAGCTTGAATTCATATAGTCAACTTTCATTGGTCGTTTGTAAACCAATGATTGCAAAATCGATTTTCGATGGCGTTATCAATATACGAACCATATTCTTTCCCGTTTCTGTCTTCGATTTGTTATCTATTAAAATTCTAATTTTTTGTACATATACTTTGCTTTCCTTTTTCGTTCTCTCATTTCCTATATACATGAGTTATTCATTATTTTGTAGCAACGTTTGATTACAACAGGTAAAATTATTTGGGCATTGCTGTGCTTAAGATTGATCTTCTCCAGCAGGAAAACTCGTCTCTATATTTCAGGGAGGTGATGGATGCCATTCACAGCCTCTTGCTGTACTAACCTTTGAACAGACTGCTGTAATTCTGTTACAATTTACTGGCTGGTTCTAAAGCGAACTCTTCTGACTGATAATTTAATTTTCGGAGAAAGATCAAAATCACATAGACTCATACTTATCTCATGCTCCAGAATTTCCCAGTTCCATCTGCGGAATAAATCAACCACACGGTTGACCACCTCTAACCGGTATGTATTTAAAAGCATACTGGAATAATTGACCATCACTGTCAGCTAACTTTGTATATTTTTCCTGATATCAAAATTTAATTTTCTCCAATGACAAGAAGAGTTAATAAAGGTTATTTAGGATGATAGTATTACATAGTAAGCTTGATCACATATTATGGATAGGCTTGATTGCTTCTTGTAGGTTCATATGAACATCATAGTTTCCGACACACTCAACGATATCCAGGTGAACTTCGCTGCATATTCTGTAGCTGTCGCTGAGCACACTATATCCTCGCAGTAGTTAGATTTAAAAAAGTTCCAAAATAGAACTTCATTGGTTCAATTTTGCATTTCATACTTATTTTTAAACAAGTTTAAATCACAACAAACCTCTCTAATGAAGGAAATATATGTAACACATATGTTCATTAGCAGTGGAAAGTTCTTATGAACTCAGTTTAGCCATCCACGTACTTACTGAAAGTGCTGCCATTGAACTGAATGCAAGAAGACAGTATTTCGCCAAAAACAACTGTAGTGTGTGCATTTCTTGCATGCTAGGGTGTGAGTGTGTGTGTGTTGTACAGATCATCATGTTTTGGAGTTCGTCGATATGAAGCTCTGTATTTTGAATAAATTTGCAGTACAGTAATACAACAGATATTTTATATTGGTGCAGCAAATCTATGCATACTTTGACTATGTGATATTGCATTATTCATGTAATTTAATTTATTTTTCAAAACGTCTTACAATAGTAATAAGGTACATTGTGTCCAGTAAATGGCTGGAGCTATTAGAATTCAAACCTGGCTCGTGAAGCATTACATGCTTAATGTATGTTCAAACATTAGCATAAAATATGACTAATGAGCCACCGTATATTATTGGTTCTATTGATAGGTATACGTACTCAGCAGAAATCCCTGAAATGTGTCGATATGAAGCACTCTAATTCTGCAAATCTTTGTTCCTGTTTCAGGAAAGGGCAGTTGAGGAGATAAAAGCAATATTTGGCGAGTCTCTGCGTCATGCTACAATGCAAGATCTAAATGACCTGAAGTATTTGGAGCAGGTCATCAAGGAATCACTAAGAATATTGCCAGCAGGTGCACTATTTGGCAGACAACTATCCGAAGATGTAAACACAGGTATTATAAAAACAACTGAAGTTTTAGCAATTATCTCCCAGAACTTTGAATTATTATTGAACTGTATACTCCATTGTTTGGTTCCCAAAGAGTTCAAAAGGTATTTATGAGCTATAAAATATACTAAATAAAAGAAACGGTTACAGTAACCATGAAGGAGTGAAAGGTCACGATAAAATAAATGGTTGCTTGGTAGAGAGAGATATCTTGAAAATCTTCACCTCCAGCGGGTGAAATATTTTCTAACCAAATATCAATTTCGCTATTTACCCAAAATTTGTAATATACGCTACGCTATTCACAAACACTTATTTGTTTCAAAAGTACATTTTGTACCCATGGAGTCAAAACATTCATTTCACAGAACTAGTATATACTTCCTATGCCTTAAGTCAATGTACAGAGATAACATCTTTACTGGTTGGTAGGTGAATTCTGGAATGCATTACAGAATGCTGCGTAGTTTCCTTTTCTTCATTTCATGCCAGAGATTTCATTTCCTTATGCTTCAAGCTTCACTGTGATCTGGGCTAGTGGATAGCGAGCAAAGCGAATTAGGGTGAAACGTGGCTTTAGAAACTGTCGGCTCTGGATTTCGGTTTAGGCCAAGTCTTCCGAGAGACCTCTCTGGGGAGGGGTAGGACTATGCGAATGTTCGCCCACGTCAGGGTGTAGTGTCTGAAGATATTGGGGACTCCGCATTCATTCGAGCCTGGCACTGCGGATGCAGTCGCTGAGTCCGACCTTCGCTTCAAACTCCCTGATAACTGAAACCAAGTAAAAAGTTTTATCATTACACAGGCCTTGTCATCTAAGCATGATTTACTTAGAACATCTCTCATCCCGAATGTCTGTATGTTACACAGCTACAAATCAACGAGAAAACCCTGTAAAGGAAAGATGGAGACACAAATGGCAATTCTTCCCCTCTCAAAAAGTATGCATTCTTGTAATTTTCGCCATCCATTGAAACTTGGACAGTTGGACCTGACTGCTAGGGTTATCCTCACATGTGCAGCACAGATTCATCCATTCGGTGAGTGCCATTCTTCCCCCAGCACAAATGTTGGTTTTTGTGACATACCACATGGCCGAAACATGCGGACAACCATAACTGGGCACTACCATCACGTATTCCGCGGCTAGTAGCTAAAGCGCCTCGCCGGGATCTTACACTGATGTTATGTTACTCTCATAAATGTTTCAACAAAAATGATGTCAAATTAACTTATTGGACTTCATTACGATCGATACGCTAAACAAGTCACTACTGCCCGCATGCACTGACTACTTGTATTAACGAACCCAGTCTAAAATAAATAAATAAAGCAAAATAAAAAATATGAAGTGTGGAAACTGATTTATAGATATTCTACGACATTGCAATTTAATGCTAGAACTTATAATTATAGATGAAATAATAAATATTTTTAATAATACTATTAATAAAAGAAGTTATTTACCTTAAATGCTTTAAAAGCTCACATTTTCCTAGAATAACTTCTGTCTTCTAGTTTTTTATTACTGGTTATATAAAACTGTACAAAATGAGTGCTGAAAGAAGAGAATGACACAGGCTATTCACTGGAGTGCGAGATACATATTCATATACATGCGTAAATATCTTAATATCTTTGTTCAAATGAAAATAATTTAATTTTCAGAAATGAAAAGTAATGACAATTTTTCATAACTTACATTAATTGAAAGATTTTTTAAACTCTTTTAGTGGTTATCTTAATATTGTTCTTTTCGTTTATGAATTATACTTACTAGCCTAGCTGGCAGCGTTAGGCCGCGCCGTGGCTCAGTGGTAGACTGCTTGGCTCTCACCAAGGCGGCCCGGGTTCGATCCCAGGCGACCGCAAAGTGAGATATGTGGTGGACAACATGGCGCTGGGGCGGGTTTTCTCCGGTATCTCCGGTTTCCCCTGCCATCTCATTCCACCAGTGCTCTATCTTCATCTCATGTATCATCAGTGTCATCGCCTGCGGTGCCGTATGTAGTAAAAGCGGGCGTTAAACACTACACATAGCTGGCAGCGTATACACGCACACACAGAACAAGAACAAGAAATGCAAGCACCCATTTCTGGCAAACCTCAGTAGATCACAACACTTCCTTATACCTTATATAAAGAAAACAAATTAATAAATCACCCTGTTCTTGGGGAAGGAAAGGTCTTACAAATTAATAACAAATGAAAGCAGAAATTAAAGTTCCTGAAAAATGTTCACTAGAATTACATCTTATACAGAAGTGTCGTGTTAGTGTTCGTGTCAGCGCTAAGTTGAAGTGCACACAGATCCATCATCTTAAGCTCAGTGAAATATATGTTATAGAACATAGAATATAAAACAATCTAACATAGAACTAAGTACGCAGTGTATGGAATATACACTTTAGTGCGATCCATATAAACCTGAACCATTTTAATAGGCCATAACCAATCGTAGGACAAACGTGCAACCTTGGGAGAATATAATACACAATTGAGAGATTACATTACACTATTTACATCTCAGAGAAAATGTTGAAAGTGTCCCCCACCAGCATATATACATGTTTGTACTCGTCTTATCATATTCTATTAAGTTTTACGGAGAGTATCCTCGCCAATGTTACTTATCTCGGTTCAAATGGATTCCTTGAGAACATCAATTGTTCGTGGCCTATTCTTGTACACTCTAGTTTTTAGATACTCCTAGAAAAAAAATCGGTGAGGTTAGGTCAGGGGAACTTGGGAGGCCACAGACGTTTTGAGCCTATTCGATTATCAAAGAAAGTGTTTACAAGTTCCATGTTGTCATTAGATGTATGGAATGTTGTTCCATCTTGCTAGAAATAACTTTCTCTCAATTCGACCGCTTGGCTCTCACCAAGGCGGCCCGGGTTCGATCCCAGGCGACCGCAAAGTGAGATTTGTGGTGGACAACACGGGGGGCGGGTTTTCTCCGGAACCTCCGGTATCCCCCGCCATCTCATTCCACCGGTGCTCCATCTTCGTATCATGTATCATCAGTGTCACCGCCTGCGGTGTCGTATGTGCTGAGAGCGGGCGTTAAACACTACACATGTTCTCTCAATTCGATATCATCTTAGGAGCTACTACCCATATGAGCTCATTTCAGCAACTCCCTGCACTAGCAGAATACCTTTGTGATTTAAAGATGGACTGGCTATTTAGTTTTTAGTTATTTATTTCTACTACTGGTGTTAATGGAATCCGCATTTAGTTCTCCCCTTCTTTTTCTTCTTCTACTTCACGGCTTTGGACTTTCCAAACCGTTCCAGCTTCAATTTGGTCTGCCCATCTTTTCCTGCGGCGTGGCGTAACGGGCTAAGGCATCATGCCTTGGTCCCTGGTCACGGAAAGCGGCCCGGGTTCGATCCCACCCATGTGGTGGGAATTTTAGGTCCCGGGTATAGGACCGGTGCCCACTCAGTATCGTGAGGAAAGTGAGGAGCTTACGCTAGGTAAGCGGCCCTGGTCACGGAAACCAAGATTCCAGCTGGGGGATGCCGAGATGCTGACCACATCTCCTCCTCGTATCGGTTGGATGACCGTCTAGCTCTGCCGCGCGTAAGTGGGCGTGAGGCCGGCAGTCAGGTTGGTAGGCCTTGGCCCTCTAAGGGCTGTCGCGCCATGGGTTATTGTTATATATTATATCTTTTCTGCGGTTTTGCTTGATTCCTTGCACCTTTGGGTTTACAGTTTATGGCTATTTTAGGTATTCTATTATTATTCATTCTCTGAACATGTTTTTCCTATTGATTTCTGTTGTAAACTATAAAAACGTTTATTTCTTATCATTTATTTCTTCTTTCCTAATATCTTGACCAATTTTTTCAGTTTTTTTAGTGTAATCAGCTATTGCTCTTTATAAATTTCACTCTGATGTCTACATTCTAGTACTATTTCTTTTTCTTAATGTCCATATTTCTCATACGTATATCAGAGTTTGTACTGCTATTGATGTGTAACATTTTACTATGGAGCTTTTACGGGCCTTATTTTCTCAGGTGTCTGTTATATAGTTAAATTTGTTTTCTATATTACATCAGTTTCTCCCTGTACGATTTATTACTTCCTAAACCCTCTTAGTATTATATCTGATCTATTATTACATTGTCTAGCACTATTTTTATCTAACTGGGTCCATTCATCTATAAGCCGTAATTTTGGATTTATTTGCTGATATTTTCATTCCATATTCAGCAGCAATCATATTTAAACAGTGTAGCATTTTCTGCAGGTCATCTTGATAATTTAACATTTCAGACAAGTACACCTTCCCAGCGGGATGTGAAGTTGGTATCAATGTCTACATGTTACATCGACATCCTCATTACTTCCCAGAACCTGAGAAGTTTGACCCGGATAGATTCCTTCCAGAAAATTGTGAAGGCAGACATCCTTACTGTTACATTCCTTTCAGTGCCGGACCAAGGAATTGTGTAGGTACGTGTGTATTTGTACTTTGAAATAGATTATGGATTGTAATCACAGTCTCTAACTATCCACCTTGTCTTACTTTAGCAGTTACTTACAAAATGATTCGCTTTTCTCTCTTGTTAATTATTATTGTATTTTGAAATGGTTTGAGTACACTGAATGTTCATTTCATTGTGCGTTACGATTTGTTGCATGACATACTTACTAGGTACTGAGCCTAGATGCCAAAAATCTAGTACTCCTGTGAGGCGTATGAGTGAACCGTGTAATGGACTGAATAGGACATAGCAGACTTGGGTGTGATGAACAGAGAATCCCTGCAGTGGTGGTGCTAGTAGTAGTAGTAGTAGTAGTAGTAGTAGTAGTAGTAGTAGTAGTAGTAGTAGTAGTAGTAGTTGTTGTTGTTGTTGTTGTTGTTGTTGATGTATCCGTATGATTCATGTACGGAGAAACTATAGTAAGTAGGCGAGAACGTTATACGTCGTACAGTCGTGCTGCTCGAACCGTTACCATGGATTTATCTTTGGTAAATAGATACCACTCAGATAATGCACTGATTACTCCACACGTAGTGAACTTCTATTTGTCATTTGTGATTCCTGCGATTTCCATTGGCTGAAGTGATGCATTCATTGGTGCTTAGCAGAGGGCCAGGAAGGGGTGGCAGTTCCCCTCTCACTCTTACAAAAATAATCACTGCGTTATCTGAGAAGTTTCTATTACCAAAGATAAATCTATGGTAACGGTTCGAGCAGCACGACAATATCCAACACACACAGCGGTTAGTACAAGCACCTCTCCTCTCCCTTGCGAGCTTGCATATTCCTTGGGACACCAGAGACGGAGAATTCCCCTGATCTGGTGTACGAGGACTTACAACGATCAATTATATAAAAAAAAAAAAACTATCAGTCATACTTGCTACACTCACACAGCCAATCCGCATGAAGGGTGACATGAAAAGTGCGGTGAAATGAATATAATTTACCTTCACAGCATTCGTCTGATCTTTGTTTCAAATAATAATCTTGCCCCGCTGACATGTATCCCTCTGCGTATCACTGCCTACCCCTTTCCCCTAATTGTCTGATGCTTTCGGCACCGTAGCGTGAAAAACCGCAGTAAACGTAATAATAAATGCCAGGTAGATAAATAAAATCATGCAAATAAAGATGTGAAGGCATGCAAAGCACAAGGTTATAATGAAACTCAACTCCCAAGTTGAGCGGTAATGCATGGAGAATTCCGTTCAAAGAAAGGTCAGTGATAGAAGTAATATGAACAACTATGTCAGGACTGCCGATAAACTCACGTGCTATTATCAGTCATCCCTAGAGAGGCAGGTTTGAAGCAAAGGATCCTGCTCTTTTATTTCGTATTAACAACATGAAGTCCAGATAAATTAACTCTGTTACGCAACATATTTAATTCATAAGGTTATGAAAATATAAGCTTCACAGAATAAGATATATCATGTTAAATAACGAACGTGTTTTTACCGCATAACAGTGTATACCACGACAGCAGTCAATGAGAGGTGATTAGATCACGTGAGCGTCAAGAGATATGCGGCAGCTTATTTGAAACAAAGTATATCCACCCGTACGAAAATCGCCAAGTCAGGAAATTCAGTCACAGAAATGGAACCTATGTCCGCCGATCCTACAGGCTTAGCTACCTCTCTCGGGGAGAAAAGTGTAATTTATTACTAAATTGTAACCCCATGTCGTAACAACCCGCAAGCAAGACGGAGCCGGCCAACCTGACATTTAAGCGCAGAGTATCTACGCAAAAGTCCGAAGTCCCCGCCCTCCTTCTACCCGGGAGCGATGGATAAGTCCGGGGCTCTTTCCATAGGGCAATACCTGGTTTCCTAAAAAGCCCCCCATCGTCAAAA
Organism: Mantis religiosa; assembly: GCA_030765055.1. NCBI lineage: Eukaryota > Metazoa > Arthropoda > Insecta > Mantodea > Mantidae > Mantis > Mantis religiosa. The sequence goes on from CM060958.1 coordinate 88,376,751, forward strand.
ACGTCAAGACGGGATGGAAGTGTAGACGCCACTTAGGCGTCAACCCCGCAGGGAAGACTGCCGAGACACCTCGGTGGTGCCGCCTGGTGATCTAGCACACCTACTAGCTCTACAGGCTAATACCTGGTACTTATGAGGCAACACTCTAACCCCTCCGGGTGGCCGTAGCCAGGCCGGAGGTACCCGATTTCCCGCGGGTGTCGGGAACACGCTGCCCCCTCGGGTCCAACCCAATCCGAACAACTCCCCGACGGTAGGAGCTTGGCAGTTCGGCCCGAGGTTCCAGTCTCACGCTGACGTGCGCAAGACAGAGGTGGGCAATCATCCAACCGATACGCGAGGAGATGCGGTCAGCATCACGGCTCCCCCAGCGGAAAGCTGCCTTTATAAATCGGGTTCGCTATATAGCTTAGCTCTTAAATTTCCTCACGATGCTGAGTGGACAACTGTACTATACCCAGGACTTAAAATGTGCGCTCCTCAGGGGCGGAATCGATTTCGTGGCAGGGAATCAAAGAGCACTACGCCACGGCGCAGGACACCAAATTTTAGGTAAGATTATTGGGAAAATCAAACCCATCAGTTTTCCAATTTTTTAAAATCTCTGAACAGATCTGTCGCCAGAAAAACCAAAACAAAAAAATCAAATAAAAACTAATCTAACATCCATGAATACATACTGAACTAACAGAAAATACACCAGGAGACTTTATTTGGAATGCAATATGTTAGACAAAAAGGCTACAGTGCTTATACAGAGATTAAAAATGAAGAAATGGATTCCATTTAAACAGTGGTTTACGTTGCAATAGTCTCTTTAAAGTCCCCTTGTCGTGTTCTTGGTGGCCTCTGAAATTAATATGAAGTTTGGTGTAAAAGCAACTTTCTGAATTTACACAGTGCACAAACACACACTTATACACACTCACACGCATACACCTGAGCTCTCACATTTTCACTTCTTTATAAAATAATTGCTTTAGATTTTTATTGCTTGTTTTAAATTAAATTCCCACATTTTTGCATGGAATGCACTACTATTACTCTAGCAGTAAGTAGAGAAAAGACATCGCACTTTAATCAAAATTACAAAAAGATACTGAGAAATAGGAATATTAGGAAAATTTGCCATGCAATGTGTAGTCTAATAAATTACATTTCGGGGAAAGGTTGTGCAATATTTACTTAAACATATTGCCCTTAAATTCCAATTTTAGTAACTGTTGAGTTATGATGTTCACTGATATCCTTACAAAGACTGCTTTCAAAACTTTTGTTTAGAGTTCCACTAACCTGCTGCATGTAATCCAAAGAGAAAGTAAAAGGCTACAATATTTTCTGTTTCAACAACATTCTCACATCTATTGCTACCATCTTAATCTAATGGCTATATTTTTTCAACAGGATATAAGTATGCAATGCTGGAGATGAAGGCTACAATTTCCAAGCTGTTGAGGCATTTCAAGATACTTCCACCAGAGAATCCTTTTCTAGACCTGGACTTAACATTGCAGCTTATTACAAAGTCCAGAAACGGTGTTCCTGTCAGGCTGGTACCACGTAATATTATTCAGCGGCAATGAAAACTAATCTTTATATGCCATTAAAATGGATAATATATCTTTAACTTAATAAAACCGTAAAAAATGCTTTCCTCCCAAATTGCATTTTATGAGTACATCCTACTGAAATAGCCCTGTTTGTATTTTGTGGATGTGTGCATGTGAGAGTGTGTCTATATTGACTTTTCAAGTGAAAATGGCCAAACTGCCAGAAAACCTGGTGTCGTGGTTAAGATATATATTGTTAAGAAACTTAAAGGACTAGTTAAAGGAAGGCATCAAAAGAAGGCATCCTGAAGCTTTCCTGGCGAAGAATACGCTCACTTTCTTCTCCGGCAGCCAGCCAGGCGAAAAGATGATTAGATATCAACGTTTCGGGAGTGTGCATCTCTCCCACCATCAGGATATTTATAAAATGTTATAACCACAAATGAATCGCTGGATATAACACAACTATAAACAAACACAAAACACTATCAAAACACGTCATCTCCTGACCTGGCATTTAATTTACTGAAAACAGTCTTTTTTTTCTGTAATGCGAATTTTAAATCATTGTTTTGATAACAACCATAGAGCCAATTTTCGGGAGACGACCATCTTGACAAAATGCAACAGTTACTGGGAGCGGAGAATTAAGGAAGCTTTGGCCACTTCGTCCAAAATCGTGATGCAGGATTTCAGTTCAGCTCCTCTTGGAAACCGGCCTTGAAAATGGAAATCCGTCGATTTAAGAAGCAAAGATGAATACAGAGTTAAGTTTCTTTGACACAATTTTCTATACTCACGCCATCTCCTGACCTGGCATTTAATTTACTGAAAACAGTCTTTTGTTCAGTAATGCGAATTTTGATCGTGTTTTGTCGTTGTTTATAGTTGTGTTATATCCAGCATTTCATTTGTGGTTATAACATTTTATAACTATACTGATGATGGGAGAGATGCACACTCCCGAAACGTTGACATCTAATCATCTTTTCACCTTGCTGCCCGAGAAGAAAGTGAGCAACTGTTATTATTTCTTTATGTTATGTATAGTCTATCTTGTTCCACAAAATAGTAATAATTTAAAAACTCCAAGGTTGATTTGTAAACCAGTTCATTATATGGGATTCAATTTTCATAAGAGTTAAAAATCTTAATGAGCTATTTCCATGGTTATGAACAAATAAACAACTAACAGTTTCACATGTGAAAGACAGTGATGGAGGGAACTCCTTAAAAGTCTTCAAAGTTCATTATTAAAGGCCTTGAAATTTAAGTGTGAGGTATGGTATTTCGAGCTGTGCTATTCTGTTACTCGTTTTATTCAGATAATGGAACTGGATTATTACAAAAATGTATTAACATTCTAATTATTCTTCCATTAAAAGAGAATAGTATTGTGACTTGTGGGTTCGTAAAATTAAAAGTCGAGTTTGTAGGAATTCAAAATGCTGTTTATTTCCGTATAAAGACACTTGTACAACTCTGATATCAGCAGAATGACGTAACATACACGAAGGCAATCTTCGAGGCCGTCTGCTACACGTCCATAGAAAACTGCATTCACTCATTCGCAGCTTCACTGCACGACTATCAATTCTCATCTCGGCCACATACACATTAAACAGCTCATTGGCTCATAACTACAGCTCTCAGAGCTCCCTGCTGACACTGGCTGTCTAGTCCAGTCGCTTTTATAACCGAACCATCGTTTCTAGAAATTTGACGAAGTTTCTCGAAAACTCACGAAGCTTCATGGACTTTCATGGTGGAGCGAGAACGTCCAGATTATCTCCGTCTCTTTCTCCCTCTGTTGCTGTCTCACTCTGTCTCGGCAAGTGTTCGGCGCTAGTCGATCCTCGGGCGTGGCTTGGGCGCTATCTATCTCTTTCACTCCCCGCTTCTATCTCTCTCGGTGCTCGTCCACGCAGTAGCAAAACAATGCCTCGCGACAATATTTAGGAAGTAATGTAGAAATAGTTAAAAATCTAAGAGTTATGTTCTTAACGGTGCATAATAAGGAAACAGAAAACAATAAGTATACGAGGGGGAACCCAAAAGAAACTGGACTCCGAGGGCGCTGCCACTCGTAGACGTAATGCATGGTTCTCACGCTAGTGATGTTAGTCGATACCTTCATCAAACAGCTGTGCAGACGGCGTCAGTGTAGAGTTGAACCTGCAAGTGTGGTATTGTTTCTCTGACTGTTGGCGGGTTACCTCTGCGAAGTCGTTATGGCAATTTTAAAAGAACAAAGTGTGTGTGTGTGTGTGTGTGTGTGTGTGTGTGTGTGTGTGTGTGTGTGTGTGTGTGTGTGTGTGTGTGTGTGTGTGTGTGTGTGTGTGTGTGTGTGAAATTTTGTTTCCTGCTTTAAAAAACTGCAGTGAAGACATACTAAATGCTTCAGGAAGCTTTCCAGGAGGATACTATGAGCCGCACACAGGTTTTCGAGTTATTTGGGTGCTTAAAACGTTGTGAGATGTTTGTTGAAGACCAAGCTCGTTCTGGACACCCTTCAACATCGCGATATGAGGAGAACATTGAAAAGGACCACCAAAAGATCAACGAGGATCGTCGCCAAAAGATCGACCAAATTTCAGCAGCGATAGGAAACAGTTGGAGCTCGTGCCAACAGATCTTGAGGGAGCATTTGCACATGAGACGTGTCGCTGCTAAATTTGTTCCGCGCCTTCTCACACAAATGTGTGTAGTGTTTAACGCCTGCTTTTACTTCATACGGCACCACAGGTGGTGACACTGATGATACATGAGATGAAGATGGAGCACCGGTGGAATGAGATGGCGGGGGAAACCGGAGATCCCGGAGAAAACCCACCCCAGCGCCGTGTTGTCCACCACAAATCTCACTTTGCGGTCGCTTGGGATCGAACCCGGGCCGCCTTGGTGAGAGCCTTCTCACACAGGAGCACAAAACCATCCGCATGAATGTGTGTCAGGACTTGAAAACAGAGATTGCACGTGATCCAAACTTCTTGAAATAAGTCATTACAGGGAATGAGAGTTGGTGTTAGGGGTATGAACCAGGAACCAAGCAAGCGTCAAGCCAGTGGAGGACTCCCAATTCTCCCAGATCAAAAAAGCAAGGCAAGTGCGGTCAAATGTGAAGACGATGATCATTGTCTTTCTTGATTTTCGTGGAATTGTGTATCGGAAATTCGTACCCCCTGGCCAGACTGTTAACCAGCAGTTTTACTTGGATGTTTTAAGGCGTCTGCGAGAGGATGTGAGGAGAAAACTTCCGGACCTTTGGCGATCAGATGACTGGTTTCTGTATCACGACAACGCTCCAGCACACACGGCCTTACGAGTGACCCACTATTTGGCATCTCAGAGGTGGTCTGCCGTTCCCCACTCAGCTCCGTATTTGCTGGACCTAGTCCGTGCGACTTTTTCCTATTTCCATGCATGAAAAAAAAATGGGGCGAGCGTTATGAGGATGTGGAGGCAACAAAAACAGCTTCGCAAAGGTTACTGGACAATATCAAACTTGAAGAGTTCCAAACATGTTTCCAACAATGGGAAAAGAGACTTGACAAGTGCATCGCATGTAATGGAGAGTATTTTGAAGGTGACTGAAGTAATTTTGTAAAAAGGTTCATCAATAAAGTTGTTATGACAACAATCCGGTTTATTTTGGGCCCCCCTTTTATACTTATTTATTTATTTGAGCACTTAGTTTATAAGGTTACTATTATGTATTTTGTGTAAGAAGCCGTATCCATGGTTCGCATAATATGCAAATCCAACTGAAACCGAAGAAGGATAAAAGTAATATTTATATATGACTCAAACCGTTTTGTTCATTAACTATACTGAAGAAAATATGGTTTTTAAATAACTAATAGAGGTGCTAATAGTCCGCTTTCTATCATCTTCCTAGGGACCCCATACTTGTGAAAGGTTGCAGAATGTTAAAAATACAGCATCTGTTGGTTCCTTAACAATTGCTGTTCCTATATGCGCAAGATTTCTTGAGCGTTCGGGTCCCAAGTACTCATTCGGTAGGTTTCGCCTATTTCCGTAAACACAAATAACAACTTTGCAACAGGAAATGTGCTACACACTTTGACATCTAGTGGCTACTATGCTAAGCTTTCACACGTATGCCATTTCATTTTGAGCAACTTTGAGGTTAATTATTAGCTAACCAGTTTACGACAAATCTAAAAGCAAGACTATGTTGTCGATGTTATGGCTCTCAAAAGGGGACACATTATTTTTCGTCTACTCCCGTATAACTGTGATCTGAATGCAATTGAGCTGGCATGGGCAAAAGTAAAGAATGTTTTCAAAGTACGCAATGTTAATGAGAGCCACAAATCTGCGGAAACTTGCTATAGAAGAGACGGATCGATCAGAAGATCCAAGAGCTGGAAATGCAATATTGGAGAAACGACGGTGTAATAGAAAATGCAATTAATGAAGTTATTAACACATTAGAGGATACCAGCGATGAAAGTGACGCAGTAGGCTTGGAAATCGAAGAATCACCAAGCTAGTGAGTGTTTATAACTGTCATAAGATTTGTTTTCTAGATTTATGTGTTTCATAACAATAAATATATAAGCATACAGCATATCGGATGGAGTTCAGTTGTTTTTTGACACATCTCATACCTTCGGCGCATATCTTCGCTTATCTTACCGCAATTTAGCTGAATTTTGTTTTTCCAGGTTGACCACAGTTCAAAAACAAGAGCATGTTAGTCTCTCTTCTTCCCTTCTGCCCGCACCACACCATAAATCTAGCGCTCAAGAAATTTTCTCATATAGTACATTCACATTCTATCAATAAAGGCACGAATATCTGGCATATCCATATAGGCGTTACTTCTTCCAATAAAACACCAAAAGCTTAAGAATTGCAATTTGTATTTTACTAAACTCGTTTTTTTTTTTTTTTTTATACTTTTCTTTTAGTATTATTTCATGTTTACCAGCGCAGGCAGACGAAGAATATTATAGGCTAAATGATCAAATGAGTCCAGGGTTGTCCGTCTCGTCATGCTAGATTGTAGCATGTGTGCCTCACGTTCAAGTGATCCCGAGTTCGAATCTCGGTCAGGGTAAGTTACCTGGATAAGTTTTTTTCCGCGGTTTTCGATTATCCTTACAGACGAATGTCGGGTACCTCTTAGCTTCATGGACCCTGGACACATATGAGTATGATTTCACCCATTTCATTCACCGTCCGATATGAACTTAACGCTGGAAGACGAAAAAAAAGGGGCCCAGGGTTCATAGAAAGTTACTGACAATCATCTTTCAGGAGAACGAAAATACAAGAAAAACCTTGAACAGAGAACTCACGGTGATCGAGATTCGAACTTGGGACCTCTTGAACGGTAGATAGTCACATTACCGCCACACCAGAGAGGAGAGACACAACTTTGGCACAGCGTACTGCTGGGTTTTGCAAAGAGGCGGAAAATATCAGTTATTTTACAGTTGCAAAAATAGTGGATTCTAAATAACCCTTTCAATAATACATACAGCATACAATAATACATGTAAAAGACATTATTATTTACTGATAACCATAAAGCCAAGATATTGTTGATCCAATTGACTCGGCTACGTTCGCGTCAAGGAGTTGCTCCATTCCTTTCCACCTTTCCTCTCATCTTCAGGCAAGCAACTTGCAAATTTGAACGTATGCTAACAATGATTGCCACGTTTTATTTATACACATATTTTTCTTTTTATTGTTCACTTAGTTCACATAAAAGAAATTCATAACCTCATAGTCGTCGTCATAAGCATCTTGTATCTGTTTCCGTGGAATGTGTGTTCCACACCGAAATCGGAAAATGGTCTTTCGCATTTGTGTTGCAAGAGATCAATAACATAATTAAACTTAACTGGCAGAAATATTTCCAAAGTTTCTTATTTTATATATAATTGGAATGTTTGTTTCTTGGAATGCAAAACGTTTTCTACGGTCACAGACTTATAAAAGTAATCAAATTATGTGTTGGAAAAGAATTGGAGGACTTTAGCTTTAAAATGATAAACTATATTGGATGTTTATTTTTAAGATCAAAATAAATATTTAAAACAAAACGGTAACTAAACAGCGAGGGAAGCACATCTTCCAAATGCAGTGTTTTAAACGGGAATTTCTTCTTTAGCACATAATGACACCAATTATTTATGATCAGTACAGGTTCTAAATTAAAGCCAATTGAAAAATTCAATGCCACGGCCGGGATTTGAACCACGGATCTCCTGCGAAACCAGGAGTTCGGTGGTTCAAATCCCGAACCTGGCATTGCATTTTTCAGTTGGCTCCAATTAATTAAAAACATCCATATACCCGATTAATGTATTTAAAAGGATTAATTCTGTTAGGATTAATGCCTCAATATAAAATTAAAGGTTCTAATCTTGAACCGCAAACAGTATTTACGGTTTTATTTCCAAAACTGCTTATTTTCAGTGTTTGTTATGGTTCTGGATGGCCACATTGGTACGTAAGCATTTGTTATGAGATCACGGATTCTAGTGATTCAAAGTCACAGCCTCTGCTATTCAAGCACTATAGCCGAGCGGGTTTTCGAATGTTCTGGCTCTGCTAAACGAGGGCTGTTCAATAAAGAATGATCACTTTTTTTCCAACGTACCTTTACTCATCCTCATAATTTTGATGGTCCTTCTCAAAATAGTCTCCGCTGAATGCGATGCACTTGTCCCAGCGTTTCTGCCAGTCTTCAAAGACATGCTGGAAACCTTTCTTTGAGAGATCCTTCAAAATCGCCTCCGCAGCCCTCATCACTGCTTCTGATGATGGATAATGCCTCCCAGGAAGGCATTTCTTCAAGTTAGGGAATAGAAAAAAGTCACAAGGGGCTAAATCTGGACTATAGGTAGGGTGAGGTATGCACTTCACCTTGGGTTTTGCAAGATATTCAGCAACAATATTGGCAATATGCGGCCACGCATTATCGTGGTGCAGCATTCTGCCAGTTCCACAAAAATGTGGTCTTTTGCGCCTGATATGACTTGCAATATTTTCAGGACATTCCTGTAGTATTGTCCAGTTCCTGTGTGCAGGTACAACATACTGATAAACCATTCCATGAATATCAGAGAATGAGATGACCATAACTTTTCCAGCAAAAGCAACCACTTTTGCCTTTTTGGGGGTTGGAGATAAAGGAGATTTCCACACTGAGCTTTGCTGTTTGATATCAGGGTTAAAATGATGTAGCCAAGTTTCATCAGCAGTGACTACGTTTGAAAGAAACTCCGGATCTTCCTCTCACATCAACTTTAACTGCATGCAGACCTGCATGCGAATGTCCTTTTGATCAGGAGTCAACAGTCTTGGAACCCATCGCACACAAACACGTCTCATGCATAATGCTTCTGTCACCAATGTGTGGGTGGCACCCAATGAAATGTTCAGTATTTCAGAAAGTGATCTAAGGTAATTCGTCGATGCAGTTTGTAAGCATTTCGCCAAGGGACGTTCTCATTTACATTTTATAGATTCTCTAATAAGCATTCTTATTATGGAAGAATAGTTCTGTGTATTCCATTATAACGTAACGTGCACAATCGTAAATATTCAATTGTTCATGTTTTTGGCCAAACTGCATGGATCCGTCACCTCAGGCTTAACATATTTAGAGGAGTGGTTTCAAAGTACTTAACTTGTTAATCATTGGTTGCTATTTCTTCTTGTAATCTTGTCACTAATAAAATCAGAACTAGCTTCGTAAACGTTTACCAAATAATATCTTTTCTTGAGGTTATTGTGTTTTTTACTCCGCATATGTGGGATAGCTTTTAAACGAATTAAGCACGTTCTTTCGCATTACTAGACAACTTTAACGTTAAATAAATTAATATCAGACACAAACGATAGCACATTTATATGTGGCACTATTTTAGATCGTCTCAATAGAGGAACACTAACCTAAACAATCACATTTAGGAAACTCATTATGTAAACTTTACACAGAGGCGCAATGCACTTAAGCCAGGCACGGAGTAATAATGTACTGGTCGAAAACGTACCTGGTGACAAAATGTGTTATCACGTTGTCTTGTGGCGAGCCCATATTGATCGACTCATCTCGTTGGCATCAGGACGACTTTCAAAACTTGGCCCGCTACTTCACAGACACACTCCTCTTGGAATTGAATGCTCTCTGCTTCTCTACAAATCTCTTGTCCGGCCACTTATCACATATGCTTCCCAGGTATGGGGTTCGGCTAGCAACACTCATCTCCGAAGGCTACAGGTCCTGCAAAATCGATTTATGCGCATCGCCACGGATGCCCCTTGGTACGTAAGAAATCAACAACTGCATAAAGAACTTGGTCTCCCTCTTCACCAGTACATACGTCAGATCGCCTCCCGCTTCTTTTCAAACCTGCCAGATGTTCCAGGAGCTGTGATGTACGAACCCGCCAGCCCACGCGCCTGAAGAGACGACTCCCACAGGATCTCCTCCTTAGTGACTCTGATTGAAAAAAAAAAAAAACTATGAATATTGTTTCACAATGACTGTTGTTCTTATCTCTTTGATTACTTGTTTGTTTTAATTAACTTATTTTTCTCTTGTTTCACAGTGTTAAGAAGATAATAGGAGCCAACTTGGTTTTCCTTACATGTTATTATATAGTTCATAGAGATTCAATTAGCCAACAAGGATCTGTAAAGCATGTACTGCTGATCGATCATTGAATAAAATAAAGAAAAAAACGTTGTCTTGTGTATTGGAGGTTAGCATATATCAAATAATAAAACATGAATGCAAAAGCCAAAATTCCCAAGTTAGAACGCCGTTTTCATAACACGATCCACAATATACTCTAAAACTGGATAACAACTTAAGTACCAGTTTGGAGGTGCATTTCTCGGACACCGACTAGTGGCTCAGATGCAGCGTTCCGAATAGCCAATACCACAGGCGCCTTTAGTGGTATTAGCTCAAGACGACCTCTGGATGTCCATTTCTTTATTTCGGATATACATGACCCTCCAGGCATAAATTGTTCAGCAAATAAACGAAATTTCCGGTGTACATTTTTAGTTGATTCATTGAGGTTACAGGTAGAACAAAATATGTAAAGGAAAAAGCAATTATAGTTGAATTTTGGTAACTGGTGTTATTACATAACCCAAAAAAACTTAAAATTTTCTAAAGGAAAGATCATTCACTGGAAATTTCGTTTGCAGATTTGGTAAATATAGAGAAAAGGGCAGATTTAAGGAATACACTTGTGTTGTACTTGTGTTTGAAACGGTCCCTCCACATTACAGTTTATATTATAGCTAAAATATAAAATGTCGGTTGATTACTGAACCTTGTCTAAGGTCTAAGCGTGCGTGGTCTTGCGAAGCAATTTTCGGTCACAAAATTCCCCATAACTTAAAGTGATTAATATGCGGCATATATCAAAGAAGCTGTTTTTTTTTTTTTTTTTTTTTTTTTTTTTTTTTTTTTTTTTTTTTTTTTTGCAATTTACGTCCCCAACGTTAAGTCATATCAGACATTGAATGAAATGGGTGAAATGATGCAAAAATGAGTACGGGGTGCCCTGGGAAAAACCTTACCAGGTAACCCTCCCTGACCGAGATTCAAACCCGGGACCTCTTGAACGAGAGACAGCAAAGCAGCTTCGAATCCCTCAAAGACCTATATTAGACATAACAATTACCAATGCCTTACTACTAGGGAAATGTCCCGTCTGCTTCAATAGTTTGAAACGCCATCATAAGATCTGCTAAAGCTCGCGGTTCCCAAGTTTAACTCTAGTAACCCAATTAAGATATCTTACAACAGAAACGTGTCCAGCTGTATAATACGTGTAGTTTATAATAGATGCCTTTTTTTAGTTCACTTAAAAGTCGTTTGAACATTCGCAGATGTATAGCGCGGTATCTTTTTAATGTCTGCAATTTGTCGTACCTTTCGCCTTGGGAGTCCTCATTCATAGATTATAGATTCTCTCAATACACGCGATATTTGGGGAAGTGTAGTACTGTATATTCCAAAATAATGAAACGTGAAAAAGCGCAATTATTCAAATTTTCACGACTTTTAGTCCAGTTTCGCAGATTCGTCATCTAAGCCTTAATATATTTAGAACAGTGGCTTCAAAGTCCTTAATTTGTGAATCATTGGTTGTCATTTCTTTTCGTAATCCTCTTACTAATAAAATTATAACAACCTTCGTAAAGGTTTACAAAATATAATAGGTTTTTGAAGTTATTGAGTTGTTTACTCGAGATAAATGGGATAGCTTTTAAACGATTTAAGCACTCTATTTCCTCTACCTAGGCAACTTCAACAATAAATAATTTACTATCAGACTCAAAGTATAGCACCTTTATATGTTGCAGTATTTTGGATCCTTTGAACAGAGGAGCACTAACCAAAAGAGTCACATTTAGGAAGTTCGTTATGTCAACTTTACATAGAGGCGCAAAGCACTTAAGCCATGCACGGAGTAATAATGCGATGGCCGAAAGCGAACCTGGTGATGACAAAATGTGTTATCACGTTGTGTTGTGTATTGGAGGTTTACATACATCAGATAATAAAACCTGAAATTAAAAGCCAAAAAATCCCAGGCTGAATCGCAGTTTTCATAAGACGATCCGCAGTGTACTCTAAGATTGGATGTATATTTAAGTAAAAGTTTAGAGGTTCATTTCTCGGACATCCACTAGTAGCTCAGATGCAGCGTGCCGAATGGCTAGTACCACGGGCGCCCTTGGTGGTATTAGTTCAAGACGCCTTCTGGATGTCCCCTTTTTTATTTCCGATATACATGATACTCCTGGCGTAATTTGTTCAGAATTTAAACGAAATTCATGGTTTACTGTTTTTAGTTGATTTATTGAGGTAAACACATAGACCAAAATGGGTTATGGAAAACGCAATTACTGTTGCATTTTGCGAATTGGTGTGATTATATGCCAAAAACAACTTTAAATTTTCTAAATGAAACGTCATGCACTGGAAAATTCGTGGGCAGATTTGTTAAAAGTAGAGAAAAACTCAGATTTAAGGAATGAATTTGTGTTGTACCTGTGTGTGCGAAACGGTCAATTCTGTTCAAGGCCCAGCAGAGAACCGGTGACTACCACGATGACATGAACTATACGAATTATGAGAAGTGGATAAAAGAAAGACTGATCCCTAATCCTCCTCAAAATTCCGTATTGGTAATTGACAATGCACCTTACCACAATGTGATCCTTAATAAGGCGCCCACTGCAAGTTCCAGAAGAGATACAATGATTTCGTGGCTGAAACAAAACCTCTCCATGGAACATTTTACAAACATTTATTTCTCCTCCCTGTACAAACCCGATATTTACAATATGATCATCCCCCTGAAAGCAAAATCTACAATAACAAAATAGACAGTTTTCTTCAGGCACATAACCACACAGTTTTACGCCTTCCACCTTATCCTGAGTTAAATCCAATCTAACTGTTGCCTGAAACCAGCCTCAAGGTAAGATGCATGCGATTCCTCCTCTCTCTTGCACGCATGTGGCTGCCAGTCCTACCTCCACTCTCCTGGTTGACCCTCTTCTACTGTGCAGCTAGCCGCCACCTCATTTAACCAAGCTGTATCTTCCAACAGATACATGGATAGCTGGATAGTACGTGTAGTTTATGATAGATGCCTTTATTCGGATCACTTAAATGTCGTTTGAACATTCTGCAATGTGTCGTACACTTTGCCTTGGGAATCCTCATTCATGATGTCACCCAATTAGCGGAAGGCACGGCCGGCGACAGCTAGAAGGGACCAGAGGCAGCCGAGCCACGCCCCCCCCCCCCCGCATTAATCTCAGTCACTAACTGAGGGGTGATTAGGGAAATGTCACTTGTCGGTGGCCGCCTCTTTCACCGCTCCCACTGCCATCTGGAACCTTCGCGTGGATTCACGGAAACTAGAGACTTCGAGAAGACGGCGATATACCTATAAAAAGGGCTGCAGCGAGTGAAGTAAGTCAGTGCTTGACGTGCTAGCGAACGGACGAGAAGACTGTGTACGTGCATCGGAACGGTAACGGACGAACTGGTGAATCGTAATTGTGTGCATTACGTAATTCTGTGTAATTGGCAAGTGTTCAACTGTAAGTCGGTGGAAATAAAGAGCATTGTTGAGTTTGTGCAATTGGACTTTTCATTTCACGAACCCACAAAGTCACACTGGTGTCAGGAAGCGGGACGACAAAATTACCGAACATTACAGCCATGGACGCGGCATTGGAAAAGATTTTGGAGAAGCTGAAAGAAATGAAGACGGCAAATGACAACCTCGCTGCAAAAACAGAAGCGGCAAATAACAGCCTGGCCGCGGAACTGAAACAAATGAAGACGGCTAACGACATCACCGAGAAAATGGAGGAAATGAAGGCCGAGTTAACCACAGAAATGAGAGCAGAGAACGGCAGTCTGGCCACGGAAATGAAGGCGGCGAACGAGGCTCTCGCCGCAAAGTTTGAAGAACAGTTGGCCGGCGTGAGGAATAACGTGATGGAGCTGGGCAAGCGGATGGGCCTATTGGCCGAGCGCGTCGAGGACCTGGCGATCCGCTTCAATCACCTGGAGGAAAACGCCGACAATAACACCAAGTCCCTGAACGCCATGGTTGAAGACGTCGAAGACCTCGCGAACCGCGTAAACAACCTGGAGGGAAAGGCCGACAGCAGCGTCAAGTCCCTGAACGCCATGGTGGAGGACGTCGTTGGCAGGAGACGACGGCAGGAGACGATAGCACGAGACTGAAGGGTTTGAAGGCCAACGCACCGGGACGCGACACAACATCGTCGCGCGTCAAACCTCCAAAATATGACGGCGCGTCAACTTTTGAGGTCTTCCGCCGCCAGTTCGACACAGTGGCCAAGCACAACAGATGGTCACCGGAGGAGGAGGCCACACAGTTAATAGCCAGCCTCCAGGGACGGGCCGCGGAAGTCCTAAACGCGGTGCAGACGACGGTGGCGCCCAAGTACATCTGGGAGGCCCTGGAGAACCGTTTCGGAACCACCGCTTAGCCGCAGCGTACCGCAGCCAGCTAAAGGAAATGTCACAGCAGCCTGGGGAGACGCTGCAGGAGTTCGCCATAGTGATTGAGCAGCTGGCTAGCAAGGCCTTGGTTGACCTGCCACTGGAGTTCGTATCCCGGGAAGCCGCCTACAACTTTGCCGATGGGGTACGGGACACGGAGATTCGTCAGTGCCTAATGCTCGGCGATTATAAAACTATCCACGAGGCGCTGACAGCGGCATTAAGGATGGAGGCGGCCAAGGTAACATCTATCCCGACGTCGAGAACGAGGAGTGTCCGCTACGCCGGAGACAGAACACAAGCTGAGGGACGCCAGCGAACACCTAGTGGCCTGTGTTGGGGGTGAGGACAGCCCGGACACCTGCAGAGAGACTGCCCACACCAGGAAGAGCAGCCGGAAAACGAGTAAGAGCTGTCGTAGAGAGGGGCACGTCGGCGCCATCACCACCATCCCCTCGAGTGACACTGCGCGTCGTCAGCCGGCGTATGGATGACGGCCTCATCGCGGACGGTTGGGTAAGAGGAAAGCCGTGCCGCGTGCTGGTGGACACCGGGGCGGCCGTGACCATCATCAGACCTGACGTGGCGAAGGGTTTGCCGACAAGGAAGCTGAGCCGACCATACCAATTTGTCACGGCATCGGGCGACACCTTGCCTGTGGAGGAGGCCCTGCTGGAGCTGACCTTGGGACGGAGTGCCGTGCGTCTGTGGGTGTTCGTCGCGAAGGTGGCTGAGGAGGTGATTCTGGGACTGGATGCCCTCAGGAGCCATGAGGCGACGGTCGACGTCGGCAAGAAGTTCCCGCGGCTCAACGGAGAAGAGGTTATACTCCGTCAACCAGAAGAGCACCTTGGAATTTGCAGGGTCGTCTTGGACGAAGACGTGGTTGTCCCCGCGAGGAGCGAGGTGGTGGTGACGGCGCCACTGGAAGGCCAGAGAACCAGGAACAAGATGCTGGACCAGAAGACGCCTGTGCACGGACTATGTGTGGCCACGGCACTGCTGCCGTGCCGAGAGTAGGTGCCAGTGTGTGTGTGTGTGTCTGTAGTGTTTAACGCCCGCTTTTACTTCATACGGCACCGCACGCGATGACACTGATGATGCACGAGATGAAGATGGAGTACCGGTGGAATGAGATGGCGGGCGAAACCGGAGGTCCTGGAGAAAACCCGCCCCAACGCCGTGTTGTCCAAAACAAATCTCACTTTGCGGTCGCCTGGGATCGAACCCCGGCTGCCTTGGTGAGAGCCAAGTGGTCTAACCACTCAGCCACGGTGTGGCCTGGAGGTGCCAGTGAGACTGCTAAATCCAACGGATACCGATCACGACGATCAGGCCGGGACGCAGTTGGGAAATTGCGAGCCCGTGGTAAGCGTAACAGCAATCGACAAGACGCAGGAGTCGGTTCCGACGCAACACCTGGGGCCCCGGCTAGAAGTCTTACTGGAGAGGGCGGCCGACCACCTGACCGCAGAACAGCTGGAGAAGGTTCTACTACTACTGAGGCGATACGAGCGCGTCTTCAGCCAAGGCGATAGTGTCTACTGCCGCTCGGACAAAGTGCTTCACCGCATCGACACCGGAGACGCCCGGCCAATTCGGAAACCACATAGACGCGTCCCGCTGGGGAAGTAAGGGGCGGTACGAGACATGCTGGAGGACATGAGATCCAGGGGACGTATTGAAGTGTCTGACAGCCCTTGGTGTTCCCCTGTAGTCTTGGTGACAAAGAAGAACGGCGAGTTGCGCTTCTGCGTAGACTACAGAAAGTTGAACGCCGTCACCCGGAAGGACTGTTTCTCCTTACCCCGGATTGACGACACCCTGGACACGCTAGCTGGTGCACAGTGGTTCTCGACCCTGGACCTGAAGTCGGGCTACTGGCAGGTAGCTCTAGACCCCCGAGACAAGGAGAAGACCGCATTCTCGACGGGCCAAGGGCTCTGGCAGCTCACGGTTATGCCCTTTGGCCTCTGCAACGCACCAGCTACCTTCCAACGCCTCATTGAGTCAGTGATGAGAGGGCTGACTTACGATGCCTGCCTGCTATACCTGGACGATATCATCATCGTCGGGAAGACTTTTGAAGATTACCTCGAGAATCTGAATAAGGTGCTACAGAGACTACAGGCGACCAACTTGAAGTTGAACGCGAAGAAGTGCCAGCTCTTCCGCAAGGAAGTGAACTACTTAGTCCACATAGTCTCAGCAACCGGAGTGGCCACAGACCCGGAGAAGACACAGGCTGTGAGAGATTGGCCTCGCCCAATGGATAAGAAAGAATTGCGCAGTTTCCTGGGGCTGTGCAGCTATTACCGCCGCTTCATAAAGGGGTTCTCCAACATCGCGAAACCCCTCACCCGCCTGACAGAGGAACACTGGCCTTATGTGTGGACGGAGGTCGCAGAAAACGCTTTTCAGCACCTAAAGGAGACCCTTTATAGTGCTCCAATTTTGGGATTTCCACAACCGGGTGGCACCTTCATTGTGGACACCGACGCCAGCGACCATTGCATTGGAGGTGTCCTATCGCAGATCCAGGACGGCCATAAGCGGGTGATAGCCTATTACAGCAAGACGCTATCTAGGGCAGAGAAGAACTACTGCGTCTCCCGACAAGAATTATTGGTGGTAGTAAAGACCTTGGAGCACTTCCACAAGTACCTGTACGGTCAGCCATTCCACCTGAGGACTGACCATTCCGCCCTAACCTGGCTATTGAGGTTTAAGAACCTGGAAGGCCAGACAGCACGTTGGGTCCAGAGGCTGCAGGAGTACAACTTCACCTCGGAGCATCGTAGAGGGAAAAGCCACGGTAACGCAGACGCCATGTCCCGAAGACCCTGTCCAGAAGAGTGCGGCCAGTGCACAAGAGTGGAAGAGAAGTAGCGTGCCGCAGCAGTCCGAGTAGTTGTGGCAGTGCCTGCGGACGGCTGGGATAGCGCGGGCCTGAGGAGGGAGCAGCTGATGGACGCAGAATTGGGGCCACTCCTGAGGGAAGTGGAGGAAGGGACGAGACCAACCTGGGAGGACATCGCACCGAGGAGCGCCACCTACAAGCCGTACTGGGCCCAATGGGATTCATTGAAGGCCAGAGACGGCGTGCTGTTCCGGGTATGGGAGTCACCCGATGGGAAGACGCAGAGAGAACAGTTAGTACTTCCCCGGAGTAAGGTCCCGGAAACCTTGGAGGAAGTGCACGCCGGTACTTCGGGAGGACACCTGGGAGCGAACCGAACGATTGACAAACTACGGCAGCGCTACTACTGGCTGAGACTCCGAGCAGATGCTGAGAGATGGTGCCGTCAGTGTCACGTGTGCGCGGCGAGTCGCGGCCCCCAGACTAGGAGCCGGGGTCGCATGCAGCAGTACCACGTCGGAGCGCCATTCGAACGGATCGCCGTTGACATTGCTGGACCGTTCCCAGTTTCTGACCGAGGCAACAAGTACCTAATGATGGTCGTGGACTACTTCACCAAGTGGCCGGAGGTGTATGCCATCCCAAACCAAGAGGCAAAGAGTTATGCCTCCCTTGTGACCTGGCTTTTGGGAGCCCTCCGGAGGCGAAGCAGCCGGTGACCGAGTATGTGGAGAACCTGGTGGACCACCTCCACGAGATGGCTCACCAGAAGATCCAGAAGGCGAGCGACCGCATGAAGTCCAGATATGACAGGCAAGCCAACAGCCAAGTGTTCCAGCAAGGTGACCCGCTCTGGTTGTACCGTCCTACCCGGACCAAGCGACGCTTCTTGAAGCTCCAGCAGCCATGCCAAGGACTGTACCGTGTGGTGAAGAGGATTAACGACGTGGTATACCGCATCCAGAATGTTCCCCGACGGAAGATGTTGGTGGTACACGTGGATCGTCTAGCCCGCTACGATGGTACTGTTCGGGACGACCAGCTTTGAGGAGGCAGCAATGTCACCCAATTAGCGAAAGGCACGACCGGCGACAGCTGGAAGGGACCAGAGGTGGCCGAGCCACGCCCCCCCCGCATTAATCTCAGTCACTAACTGAGGGGTGATTAGGAAAATGTCACTTGTCGCTGGCCGCCTCTTCCCCCCTCCCACTGCCATCTGGAACCTTCACGGAACCTTCACGGGGATTCACCGAAACTAGAGAATTCGAGAAGACGGCGACATTCCTATAAAAAGGGCTGCAGCGAGTGAAGTCAGTCAGTGCTTGACGTGCTAGCGAACGAACGAGAAGACTGTGTACGTGCATCGGAACGGTAACGGAGGAACTGGTGAATCGTAATTGTGTGCATTACGTAATTCTGTGTAATTGGCAAGTGTTCAACTGTAAGTCGGTGGAAATAAAGAACATTGTTGAGTTTGTGTAATTGGACATTTCATTTCACGAACCAACAAAGTCATAATATTTTATAGATACTCTAATTAGCCTTCTTATTTGGCGAACTGTGGTACTGTATATTCCAAAATAATGTAACGTGAAAAATCGCAATTTTTATATTAACATGTTATTAGTCAAATTTCGCATATCCGTCACCTAAGCCGTAATATATTTGAAGCAGTGGCTTCAAAGTACATAATTTATTAATCGACTGTTGCTATTTCTTTTTTTTTTAATTTTGTTACTAATTAACTTAGAACCTCCGTAACCGTTTACAAAATAAAATCTGTTTTTGAGGTTATTGTGTTGTTTACTAGACATTAATGGGATATATTTTAAACGATTTAAGCACTGTGTTTTCTATTCCGAGGCAACTTTAACGATTTATAATTTAATATCAGACTCAAAGTATAGCACCTTTATATGTTGCAGTATTTTAGATCCTTTGAACAGAGGAGCACTAACCAAAAGAGTCACATTTAGGAAGTTCGTTATGTCAACTTTACATAGAGGCGCAAAGCACTTAAGCCATGCACGGAGTAATAATGCGACGGCCGAAAGCGAACCTGGTGATGACAAAATGTGTTATCACGTTGTGTTGTGTATTGGAGGTTTACATACATCAGATAATAAAACCTGAAATTAAAAGCCAAAAAATCCCAGGCTGAATCGCAATTTTCATAAGACGATCCGCAGTGTACTCTAAGATTGGATGTATATTTAAGTAAAAGTTTAGAGGTTCATTTCTCGGACATCCACTAGTAGCTCAGATGCAGCGTGCCGAATGGCTAGTACCACGGGCGCCCTTGGTGGTATTAGTTCAAGACGCCTTCTGGATGTCCCCTTTTTTATTTCCGATATACATGATACTCCTGGCGTAATTTGTTCAGAATTTAAACGAAATTCATGGTTTACTGTTTTTAGTTGATTTATTGAGGTAAACACATAGACCAAAATGGGTTATGGAAAACGCAATTACTGTTGCATTTTGCGAATTGGTGTGATTATATGCCAAAAACAACTTTAAATTTTCTAAATGAAACGTCATGCACTGGAAAATTCGTGGGCAGATTTGTTAAAAGTAGAGAAAAACTCAGATTTAAGGAATGAATTTGTGTTGTACCTGTGTGTGCGAAACGGTCAATTCTGTTCAAGGCCCAGCAGAGAACCGGTGACTACCACGATGACATGAACTATACGAATTATGAGAAGTGGATAAAAGAAAGACTGATCCCTAATCCTCCTCAAAATTCCGTATTGGTAATTGACAATGCACCTTACCACAATGTGATCCTTAATAAGGCGCCCACTGCAAGTTCCAGAAGAGATACAATGATTTCGTGGCTGAAACAAAACCTCTCCATGGAACATTTTACAAACATTTATTTCTCCTCCCTGTACAAACCCGACATTTACAATATGATCATCCCCCTCAAAACCAAAATCTACAAGTACAAAATAGACAGTTTTCTTCAGGCACATAACCATACCCAGAAAGCTTCGAATCCTTTAAAGACCTAGATTATACAAACGATTGCCAATACCTTACCACAAGGAAATCTCACGTCTGCCCAAATTGTTTGAAAAGCCTTCATAAGATCTGCTAAACCTCGGCGTCTTCAAGGTTAGCTCTAGTAATCCATTTGAGATATCTCATAACAGATACATGAATAGCTGTATAGTACGTGTAGTTTATGATAGATGCCTTTATTTGGATCACTTAAATGTCGTTTAAACATTCGCAGGTGTATAGCTCTTTATCTTTTCAATGTCTGCAATGTGTCGAACAACTCACCTTGGGAATCCTCATTCATATTTTATAGATTTTCTAATTTGCCTTCTTATTTGGGGAACTGTAGTACTGTATATTCCAAAATAATGTACCGTGAAAAATCGCAATTTTTATATTTTCATGTTATTAGTCAAACTTCACATATCCGTCACCTAAGCCGTAATATATTTGAAGCAGTGGCTTCAAAGTACATAATTTATTAGTCGACTGTTGCTATTTCTTCCTATAATCTTGTTACTAATAAACTTAGAATAACCTCCGTAACCGTTTACAAAATAAAATCTGTTTACTAGACATTAATGGGATATATTTTAAACGATTTAAGCACTCTCTTTTCTGTTCTGAGGCAACTCTAACGATATATAATTTAATATATGACACAAAGGATAGCACTTTTACATGTGGCAGTATTTTAGATCCTCTGAATAGAGGGACACTAACCTTAAGAGTCACATTTAGGAAGCTCCTTACGTCAACCTTACATAGAGGCGCAATGCACTTAAGCCAGTCACGGAGTAATTATTTGATGGTCGAAAGCGAACCTGGTGGCAAAATGTGTTATCACATTGTGTTGTGTATTGGAGATTAAAATATATCAGAAAATAAAACCTGAAATGAAAAACCAAAATTCCCAGGTTAAATCGCGGTTTTCATAACACGATCCGCAATATCCTCTAAAATTTGAAATCAACTTAAGTAAGAGTTTAGAGGTGCATTTTTCGGACATCCACTAGTAGCTCAGATGCAGCGTGCCGAATGGCTAGTACCACGGGCGCCCTTGGTGGTATTAGTTCAAGACGCCTTCTGGATGTCCCTTTTTTATTTCCGATAATCATGATCCTCCTGGCGTAATTTGTTCAGAATTTAAACGAATTTCCTGGTTTACTGTTTTTAGTTGATTTATTGAGGTAAACATATAGACCAGAATAGGTAATATAAAACGCCATTTATGTTGCATTTTGCTAATTGGTGTGATTATATGCAAAAAAACTACTTTAAATTTTCTAAGTGTAAGTCATGCACTGGAAAATTCGTGGTCAGATTTGTTATACATGGAGAAAAACTCAGATTTCAGGAATGAACTTGTACCTGTGTGTGAAACGGTCAATCCATATCACACTTTTTATTATCGCTAAAACATATAAAGTCGAAAGCCTTATACTTTTATTTGGTCCCCGAGCACATTCAGGTTTTTGCTTGTCACTATTTTTAGACATAATTAAACATTAATTAAAACGCAATTGCAAATGATCACGCACAGATACATGAACTAACACACACGTAAACCAAGGCAAATTGCCACAAAAAATGCAAAGGAACTTGCCAATACAGGATCTCTAACTGTTCTATATAAAATAAGTACGTGAAGGAATTCTGTTTATGTAGCGTTATCGGCAGAGAACCAAACATCAAGGAATTATGGTTACTGCAGCGTTTGCGTAATTCGCGTCTAACGTTGTCATGGAAACTTCTCGACTCTAATTGGTCCTTCTAATGGCTACTATGATAAACGTCATGATGTACTCATCCCCTCCCATTTATTTAAAGTGTTCTTCCATGTGCTTACTAACTGTCAATCACATTATAGCTATAACCATTGATCTTGAAGAGGTATTTGATGCTATTAACTGAAATTCTTTCAGAAATAAGTGGATGAATCATTTATTATACACATATGGTCTTATATACAGGCCATGAGAGTCCTGCGCCGTGGCGTAGCGGGCTAAGGCAGCATGCTTTGGTCCCTGGCCACGGAAAGCGGCCCGGGTTCGATGTCACCCATGTGGTGGGGATTTTAGGTCCCGGGTATAGGACCGGTGATCACTCAGCATCGTGAGGAAAGTGAGGAGCTTACGCTAGGTAAGCGGCCCTGGTCACGGAAACCAAAATTTCGGCTGGGGGATGCCGAGATGCTGACCACATCTCCTCCCCGTATCGGTTGGATGATCGTCTATCTCAGCCGTGTGTAGGTGGGCGTGAGGCCGGCAGTCAGGTTGGTAGGCCTTGGCCCTCTAAGGGCTGTCGCACCATAGGTTATTATTATTTATTATATTATACAGAGTATGAGAATAGATAAGAAAATAGTAATTATTCAGTAGAATAAAGCGGAGATTAGACAGGGATTTAAACTTCAGACAGTTTTATTTAGTTTATTAAACTAAAAGTTTAATAACAGTTTAGGACAACGTAAAAAGACTTAACCATTTAATAATAATAATAATAATAATAATAATAATAATAATAATAATAATAATAATAATAATAATAATAATAATAATAATAATAATAATAATAATAATAATAATAATAATAATAATAATAATAATAATAATAATAATAATAATAATAATAATAATAATAATAATAATAATAATAATAATAATAATAATAATAATAATAATAATAATAATAATAATAATAATAATAATAATAATAATAATAATAATAATAATAATAAATTACAGTAGAAAAGCGCAGTAGCTTGCAGTGATTCCCCGGTCGCTTGTTAATTTAGCGGCAACCTTAGGGAATTTGCAAATTCTATTGCTTTCTTTTTATCTTTTCTTTTTTGTGGTTGATTCGTTAGTGCTGGGATTCTTCTTAGGTCGTGTCCACGGCTGCTCATCTGCTATGGCTTAAGTAGAACATGTTGGGTATGGAGATTTCAGCGTAGTGTGAGAGACAATAGCAATAAATGATAGACTAATCACTGTTTATTCGAATATTTACACCAGTTATAGTGTCCCCGATAAAATGTTTTCACTAATGATGCACCATGAATAACCTTATACGTTCGCACACCTTGTATTTCGCACTGATACTGACTACTGCGTTGTTTCCCAGTTCCGTCTTAACTGCTTGCATCTCCTTGTAAAGAGTTTGAGTGTCAATTAACTACCCCAAGCCTTCGGTCGTGTTATGCACCGTCAGGACTGTCTTTTGAAAGCCTAAAGAGAATTCTTGCAGGTAGTGAAAACATATGTACGATGAAACTTTTATCAACTCATATGTTACAATTCACATTGTGCATTTATATATAGATATCCCTCTCGTCTTTCTAAATTATCATTTAGATTACACTTATCTTAATGAGTTTCTTTTAAATAATGGCTGAAACTAAACAGCCACTTTGAGGTTAGGAGCAAGGGACTGTAGAATTAAAATGTAAAATTCATTTGAGTTACAGTATTCGCAAGTCAGGGGTACACCTTTTGCTAAAAATAGTTTTATTTTTAAATCCAGGCGACATCAAAATATGTACTTGCTGTGAAATCTCGGTACCCATCTGTGCGGGCCAACCCAGGGTCATGGGATTAAATTAAAACCAAACGCCTTTATCAGAACCTTAATATGGATTTATTTTCTCGTTTGTTTTATTTGCTACACTTTGCATTGGCCAACCAGACAGATAAAGGTAACTATCTACTTCTGGTCCCAATCTGGGAGAAAGAGCCCTATAAAATCACACGGCTCACCAAAAGACCAATTATGAAAAACCCTAAGAGAAAAATCAGGAAACCCGAATTGGAGCACTTACCCTAAGAAACACCCACGCGACACCAACCAGGCACACACACAGCTCTCCCGGTTCGAAGGAGCCACCCAAGAAGCCTCGGGCACCGCAGCGCCCCCAGAGAGGAACGGCGGAAAGCCCAAAACAAGACAGCAGCGCCCTCGAACCGGAAGGGCATCAAAAATGTGCCGGGTAGAAAACAATCGGCACAAACACCCCCTCCCCATTGGAAACACAGGGTGGAGAAGCCAAACGGAAAGAAAGGAAAGGCTGAAAGAAACCAAGGAAAGGAAGAAGGCCATCCCAGACCCCGGAATGATGAAGCCCGAAGAAGGAAATCCTAGGAGAGTCGGACGAGCACCAAACATCATAGAAAGTCTGCCCTGGGTAGCAATGAGTATGAGTATTGCATACACTAGTTGAGTCTTTCCACCTTCACAGCTGTGACATACCATACGTCACTCTTACACGGAGAACACTGTCTCTTTTTTGCACACACAGTCGTGACGTAGCGAGCAGGTGTGAAACTGAGTTTCCTTTTTTTTCACCCTCACTACCGTGACATACCATACGTCACTCTTACACTGAGAACACTGTCCATTTTCACACACACAGTCGTGACGTAGAGAGCAGAACACTGGCGGCAAGTCTTTCAGGAGCAGAAGTGAACAGAGGCAAAACGTTACCAAAGGGCAGCAGGTGAGTCCTCTGAACGCCATACAACAGCCACGTAGGTCACGGAAGGGTGACCAAAGCAAAGACGGATGACGTGGCTTGAAGTCGAAGAAGTAGAAGCGAAGCTAGCTCCCACGTGGCGACTCTCCCGAGGTTGTGAAAAAGCGTGGCAAACGTGAAGGTCACTGTCACACCGGATCCGCCGGGTGGGGCTGGCACGAGGCGGAAAAATCAAGGATGGCAGAACAGGCAAGGATCACGGAAGGAGATGAGGAGGCCGAAACATAAAACAAAGCCAGAAACGGAACCAGAAGCAGAAGTGGTAACCTAAGAATATTAACCAGCCAAATTTGTAAAATATTTTTAGGTCATAGGGGGCAGAAATATCTTTGAAGGACAAGTAATAAATATTTTCAAACGAGTAATAGCAATAAATCTCTTTGAATAAATACAATAAGGATAAATACCATTGAAGTGACCAATACTAATAAACACTTTCCAAGTAATAAATATTTTCAAACGAGTAACAGCAATAAATCTCTTTAAATAAATAACAATAAGGATAAATACCATTGAAGTGAGCAATACTAATAAATACTTTCCAAGTAATAAATATTTTCAAACGAGTAACAGTAATAAATATCTTTAAATAAATAACAATAAGGATAAATACCATTGAAGTGACCAATACTAATAAACACTTTCCAAGTAATAAATATTTTCAGACGAGTAACAGTAATAAATATCTTTAAATAAATAACAATAAGGATAAATACCACTGAAGTGACCAATACTAATAAACACTTTCCAAGTAATAAATATTTTCAGCAAAACAATAATCCAAATTTTAACAATAAAGAAAAAATACCTTTAGACAATATTAAGCACATCAACATAATTGTACACATTGTATATATACACATACACCCATACATATATAAACAAGTAAATAACACACAATCATGGGTACCCAACAACTTTTTTTTTAAATAACACTCACCCATAAGAAAAACACACACACAGAAAGAAAAAGAAAGAGAGAGATATGCCGGCATAGAGAGAGAGGAAGGAGAAAGTCAGTACATGCCTTGGCAGCATGCCACGCGAGCGACACACAACACAACACAACCGTGCCCCGAGGTCAAGGGCGCAGAAGCAAAACAAACACGGGAACGTAAACAGACACTGAAATGCCAAAACAAACAGTGTAAAGCCAAAACAGACATCAAATCATAGCGTCAGGGCACGGTTTTAGCTGAGTGATGTGAGCTCGACGCATTTCATGGGTTTTACAGTGCTCCAGAGTAACGGACACGCCCTTAAAAATGTTGATGATCTTATAGGGGCCCGAGGAACGCAGAGCTAATTTAGCAGCAAAAGCGTCCTTACGCGAACTCATAGGGAAAGATTTACACATAACCAGTTGACCGACCGCGAAAGGAGAGGGTTTTCTATTTTCTGCATAACGCCTTTTGGTGAGCTCATGCGCACGTTTTAAATCATTAAAAGCTCTTCTCCAGTTCTGTCTAATAGTTTCGGGAGAAAAGATCTGAGGAAGTAGATCATTTAAGGACCACATATTCGCCAAAGGGGAACTGGGTACAAAAGCAAACTTTAAATTGAAGGGGGTGGTCTGGTGAGCTTCATGACGAGCGGAGTTAAAAGCAAACTGCAATTTTCCCAAGTTAGTATCCCACTGATTGTGGTGCTCATGATGGAAGGCAATCAAAGCGGATTTCAAATTTCTATTAACCCTCTCGTCTTGGGAAGGATTAGGGTAATATGGGGTGGTAGTGATATGTCTTACCTCCCACTGAAAACAGAATTGTTTAAACCAATTGGAAGTGAACTGTGAGCCATTGTCAGACACAACGTAACGTGGAGCACCAAAAGCAGCCAAGATGTTATTCAGGACCTTCGTAGCAGTACGAGCCGTGGCACGTGGCACGGCCGAAATCCACACGAACTTAGAAAAGGCGTCAACAACCACAAGAGCATAGGTATTACCTTGAATCGACCGGGGAAATGGGCCTATAAAATCTACAAATAATTTTTCCATCGGCTTAGATGCCACCTCAGACGCGAGACCACCCCACGTGGTTCGCTGCGCCGGCTTAGCCATGGAACAAATATTACAAGCTTTCACACGGGTCGTAATATCGCGATCCATGCCTTTCCATATAAAGCGCTCACGTATTTTATCGCGAGTCTTGTTTATTCCAAGGTGCCCACCAAACGGTGAAAGATGAAAGTAAGCAAACACCATGGCAATGATACTATCGGGCAAAACGATCTTAAATTTTCCGTCAAAATTAGCACGTGCCATAAGAACACCATCACGTAAGCAATACGGCGGGACAGGATGGTCGTCCTCAAACTGCTGTATAATCTGATTAGTGCAGGCGTTCCTGCGCTGATGTTCAGCGATGCTGGTAAACATTTCGGGGAACGACAGACAGGCGTTAGAGCCAGAAACTGTCCCCGAAGATGGTAACTGGGGCGGTTCCTCAGAAAACATGCGTGTAAGGGCGTCAGCAACTACATTATCAGAACCACGAATGTGCCTCGGTGTAAACTCAAACGCACCAATCCGCACGCCCCAACGGGCGAGCCTACCGGTTTTACGTGGTGTCCCTAACGCCCACGTGAGAGCCTGGTTATCACACTCCAATATGAAAGATACATGTTCCAGGTAGGGTTTATACTTCTCGAGACCAAACAAAACTGCCAAGGTTTCGAGCTTGGAAAACTTGCGTTCAGCTTCAGATAGAGTTCGCGAAGCATAGCAAATGGGACGGCGCCCCTCCGGAAAATCCTGGAGAAGAACCGCCGCCAGGGAATAACTAGAAGCGTCAGTCTGAAGAATAAAAGTTCTATTGAAATCCGGAAACGCCAAAACAGGAGGAGAGGAAATGGCGGACTTAAGGTCTTCGAACGCACGCTGTTGTTCGTCACCCCAGACGTACTTAATACCCTTACGCCGAAGGCGATTCAAAGGTTCAACCCGGGCAGCGAAGGAAGGAATAAACTTGGAAAAGAAATTCGCCATACCAACAAAACGAGCCAATGCACGTAAGTTCTTAGGGGGTGGAAAATTGCGCACGGCTTTGGTGCGTTCTAAATCAATAGTAATGCCGGCGGGCGACACCCAATGACCCAAGAAAGAAATCTCTGCGGTAGCAAACTTCACTTTAGACCTTTTAACCGTGAGGCCAGCCTTCTGTAAGCGATCAAAAACCTCACGTAAATGTAAGATATGGGAATCAAAATCAGGAGAGTACACTACTAGATCGTCTAAATAGTGGTAAAGAAATTTAAATTTAATGTCAGAAAACTAATTGTCCAAGAGACGGGAAAGTACCTGCGCACCGGTAGCAATCCCAAAGGGAATACTATTAAACTCATACAATCTCCACGGAGATGAAAAAGCAGTCACGTGTTTACATTCATCCAACAAAGGAATCTGATGATAGGCGCTGTTTAAATCCAGAGTCGTAAACACGCGTGCTCCAGCAAAGTGATGGGCGGCAGTATGGAGGTCTGGCATGGGAGTAGATTCAATAAGTATTTTTTTATTGAGTTGGCGATAATCCACGACAGGACGGAAATCATTGTCACCCTTAGGGACTAAGAAAGCCGGGCTACTATAAGACGAAGTGGAGGGTCTAATGATATCCTTATCCAACATATCATTGATTTTAGCCTTCAAAATGGCCATTTTGGGTGGTGTCAGCCGGTACGGAGAAAGCTTAACAGGGGACGAGTCAGTCAGCTGAACATCGTAGGTAATAAGATGAGTAGCACCCAATCGGTCGGAAAACAAGGAGGAAAATTCCTGAACCAAACCTTCCACCACTGCGGCTTGTTGATGAGTCAAATGAGCCAAGGAAATATCTGCCTCACGCTCGTCTAATAGCGTGACGTTACCTAGACGAGGACGAGGTGGAACGTCGTATAGTTTCTCCTAAAAAGGTACACTACTTCCAGTCGGGAACCCGAAAGTGGCTTGCTTCTTTGCAAAATCTAAACACAAACGGGAGCGTGACATAAAATCGGCCCCCAGAATTACAGAATAGGGTAGATCAGGGACCAAATAGCACTCATGTTTCCAAGTGAATTTAGGAAAGCGGATAGTACACCTAACCTTGCTAGACACGTTAAAGGACTGACCATTAACTGCCAAACATTGCGCCTCACAGCTCACCTCCTTGGGACACGAACGCGCCAATATATTGCGAAAATATACTTGATTAATTAGAGAAAATGAGCTACCGGAATCAAGGAGGGCTAAAACGCTCACCTTACCGACAACAACCTGCACAAGAGGTTTAATAGAATGGGGCAAAGCCAAAATGCGCCGCGATGAGGCCAAACTCGCGCTCATGGCCGGCAACTTCTGGCGTGAAATGGGGCGCTGCCGGAAACGACTATCACGTCCAGATTTCGAAAGGTCCATGCCCGTTGGGCGAGGGAAGCTACACTTCTTAACCATATGTCCTACCTCCTGACAACGGTAGCATCTTAACCGGAGCCCGTGAGGTGATGACCCAGTTCGGACGCCGGGTGTTAAACCATCTCCACGATGCACTCGTGGTGGGGGAGGTGAATTCCATACTTCACCTAAGCGAGATCGATCTACAGAAGAACACTTATTAAGCAGGGGCACTAAAGATTCCAATGCCGTGAACGTATTAGGGCGTGTCGCGAAAACAAGACTGGAGCGAGCTTCGGGATTCAAACCCGAAATGATGACGTCACAAACTGCCTGCTCCGTATCTGGGAGACGTAAGGCCAAGGCCACGTCTCTGACCCGTTCCATATACTGGACAAACGGTTCGGCCAGACCTTGAGGTCGTAAATAATGGTCTTGCAATAATTTTAACGATTCACGACGCGGGATAAAGAATTCCAAAACCAAAGCATGAAAAGTACTTAAAGGGTCAGCTGATTGCCTTGCTCTAAGCAAAAGATTCAAAACTACACCTTTGACCTTGGTCGCAACTGCCTGCATCGTTAAATCGGAAGAAACCGAGTGCACCATGGCTACCTTGTTAAGCTTTACTAGGAATTTCAAAAACGTGAAAGCCGACAGCACATCCGACACCTCGAACATATCCACTGCCTCCACTAACTGTTGTAAAGGGTGTATGACATTTAAGGCACGAAATGGCGTCGAAAGAGAAGCTACGGGACTCACAGCCGGGGAAGACGAGGTCTCCGGAAAATACAGCGTAGCGTCTTCTCCCCCTTGACGAGCCATGGCGTTAAATTTCTCGAGGAGCGCCTCAAAATTTTGTTTGAGTGTCTTAACACGAGGTAAAACCTCGGAACGCGGAAAATAGGTAATGAGATAATCTAACCTGTTGGTATAATGCTGGATGCGCGCCAATAAACGATCCTGCTGTCCTCTTGAAGGGCAGGCCTCACGCTCCAAATCTTGGATAATTTCACCCAACTCTAAAAGCGCTTCAGAACACAGTTGAGGGGAATTGGCAACTAAATCATGCTTATCAGGTAAAGCAATGAACGGTTTGTCCTTAACAAGACGCAATGCGTCAAATATGGCCGACCAGTCGGCTGCAGGAGAGCCCTGCCCACCACGAATTAACAACTCAAAAAGCAGCTCACCTTTACGCAAGCGGTCAACATTTTCTAAGAAAGTCGCCATTCCTAACTGCCACAGGATCCAGTAGTAGGCACAAAGAACTCCAAAAGCAACAAACACGAACGCGCGGAAACCAAGCCGAGAGCCAAGCGTCAAATGAACCACGCTCTGCTACCAATTTGTGCGGGCCAACCCAGGGTCATGGGATTAAATTAAAACCAAACGCCTTTATCAGAACCTTAATATGGATTTATTTTCTCGTCTGTTTTATTTGCTACACTTTGCATTGGCCAACCAGACAGATAAAGGTAACTATCTACTTCTGGTCCCAATCTGGGTGAAAGAGCCCTATAAAATCACACGGCTCTCCAAAAGACTAATTATGAAAAACCC
The DNA here is from genome assembly GCA_030765055.1 of Mantis religiosa. Lineage (NCBI taxonomy): Eukaryota > Metazoa > Arthropoda > Insecta > Mantodea > Mantidae > Mantis > Mantis religiosa. The sequence continues at coordinate 88,407,699 of CM060958.1, forward strand.
TAAGAGAAAAATCGGGAAACCCGAATTGGAGCACTTACCCTAAGAAACACCCACGCGACACCAACCAGGCACACACACTGCTCTCCCGGTTCGAAGGAGCCACCCAAGAAGCCTCGGGCACCGCAGCGCCCCCAGAGAGGAACGGCGGAAAGCCCAAAACAACAAGACAGCAGCGCCCTCGAACCGGAAGGGCATCAAAAATGTGCCGGGGAGAAAACAAACGGCACACATCTAATTTTTAAGTTTTTAAAGGATTTATAATACTTTATTGATCTAAATTTTAGGTTAAGTATTATTGCGTTCCAAAGAATTTAGCGACTAGTTTAAACCTGAACCCCTGAATACAATACACGATAAGTTTTCGTTGGATCCTACGGTAATAGAATTGTTAAGTTTTAGCCATTGACAATATTGATATGACTGCTGCTGTATTAATTACCTAGTATTAGGGTCGTAACTATGAAGAGGTAGTATCATATTGCGTTGCATTGGGGTGATAGCAAATATGATGTTAATAGGGTGGTAGCAAAACAAGAGTGAGGAGGTGGTACAGATAATCCTCTCTGAAACGGAATACAATCTTTCCGGCATTTGTTTTCCGTTCATACGGGTTTCCTTCTTACAGAGGGTTGTGTTTTAATACAAGAAACTACGAAATAGTCGCACAGGTTTACACTGAATGAATAATATAAAATGAAGTAAGTGTAAGTAATAATAGGATGTTATATATTACGTACTATATTTTCAACTTATATACAACAATTGTAGTTTGTCTCCTAGTTTCTCGGTTTTCAACTTTCCCTTTACAATCTACAACCGTCTCTATATCATCATTTGCTACACCACACATAGCATTGGCGATGTTTGCCTGCCTCGGTAGCGTGGGGGTAGCATGTCTGCCTCACGTTCAAGAGCTCCCGAGTTCGAATCTCAGTCAGGGTGTATTATCTGAATAAAGTTTTTTCCCCAGGGTTTTCCCTTATCCTGAAAGACGAATGTCGGGTAACTCTAAGCTCTATGGACCCTGGCCTCATTTGAGCATTATCTCACCCATTTCATTCATCGTCCGAGGACGTAAATTAAAAAATAATGGCGATGTTTGAAACTCTCGAGGCATCCGTTGGAAGCTCTGTAACTGCCTTTCTCTCTCTCTCTCTCTCTCTCTCTCTCTCTCTCTCTCTCTCTCTCTCTCTCTCTCTCTCTCTCT
>CM060958.1:88409905-88569905 GCA_030765055.1 Mantis religiosa
GAGGATATTAGAAGAGAATTGGAAATTCAGAGTATAAATGAAACAATCATTGCATACAGGCAAAAATGACAAGATCATGTGCAGAGAATGACCGAAGACCGTACACCACAAATAGTATACAAGTATAAACGTGTAGGTAGAAGAAATGTTGGCAGACCACGAATGAGATGGTCCGATCAATTTCCTTGAAGTCGGAACGGGCCACAAGGCCCGTGATGATGATGATGATGATGATGATGATGATGATGATGATGATGATGATGATGATGATGATGATGATGATGATGATGATGATGATGATGATGATGATGATGATGATGATGATGATGATGATGATGATGATGATGATGATGATGATGATGATGATGATGATGATGATGATGATGATGATGATGATGATGATGATGATGATGATGATGATGATGATGATGATGATGATGATGATGATGATGATGATGATGATGATGATGATGATGATGATGATGATGATGATGATGATGATGATGATGATGATGATGATGATGATGATGATGATGATGATGATGATGATGATGATGATGATGATGATGATGATGATGATGATGATGATGATGATGATGATGATGATGATGATGATGATGATGATGATGATGATGATGATGATGATGATGATGATGATGATGATGATGATGATGATGATGATGATGATGATGATGATGATGATGATGATAAAATACCAACATATGCAACAGAATTATACGTTGTCTAAACAAGACGTTTATAATTTTTTAAGCTAAATTTAAATGTGGTTATCCGATTATGATATACAGCAAATGATTACACGATTAAATATGATTACAGCATTGTGCAGTTCATTATGCTGTTTTAAAGCATTTCGATGTGCCACTAATAGTTAATTTGCGTTTATTGGAAATTTAACAACATAAAATATGTAGTTCTGAATGCTAATTATACAGAAGTTGCGCTACTAATTGGAAAGAATCATTTACTACGTTTAAGGTTAAAACATTCGGACAACTTTAGGGTGTTAAACTGCAACATATGTAGTACAGACATACTGCAATGCTATCCAACACCGTCACGTGTTGGAAATGTAATTAGAAGGCAAAATCGCCATTATCACGATTACTTCAGTAAAAGCCGAACTCCTGCGTATTTTTAAATTCTGTACGTAAGGTCAATATTCATTAACTACTAGTATTACATAATACTATGATTTAAAACCTAGCATTTTCATAAGCGTCGTAATATTTATTCATTGATATTTAAAACCGAATCATTTATTTAAGTTATTTAACAATACTTTCTCATATTATATGACGCAGAATACATTAATATTGTCACATTAAAAGGCCGAGTTGCAGAAATTAAAAAACTCCTTTATTTCCGTCGAAATACACTGTTCAACTCTCACGTAAAAAAATTACATCACATATCACAATCTACAACACCAAGGTCGTTGACAATGACAAACATTAGCTTTCGTTACAATAACACTCTTCACAGCTGACTCGTTTTACACACAACTCTTGTTACACAACAACTCTGCTTACTACTGTCCTGCTGGCGTGTCACAATCCCTTATATATCACATTCATGATTACCAGACTGTTCTGTCAATCACTAGATGTTTCTGGAAAACAAGCCATCTAATGACGTAATCCGAATATTATATCACATTCTAGAGGCGTAACTTAAACTATGCCGGTGAGTCCTTTACCTCAGTTATCGCTGCCCACCGGCGCTTGTTTACAATCGCCGTGCTATCATTAACTGCTTAGCAAGGCTCATTATTACCATGAAACTTTATCCGCCGACTGTTTTCTTATTTGTGCCGAAACTTTTATGCCTGTTGCCGTGACAATATAATTTCATTTACCGTAGAGCACCTTAGTAACTTTTATAAACGCTTGTAAATTTTATTTTTTGTAACCATTATTTTCAATTGCACCCTTTAAATAACACACGTGATATCTATTCAACAGAATAGATAACATGTTAAATTGGTTTGATGAGATGATTGTGATGCATTTGAAAGCGTTATAGTGGAAATAACTTCAAGGAATTGGAATGCAACTAAAATTCATGTAAATGTAACTCCGACAGAATTGCCATGCCATGTCATGTGGTGCTGGCTGGCTGTATATAGCCAGAAGGTTTTTGCTGCGTGCCCACCCGTTAAGGGTTTTACCGCAGGTAAGGTAGATTTCGGGATGTTGAAGGTTAAAATGTGGGTTTTTAGAATGGTGTTATTTATGAGGTTACAAGATGTACCTAGGGGTTGAAGGACAGGATGCAACACCTTGCACCCTGGTGTTTTTATTTGTTTTACTTTGGGGAAATAATTTTGATGCCAAGCAGCTTGGAAGGATTATGTGGAGCTCAGCTTTAGTTGCTGTTCGGATTAGCTCCTAGGTTATCTTGGATGCTCGCAAGCCATGCGGGGTAACCGGTGCTGACTAGAGCGACGTCTAGTGGAGTCATAATCTCCCAAGGATCTGACAAGGGCGCTTCTATGATTAGGTAAACTGGCGTATAATTTTGATGCCCGGCGCCTAATTTCATCCTCCACGTATGGAAGACTCGAGGCCTCGTGAAGCAACCTGGTAAGAAAATAACATCCCACAGAATATATAGACCTAAGTCCTCTATCCTGTGCACGTTGGAGTCATACTAGCCAGCTGACTGCGGCCATGCCCCAGATCTCGCAGGCGTAAAGCATAACCGGGATTACCAGCGCTCGGAAGAGGTATAACTTCATGACAACTGCCATCGAGGTTGACCCCAGCATTGGATACAGGGAAGCAATTGCTCCCTGTAAAGTCTGTTTAGTTAACGTGTGTGCAGTTCCCACTCAAAGGGTCCGCAAGGATCCTGACCTTCCCGCCCACTAATGACCGTCATAAATCTATCTCCATACTTCAGAAATGGAACACTGTCGTTGAGGACCAATAGCAACCCTGATTTTGTCGAAGTGACAGTCTGATCCACGTGGAGTCTCAGTTGCCAAAGTTCCAACTTACAGTTGATCTGTTTCATTACGTGCAGAAATTCGTTGTGTGTCACGATGTTGAGATCGTGGGAGCGAAATGCAGTGGTAAATGCAAATAAAGTAGTAGATAACTTTCAGTCACGTGAAAATAATCAGAGTGATGACAATAGTGTGAATAACTGGGCCGAGTTATATTACTGGAAAAGCCTCAGAAACAAAGTTTCAACGGGAACTGTTTCTAAGCAAATTCAAGCGTTTGTTTTGAACACATATAAATATGTGCTGACAAATAATCTTGGTAAAGGGTCGTGCACTGAACCTGATGATAAATTCTGGGTATTCACAGAAATACAGTAAGAAATGTTGTGACGAAAGGAATACCAAAGACGCCGATCAAGCGCGAAAACAAACGGAAACGTGTCTCTAAAGTAGATAATTTCACGTGCGATTTAATTCGTCGAGAAATTTATAGATTCTATGCAAAAGGTAGAGCGGCCACCTTAGACGAATTGGTTGCACATTTGCAAGAAATTTGTGATTTTCCTTATGGGCACTGCACTTTGCGCGGCCTCCTAAAGGAGCTGGGTTTCAAATACCACACTTTGAATAATTTAAGGGTTATTATGAAATCCAGTAGAATTGTAGCTTGGCGATATATATATCATTAAACTAAGAAAGTTTTGCAGTAATGGACATAAGATAATTTATTTAGACGAAACCTCGTACGATACCCATGACGTATCGAGAAAGTTTTGCAGTAATAAACATAAGATAATTTATTTAGACGAAACCTCGTACGATACCCATGACGTATCGAGAGTGTTGCAGTAATGGACATAAGATAATTTATTTAGACGAAACCTCGTACGATACCCATGACGTAACGAGAAAGGTGGCAACCTTGCGGAAAGGTCTGCGAGGAGGCGGGCCAGGGTTGTAAAACGATTATAAGGGTTCGTCAAAGGCAGCGGCCGACTGCACATAGGTTCACTAAACAGACTTTACCTTCGTCGCTCGGTCCCTGATGTGTTGGCGAAAAGTTAGACCCCTGTCTAAGTTAACACCTAGGTACTGGACAGAGTTGGTCCACTCTATCCTTCGACCTCGGTAGCTGAAGTTGGGGTAGTCAGCGGGGGTGTGGCGCTTTGTAAAATGTATGGCGTGGCTTTTGTCCAGATTTACGGACATCCGCCAACGCCTACACCACAGCTGTGGCGTAAGGGGTTGAAGGCTCTGAGGATGTGTTTGTCTTTGCAGAACAGAAGTAGGTCGTCAGCGTATCGTGCCATTTCGACTCGTGGCTCTGTTGGGACATCTGCCATAAAGACGTTGAATAGGGTGGGGGATAGTACAGAGCCTTCGAGGACTCCGCCTCTCACTGGTCTGAAACAAGATTGGAAGCAAAGTTATTGGAAGCGCCGCCTCGGTAGCATAGATGGTAGCCTGTCTACCTCACGTTCAAGAGGTCCCCAGTTCGAATATCAGTCAGGGTGAGTTATCTGTATAAGGTTTTTCTCCGGGGTTTTCCCTTAGCCTTAAAGACGAATGTCGAGTAACTCTAAGCTCCATGGACCCTGAGCCCATTTGAGCATCATTTCACCCATTTCATTCATCGCCCTATATGACTTAAAAAGTTAAAGGACGAAATTACAACAAAAAAGTATTGGAGGTATGCTCACTTTCTTCTCGGGCAACAAGCCAGGTGAAAAGACGATTAGATATCGACGTTTCGGAGTGTGAATCTCTTCCATCATCAGGATATTTACAATATGTTATAACCACAAATGAAATACTGGATATAACACCAATAAAAACAAAGATAAAACACTATCAAAATTCGCATTACTGAACAAAAGACTGTTTTCGGTAAATTAAATGCCAGGTCAGAGGATGGCGTGAGTATAGAAAATTGTGTCACAGAAACGTAACTACTTAACTTGATTATCAAGATGTATTGATCTTTGCTTCTTAAATCGATCGATTTCAATTTTAAGGCCAGTTTCCAAGAGGAGCTGAACTGAAATCCAGCATCACGATTAAGCATCACGATTGGAAACCGGCCTTAAAAATTGAAATTGAAATTAAACAATTTGTTGTACAGTATTTCTCTCTCTCTCTCTCTCTCTCTCTCTCTCTCTCTCTCTCTCTCTCTCTCTCTCTCTCTCTCTCTCTCTCTCTCTCTCTCTCTCTCTCTCTCTCTCTCTCTCTCTCTCTCTCTCTCTCTCTCTCTCTCTCTCTCTCTCTCTCTCTCTCTCTCTCTCTCTCTCTCTCTCTCTCTCTCTCTCTCTCTCTCTCTCTCACACACACACACACACACACTTTTTATAGATTATAATGATATCGTATACAATATCATTCACGAATTTTCCACATGCATTGTTCGTTTAAATGGTGGAATTTCACATTTTTGTATATTTTCCAACGGAATTCATGTATTGAAACTCCAGTGGTAGCAACTGTTCTTGGTGTTCGTTACAGAAAAAAATTGCCATTTCTCTTCCTATCTCTGTTCCTCGTGTTATATGTTCTTTGGCTGATATCATTATACAAAATAATAAATTTATTCCGAAGACTTAACAAGTAAGGAAATTCAAGATATATATAAAGCCCAATATAGCCCCATAAAAAGCGCTACAGAATGAATGTGGATTAGGCAGTGACAAGAACAGCGCCGCGGGCCTCACGCTATAGAACGAATCGCAGGTTTGATACACCGTGCCGCCTGTTGGAGCAGTTTGTAAACATACTCGCATATTCCACGGTAGCCTGTCACTACTAAATATTTTTTGACTTATGAAAGCGCAATAAAGAAGCTATTCCTTATTTATCTGCTTATGGGTGTTTTACGTGCTCCAACATTCCTTTATAACAGTCCATGATAGCAAATAAACTGGTGGAAATATGAAACTTTTAGAAGGAAGTTAATGTTAGTAAGGTTGAGGATGGAAGCATTAAATAATAAAAGGAACAGAAAACAATATAAAAGAATTGCAGATAAAATTAACCAAAACTAAATGCCTTATGCAATGAGACCAGCATTTTATTTCAGTGTGTTTAATAATAGTAAACAAAACAGTTGTAACTTAAAATGAAGCTGTTGATTTTACAGTAACTGGTTGAAACTGCCGTACAATTAAGGTCATAGCAAAATGAGCAACCTTGGAACTGTCCCAGTTATTAGTCGACTTTTTCACAAGTAATTGCCCTTTGCCCCATTACCTGAAAGGTAGGCTAGGATCACTGATAAAGAACTAGGAGTAATGTTTTATTTTCGTGACTGGTGCGTCCCAATAACAACTTTTGAGGTACTCAGCCAGTGGTTCCTGCGCTGCCTGATCACAAAGTCATGTAATAATTAATGCTGCGAAAAATTATACGTAAGAGAATTTCGAAGCCTCGACATTGAAAATCGGACTAGTTAAGCTATAAACTACGCAACGGCTATATTCGTTCGGTGTCGTTTTGAAACAAGCTGTATACCTGCCCTCCTCGGTAGCGTGGTGGTAGAGTGTCTGCCTCACGTTCAAGAGGTTCCCAGCTCGAATATCGATCACGGCGAGTTACCTGGATAAGGATTTTCCGGGGTTTTCCGTTATCCTGAAAGATGAATGTCGGGTAACTCTAAGCTCAATGCACCCTGGGCTCATGTGAGCATCATTTCACCCATTCCATTCATCGTCCCATATGACTTAACGTTGGAGGACGTAAAATTACCAAAAAGAAAAAAAGGAAATATATACCTCTTTGGCTGATATCATTATACAAAATAATAAATTTATTACGAAGACTGAACATGTAAGGCGACTAAAGTGTGTGTGTACTAGTTGACCCGGCGAACTTCGCACCGGTAATAAAAGTTGTCTATATAAATAAAATAAATTTGGATTAGTTACTTATTCTGCAATTGGGGGTGAATTTTAAATACAACACAGTAGCAATTAAGTTAATGAATTTAAAGCTTTCTGATAATAGTGTTGTGACCAATCTTTAAATATCTTGAGGGTACTAAGTGGAAAATCGTGGGGAGCGGATCTTACAGAGTTATTGCGACTTTATCGTGCACTCATCTGTTCTAAATTAGATTATGGTAGTATCGTTTATGGCTCAGCACGACCATCTGTGCTGAAGAGATTAGACACAATTCATAATTGTGGCATACGTATATCAGTTGGGGCATTTCCAACGAGCCGAGTTATAAGCCTGTATGCTGAGTCTGCAGAACCTCCTTTGCAGTACAGGCGCAACATGTTATTAGCCAATTATGGCTGTGGACTTAATTGCATGCCCACACATCCATCGTTTACGCCGTTCTTTAACACCTTAATGGACATACGTTATAGGACCACTTCTATTAAACCAAACCCACCTGGTTTCCGATTCTGGGAGCCCCTTAGACAGCTTGATACTGAAATGCCCAAGATGTATCCTAGGGGGGAGAGGATATACCCTCCTTGGTTGTGCAGAGCGTCCCACGTTGATCTGGGCATGACTAAATATGATAAATCTACCATGTCTATGTCTAGTATCCGCACATGCTTTTAGAATTTTTATCGCGATATCAGGATCATTTTGTAATTTATACTGATGGCTCCAAGAACTCAAATGGGGTTGGTTGTGCTTACGTGTGCGGAACAGAACCGTATATATTCGGATTCCACACCAGCACTTCCATTTTTACTGCAGAGCTTATGCAATATACCAAGTCATTTTACATGTACGTAGACGAAAGTTGGGGGACTACTTTAAATCCTGAGTGATTCCCTTAGTGCACTTCAAATCCTACGGCAGCTGTACAACTACCACCCTATTGTGCAGAGTATACAGGATGCCCTCCACGTTTAACACGCTTCTGGTGTTAGCATGATGTGTGCGTGGATCCCTGGTCACGTAGGCTTGCGGGGGAATGAAATGGCGGATTTCGCAACCAAGACGGCTATTATGAAGCCCAGGTTTCGAGTACTATCTGTGACATCGGAAGATTTTAGGGCCGTATTGCGGAGAGCTGTGCAAACCTGCTGGCAGGAAGAGAGGTCCGCTCTCCGCAATAATAAACTTAGATCTGTGAAAGAACTTCCGATTCCCTGGGTTACCTCCTGTCGTTCATCTCGTCGCGAGGAAGTGAGTTTGGCTTTTGGGCACTGCTTTTTTACTCACAGCTTTCATTTTAAAAAGGAGCCTGCTCCACTGTGTCCGTTTTGCAATGAAGCGTTATCTGTCCGACACGTGCTGCTAGTGTTTTTATCTGGCACACCTTAGGACGTCTCTGCAGCTGCCGGCCACCTTTGCAGAAATGCTAGTGGATGATAACGTAGTAGTGCAGAAGGTTTTGAGATTATTTTCTAGATTAAACTTTAAGATTTAGCGAAGAGAATTTTTGGCAGTTTAGATTTATATTTCGTTTGGTTTTTGTAGTTCTTTATGTGCATGTATTTTCTGTATGTTTATTTACATTTTTATAGTGTTTTAGAGAAATTTATAAACGACGTTTGCCATGACTAGTTCTTTAAAAGGACGCTGATAACCTCTGCAGTTGAGCGCCCTTATACTCAAACTATATATATATATATATATATATATATATATATATATATATATATATATTCAAAAACAGAAATTATAAAGAAGTTATCCAAGTATTCACCAATATTTGACAACACTATATGTTTATAGTATTGTAGTGTGTTTATAAATTAATTTTGTGTCTAATCTTCGAAAGGTACATCACCATGCTACATGCCCACCTTGTTAGCGTAGATGGTAGCGTGTCTGCCTCACGTTCAAGAGGTCCCGAGTTCGAATCTCTGTCAGGGTGACTTATCTGTATAAGGTTTTTCCGGGATTTTCCCTAATCCTGAAAGACGAATGTAGGGTAACTCTAAGCTCCATGGACCTCGGGCTCATTTGAGTATTTCACCCATTCCATTCATCGTCCGATATGACAACGTTGAAGGACGTAAATTAAAAAAAAAATCATGCTACATAAAAGAATCTCAGTCTTAATAACCAACGATAAACGTTATTTAATAAATTTAATGATTATTTTCAATTTTGTTTCAGTTATTTTGATGGAAGTACAGGTACGGAAAAGCATGTAGGTACTTGCGAAGAAATCTGGGTATAATTTTCGTGTCAAGAGTTGAGACTTCCCTGGTTCATACAGCTAAATTGTGGAGAAAGTAAAAACATTTTAAACTACCTTTCTATTTTCTGTTTCTAGTTTCTATTCATAATTATTCAATAATAATCCGAAAGAGCTGTACTTAACGATAGCACAGAAGTCGCATGTTAGATCTTTGTAAATGAAATATATTCATGTTTCCAATATAAAGCACTAACAACTACTAAATAGAAGAGCAATATGGGCTGTGAACCCGTAAGTTTTGTTGTGCAAATCATGAGCACGTTTAAATTATCCAGGCAAGGAAAGAGAAAGTGAACACTGAAATGGGTGATGATAGCTATACTATCTGCCTGTATTACCACAATGCTGCTGATAATTGTACGTGAACTTCGTAACAACTAGTCCTTGCTTCTACCATTGAACAATTAGGCTAAGGCTTTCGAAAACCTCATTAATACTTCTCATGTGTCTCTGCAAGTCAGAACTTCGGGTCTACAATACATGTCACGTAAGTATATGCAGTATACAACTATAGTTAGTTAGTTACTAACACTCCCCACATGGCAACCTTGGCCTTCGGGGTAATCTCACCCCACCAAGTGATGACCGGACCCATTTCTCAGGTGGAGGCACCCAGAGGGCGGTGTCCATTACCTCCAATGATAGGGTGATAGTGAAGATGGCGGTGAGGTGAGAGGACCTACAGTTTTTACCGTGGACTCCGAACCACGTTGGGCATAGGGGATACTTCACGTGTGCTAGACAGAGGTGAAGGCGTGGATAGGGCCGACTTAAAATCGCCAACCCCAGAGGCGGGAATCGAACTCGGGACCCTTAGAACGGGAGCCGCGAACGAAACCACCGCGCTACCCCGGCGCCCCAGTATACAACTATTAAATCACTGAAAAGGACATTGAACTATGGCAAAGAAAATTAAGTTCCAATGGCTCAATTACTCTGCCAAAACTTTCTCCATCGATTTTCCTTGAGAAACAAAATCTTTCGCATTTATATATTGGATAGGCAATTTCTCCCTTGTCTATTCTTCTTCTGAAGAAAAAAACGAGTAGAGCAATATTATTTTCAGATTTAAAATAAATAGGTGGGACACGTAGGACAAATATTTTTTAACATTATTTATTAAAGTCGCTTCACCAATATAATCATATCACTGCTGAACATTGGGAAATACACTGAAAATAAAAAATGCACATACACAAAGTTTACTTTGTACTTCAACATTAATATTGCATGCATTGTTGGATTAGACAGATAATTGTTGCATGATTAATTTCACTTTAAGTCACTAACAATTTTATTGTAGTGCAAGTGGTATGTATATTCATAGTTATTTAAAATATATAACGACATATTTTCAGCACACTCTGGATGGGTTTATGAATCTGCATTGCGCTAGAATAAATTATTTTTACACTTCTTAATCCGTTTTAAGAACGTGTCAATTAAAAAAAAGGATTCAAATGCACTAAACAAGGGAACCTCATCTGTCCATTAATTTGTTTTCATCCAGTTCTGAGTTATGTTTAAAGTTTCAAAGGGTTTGAAAATATAGACCTTTTAGGCAGAAATCTAAGCCACCCCTGCATTATAGTCTATGTTATTGTCGGCAGTGAACATAGAGGATTTCCCGCTGTTATACTAGAAAGTAAATGTTATTTGTTGAAAGGCATGTTTGCCAACCCAAAATATCTTGGCCTTAAAAAAAATTTAATCCTGTACGACACACATTACATATAGTGAATAATTTTTTATTGAAGGGGGAAAGTATATTTCGGGAGAGGATCTGGATCACCATTAACCCTCGCCCCTCTTAAATACATCCTTGGATGCATTCACTTTTCTACCATAACGAGGTAGGAAAGTAAATGTAATAAGTGTCAAATTTGTATAGAGATGTTACTTACATAATTAAAGCCACATATGCATAGTTAGAATTATCTTGCAATAGAGACATAACGGACGAGTCTGCCAATACTGGTTCCAAGGGAAGTGAAATGAAATGTATAGTGTTTAACGCTCGCTTTTACTACATACGGCACCGCAGGCGGTGACACCAATGATAATTGAGATGAAGATGGATTACGGTGGAATGATATGGCGGGGAAAACTGGAGATCTCGGAGAAAACCCGCCTCTGCGCTGTGTTGTCCAACACAAATCTCACTTTGCGGTAAGCTTGGGATCGAACCTTGGTGAGAGCCAAGCGGTCAAACCATTCATCCGTGGTGCAGCTCTGTTGGATGTGGCAGGCTGCCGTTCCCTTCACTTAATATATTTCATTTACAAAACGTTTGGTAAACGTTTTATCTGTTACTCCATTGCTATGAAAACTCGCTGTTTCTTTTTTTAAATACTAAACGAGGGTCTGGTCGAACAGCTTCTACAACATTTAAGGTTTCCTTATCTGTAAAGCTGTAATTTGTAGTGCGAGCTATTTCATGTTTGTCTTTTGCTTCTATTTACAAATTACACATACAAACGGACCACTGTATACAGAAATATCTCAATAAGATCAGAATATTCTGTATTAAAATCTTCTAAACAGCATTTTTCATAGCCGTGTTTTTCATTTACGTATATAAGATACGATATATTGAAGCTCAGGCTCCAAATCTCATTTGTACTTCTGTCCCATTTTTAAACGTATTTTATTGCTCCGCTTAAGCGGACCGAAATACTGTATAAGCTATTTTGTAAAATTACGCTCCTTACGATATTTTACAATATTTAAGCAGGATTAATATGTTTCTTATTTGATTAAATAAGTATTTAAAATCCTTTGAAATAATTAATTTAAAAACTATTATTTTTTCAGTTGTGAGCTAGTTCCCCCCCCCCCAAATATATTAATGTTTTATTTATTCCGCTATATCCTGTGTAAATCAAGATATTTGCCTGTGACATCATGGATGACAGAGATGAGAATACAGATTCTTTGAACGTAAGGGATAGAGTTCCTGACGATAATACTTGTATTTGTGCAGATATCTTACCTAAAGGGATGAGATGTGTTGAATGTCTGTATGTACGTTCATATATAATGGGTGATGTTTCAAAATGTGATAATTTCACTATTGTAATTTATAAAACCACGATAAGCCCAACTTGTTGAGATTGCTAATTTACGTTACTCCTAATAATAATAATAATAATAATAATAATAATAATAATAATAATAATAATAATAATAATAATAATAATAATAATAATAATAATAATAATAATAATAATAATAATAATAATAATAATAATAATAATAATAATAATAATAATAATAATAATAATAATAATAATAATAATAATAATAATAATAATAATAATAATAATAATAATAATAATAATAATAATAATAATAATAATAATAATAATAATAATAATAATAATAATAATAATAATAATAATAATAATAATAATAATAATAATAATAATAATAATAATAATAATAATAATAATAATAATAATAATAATAATAATAATAATAATAATAATAATAATAATAATAATAATAATAATAATAATAATAATAATAATAATAATAATAATAATAATAATAATAATAATAATAATAATAATAATAATAATAATAATAATAATAATAATAATAATAATAATAATAATAATAATAATAATAATAATAATAATAATAATAATAATAATAATAATAATAACAGATGCGTGAACAAACTTTATTTGTAAAGCAATCATTGTTGCCAATGTATTGACCTATGAAGGGCACAATTTCAGTTTTTGGTTTCTATAAAATGTATATTTACTTAACTTACTGCGCTTTAAAATCAAATACATTTTTCAAACTTCTATAAGCTTGTTAGGGTAACAAATTTTCCTTTCACTAATAAATATATAGGAAGTTCTAGTTTTCATAGCAGGTCCTGCGGAAACTATTGCTGCAGTTTGTCTCTGTTAACTTCAAATCGTAGCGCAAGGAAAAATTTAAATGCTTAAAATGCTAGAAGATATCCTCACAATAACTGATCTGAAATAATACCTATGCATTAAGTAACTCTTATCAGGTCGATATCAACTACATATGTTTACGTTCCAAAGGAATTTATCTGATAAGTTAGATATTCTAAATTACAGTATGTTACAATTTCGCATGATTTTTCGGTCCTTCCTTCTGAAATTACAATAAGAACAGAAAATCAAAGGAAAATGTGCTACTTTTACTTGCGGAATAAAAGAAGTCATAAAACGACGACAATATTTCGGAGTAAGAGAGGCTTGGCCTGCAAACAAATGTGTCGTATTTCTGAAATGGTTTATTCAGTATATGTTTATATTTTGTTACAGTGATTTACATCACGTGGAATGTTTTTGTTGCTGCTATGTCTCGTCTTCACCATTCTTTACCTTCTGAGAAGGCAATACCTCTCCCGAACACGTGCACTCAGAGAATATGCTGATAAAATTCCTGGACCAAAACCTCTGCCTATTATTGGCAATTGCTTGCAATTCGGCTTATCCACCAAATGTAAGTAACACTCTTAAAATAATACAGGTAATCGCTCACTTTACAAATCTAAATAGACAGCACACTGAATTTCTATTCACTGATATTCACTGTCTATTTCTTCGATCTAAATTCCTGAGCCATTTTTCTGGAATTTATATATTAGAGATTATATCTGAACGTGTGTGAATTTATGTATTTTAGGATACACTTTGATGAGTACATTTGTTTTAAAAAATACGTGTAATTATTAAAACGAAAGGTTAAACTTTTTGCACCATTACTTGTATTAATAATTATTTAACGAGTGTTTAAACCCAGCATTCTAAATTCGAAAACTAATCTCAAAATTATATATTTAAATTTTATTTGGCTTTTTGGTTACCCAAAAATAACTTCATGGTTTCAGAGAGAACTTTGCCTAGATGCTCACAGTACCAAGTGTCTTTTGATCACTGGCGCAAGTATCTCAGTGATGGCCAGACCCGTGAATTCTCTGAAAATCAAAGGCTAAGCTCCAACTGATTACTGTCTAATATTCCCGAAAAACTGAGGTTCACTTTTGAGCACAAATTAAATTCATACATTGAAATACTCATTAAGTTTTAGCATGAAGCCTAATCATTGATCAAACCTCCGTTGGCCGCGAAGTCTTGCTATGTATCTGTGAAATATGTACACACGTTCTTCTTTGGCGTTTGGTCTGTGAAACCTTATTAATTTTGGTTAATTTACTTATTTTTATGACCATAGGTATATTGCATATCATATATATCAACTAGTTATAATCACCTACTGGTAGATCTAAAATAACACTCAGCATACAGGTATAATATAAAAGTAGGCGTAAATTAGAATGTAGAATTAAGTTTTTATTCAACCAATAAGAATACATAAGGATAATCTGAATGTTCCTTATCACGTCTTTACTATACATTTTATTTAACTATTTCTACTCAATTATTCAGTGCTTTTCAGCAGATAGTTATCTATTATTTTCGTCAAAAACACCTCAAAGAAACTTCAAAGAAACGTGTTTCTATTTATATATACATATCTCTATTTACATCCTTATGATCCTAAATGGTAAAGAAATATACATTAGTTACGACCACGATAAAATAAAGATAATACAATCTAAGTGAATATTGCCACAATCCCCTATTTATTAGATAGCGGTGATAATGTCACGTGAATTGACGGTTGGTCTTGACGGCTCAATTGCTTAGGTGCTGGCCTCCTATTCCCAAGATCGCGGATTTAAATCCAGGCCAGACATTTGGCTTTTAAGTCTGCTTAGAAGCGACAGCTCAATATAAAATATACTGGCATGTAAAGGAACTCCTGTTAGTTAAAATTCTTTTACACCGGCGGTGCTAATATGATATATTAATATAGGCAATAGTCTACTCCAGTGTGTAAAAGGTGTAAATATTTTAGGTTTAATCCTTGATGACAAGTTAACTTGGAACAACCACATTGAAAAACTAGAAAGTAAATTAAACTCAGGACTTTTTGTGTTGCGATGTTTAGCCAATTTTCTCTCAGTAGATACTAGTAAGTTAGTATACTTTGCATTAATATATTCTCACATTTCTTATGGCATCGAGCTGTGGGGACACACTTCCAAATTAAACTCTAACAGAATTTTTTCTCCTACAGAAAAGAGCTATCAGATACCTGGCAAAAATAACACGTACGAGTTCATGCAGGCCGTATTTTAAAAAATTAAACATACTTGATGGATAGAGTCGACATGAAAAATTCAATGCCATGGCCGGCATTTGAACCACGGATCTCTTGGTTTCCGTCCAGTCGCTCTTAACCTTTGAGCTGCCATGGCCAACGTGCCGTCCTGACATTAAATTCTCCATTTGACTCATATATTTCCCCGGTAGACCACTAGGGGCTCTCGCATCCGAGATACACCGTTTGTGGCGACTTACTATCGTAAGTACTTGAGTCCCAGGTTTTATCATTTAACTCTTATTATTTTAGTTAATTGATGGAAATTAATCATTTCTCCACACTAGCCGTATATAAGCTAAGGTTTTTGATGGATAGGTCGACATGAAAAATTCAATGCCATGGCCGGGATTTGAACCACGGTGTATCTCGGATGCTAGGGCCCCTAGTGGTCTACCAGGGAAATATACAAGTCAAATGGAGAATTTAATACCTTAGCCTATATACGGCTAGTGTAGAGAAATAATTAATTTCCATCAATTAACTAAAATTAATCATACTTACTCTTCCCTGCATATTTATTCTGCGAGCAATACTTTTTGTACATAACAGGAATATAACCTCCACAAATCCCGATGTCCACACATATGAAACAAGGGGAAAGAATAACTATATAGTTAAAGGTCACAGACTAAAACTTTTAGAACATAAGCCCCAATACTTTGGTCCAAAACTACTTAATAAGCTTCCGGAAAGCCTAAAACATACTGTGTCAGCTGCTAAGTTTAAATCTAAACTGACTAAATTCTTGTTAAGCAGAGACTATTACAGTATAGATGAATATTTTAATGACAACTTCGATGATTTTGAATAATTATATACGTGTGTGTCTGTGTGTGTGAGAGAGAAAGAGAGAGAGAGAGAGAGGGGGGGGGGGGAGATGAATGATAATTTTTTCGACATTTCTAATCGTTTACTTTTAAGAGAGAGTATGTATTACAAATGACATGGCTTAACTGTATTCAAAAACTGTATTAAGTTGCAATAAATATGAAAATATTAATATGAATACTCATAATAAGTGACATGCATATTATCGACGTTTCAGAAAGAATGTAAAACTGCTGAGTTGTTTACGCGAGCCCATTGCACTTACACGGCGAGTCGGTGACACTGTTCAGATGCAATAACAGCATGTCCATACATCGACAGGCGCGAGAAATCACATTTAACATGTTTGTAGAACCGATGTTTATTTTCGTTTTAATTGTTTCATTATTATTAAAATAACATGATATTGTGTTTCATCAGTAATTGCATGCATAGTATCTATGCACTCAGTTTTGTATAATTTAACATTCTAATGCATTTAAATCATATCGTATATATCATGACAGTGGTCCACATTTGTGCAGATAGATCACACTTCAGAAAATTACGTTTATATTAGAATGCACATTCTATTCTTACAGAACTATTTAATAACAAAAATGTAGTGACTAATTTAATTGGTTTACTTTCTTTCTGTTATGTAAGTGAATCGAATAATAATAATACAATATCCGAGATTAATTTTAGGATTATTTTTCCACAATTATTAAAAATCTTGTTGGTTCCATCAAATTTCTGCAACAGCACATATGGCTAGCGAAACATAGACTTGTAACTGTTGATTTGTGGTCCCCTAAGTTTTACAAGTTTTTACTCCTGATATTCTTCAAGAGACAGAGGGTATCGTTCTAATCTTGGGACGTTACAGAACTTAGCGATAATATTATGCAAGAAATTATAAGGATTCCGGCTGCCGTGGATAGTAAATGAGCTAGGCATTTTCACTACTGTCCAGCAACGCAAAGAAGGTCCCTGAAAGGAATGCGCCCCCTTCCACAGTGGGACTCGGACAGCTAATGTGTGTGACAGAGAATGCATGCTACACAAGGAGTAGAACCATTAAAACATGCGCACTATTCACTCTGTACAGTAAAACCGAGAAGATTCATTCACAAAAGTAGAAGCCGTCAGAATGTTTTTGAATGGTCTGTAAGGGAATTGACATGGGGTGACATAAGTTACCGAGGGAGGGTGTAGGAACCTTTTCCAACCTCCCTGCGTCTCATCCTCTGAAGACTTTCTCTCCTGTGGTATACTATAGATATGCTGCTTTTTATAGCAGAAGGTGAACATCTGCAATAATATGGTAATGATTTTAGTACGCCTCTATCGACACCATTTCCACTGGGTATCACGGTTCTCTTGTGTTGTGTTATATAAGGAATAGCTGAATATCAATATACCTCAAACATTATTATTGAATTCACATTCTAAGGAACCATTCAGAGGTACTTGGTTAGTATACAAAATAACGCAGTTAGCACTCATTAGTCCTAAATTGAATCCAAATAACTGTTATCTATAACAAGCTATTCTTTTATCCTTAAAAATGGGCCTATAGTTGGCCGTTTTAAGCGGGGATTAAAAGCCGAGCTCCGCCAATGTTAAATCTGCTAACTTTATGACTCATTTTCTCCGTAGATATTAGACTGGAAATGTAGTATGCGCCAAATTGTAGTGGAAATTATGTTACTCTTATTATCAATACCTTATGTATCGAGATAATGCACCATTGCGCTGTAGGCAATGTTCATAACGATCAACGCAGAATGCTGCAAAGTCCCGAAGAACGAGACGATCTTCTGACGCAAAGTCCATACAGTTTTGGGTGCATTTGGACAATTGAAAACTTTCTCCTTTAATATTCCCCACACGTAAGCATCAGGTGGTGTGAGATCGGGGGAATGTGGTAGGTAGGGTAAATCAGCCTCGCGGGAAATTACTCGTCCTGGAAAGGTTTCTTGCAGCATAGCCATAGACTCTCGAGTGGTGTGGCAGTTCGCCCCGTCTTGTTGAAACCACTGTCTATTCATCTGCATCTTGCTGGCACGACAAAACCTTCTTAGATTCTGAATAAATGGTCCAAACATCGTGTCCCTATAGCCTTCCTGGTTAACATTAAGAGGTGCACCATCATCATTCTATATGAAATACGGACCTAGCACATGTTTCCTGACGCTGTACAACAATTCGTCACAGGCACACTATGTAGCTGTTTCTGGACTATAGTGTCTGGCCTCTCGAAACCAAAACGGCGAGTTGTTTGGCGATTGATAAAACTGTCCAAGTGAATGTGACTTTCATCGGAGAACCACATGTTAAACAAGAGATCTGAATCCTCGTACACCATGGCCAAAAACTGTGCACAATATTCTACCCTGACATGTCTATCGTTCTCCGTCAGTCTTTGCCCAACCCTGTATTCGGTACAGAAATCCATCTATGTCTTTAAACAATCATCCAAGTGACGTATTGCCGATGTTTAATTTAAGGGAAGTTCCCCGAAGACTTCGCTTTGGAGATTGTGACACCTGATTGAAGACACATCCATGATTTTCATTTGTGGACACAGTTATCGGCCTACCAGACCTTCCCATGAATTGACACAATATACTACCAGTACGACGAAATATTTTAACAACAGATAGCATAACTGCTGGCTTATTGAAGTGTTCACGATATTGTACCGCCACTATAAACTCAGCCTGCCTTGATAACCGTTTTCTTACGAGTGAAAATAACACTCCACTATAAACACTTTTTCCTCCGTCGCGAGACCCATTGTCACTTCCAATTACAGAGCACAACGTTGTTTACACAACTTACAATATATTATGGCGATGCGACAACACGCAGAAGCTTAGGCATGCGTGTGCTCACTGCCCGAAAATGAGTACTGTATATTTTGGCGCATACCACATGTAGCGGGTGTAGAAGCATTACTGTCCAGCAACGCAAAGAACGTCCCTGAAAGGAATGTGCTACCTTATACAGTGGGACAAAGACAGCGAATGTGTGTGGCGGGGAACGCCTGCTACACAAGGAATAGAACCGCTAAAAATCATGTGTCCTATTCACTCTGTACGCTAAAACCAAGAAGATTCATTTACAAAAGTGGAAGCCGTCAGAATGTTTTTGAATGGTCTGTAACTGTACTGACATGGGGTGTCATAAACCTATCCAGGAAGAGTGTGGGAACCTTCGCTAATCCCCCTGCGTCTCAGGCCTTGGAGACTTTCTCTCCTGAGGAGGACAGTACCTATAATTTCTAAAATCCACTTTCTAAAGCCCACTGGCCGATCGCTTGTCTCCCTAGCTCTATCCACTAGAGTGCAGTACTAGAAGATTGGATATGGTCGGCCCAGGACCTTCCGTCTGCATATGCACTCTTCACAACCAGTTCATAAAATACGTTTGTCCATTACAGAAGATAGGACTATTCTTTTAGTTATATCATATTTTGTTTAAAATAGCTACACTAAATAGTTAATGAAAAATGGTTCTTTTCTAAAACGAAACGTGATTTACAGAAAAATCTGTTGAAAACAAAAATGCAAAGAACAAACTGGCATATATTTGTAAAAAAAGGAAAAAGAAAAAAAAGGGAAGCCTTGTTGTTGAGTACACAGAACCTGTCATCCTTATACTACTATTTTTTTCAGAGCAAAACTTCCCCTTAATGCTGAAGAATGTGTATACCTCGGCCTTTCTATCTCCGCCTCTGACATTTCTCGAGAGGGAGAAGCAGGCTGTTGCCAGTGCTTTAGCGGGAATTTCAAGCAGAGGAACAATGCGTATTTTAAATATTTCATTTATTTGCATATTTCACGAACCAGTAGCCATATTATTATAATAGCGATAATAATAGGACTTACGAACACTAAACATCGGAATTCACGCACGAAAAATATACCAAAGAATGTTCACTATTAGGCCACGTGGCTCAAACAAATTTAAGCTGGCAACACGGTGTTAGGTTCGGGAGCCACGCCTACCAGCGACACTGCTGATTGGCGCTAGCAGACAGTTTTAACTTCCTGACCACGACACCGGATGTAGAGACTCCCAGTACTACCAACAGATGCAGTTAGTGTGTGTGTGAAAGGTGTGAATGAAATTTCGAATACAGTGGTGTTGTAATAAATATCTTGCATTATGATGAAATTTTAAATTGTATTTCAGTGTTTTAAAGTTAATATAGTCCTATATTTTCATTCTAAAGATAATTTTGATGATATGTTTTCAATTGCTCATTACTGTATGTTGGTACTATTAGGTTTCCCCTTCCACCTTTTACAGTCGCAAAACGTCAGAGCCGGAGATACAACGGCCGGACAGTAGAAGTTATTACTTTTTTCTCTGGAGTGGAGCAGAATTCCATTGCAAAGATGTCCGATGTATTAAAATTTTAGAAAGAGTATTTAAAATCAAACATTGAGACTATTATGATACAATATACCTACACCAAATTAAAAAGAAACTTTCTATTAATGTGACTGAAACACCTAAAAGTTTTATTTCTTTCTTGCATTTTCACTTTTAGTCTTTCCTTAATTTCCCCAGTCTGTATATTTCTATTTCTCTGCAAGCTTTGTTCGAGTTCATGGTACGTACTACGAGGGAATATGGACCGGTGACCAGGTTTTGGAACGGATCTACTCTAGGTGTCATTCTAGCGGATCCACCGTCTATCGAGGTAAGTACAAGTAAAATATAATCTCAGTCACGAGGTATACAAACAAACAAGTCTTCTATTTCTTTAATTTTGGCTATCATAAAAAGCTCAGCCTACAATTCGTCATGAAAAACTTTTGTTAGAGAAATGGCAAGCAACAAAAAATTTAATCTGTCTTTATTTCAGTAATGCACACATCACCGTAGGGGAGGGGATCCGTCCCCTTCAGCTGCCGTGCCTTCAGTCTTTATATAATTTAAAGTGGATAAATATTTTTATTTTATTAATTTGAGAAATAGTATGCACCCTAACATTTGAAGCCAGTTTATCAATGTTATTGATTTATAAATTATGGATAAATTTTGGAGTCACTTAGAGACTAAAATTGTAATTCGTTGAATTAAAAAATATTAATAGAACGCCTAATGTATAATAAACAGTATTTTTAAAACTTCTTAACCTCAATATATCATATTTATGTAGGGTGCTATCAATACCCCACGTCCCTAGTTATGTTATGAATGCTCATTTTCCCAGCTAAAGGTCATACTTTCTCATACTTTCGATATCAAAATTAATCAACGTGCATCTTAGAGGAATGTACGCTTAAGTTTGGTGAAAATTTGGAGAAAATGTCATTTTGACACAGTCTAACCAGAAAAAATATTAAAAGTTACATTTTAAAAATGCGGTTTTATTTTTCACATAGTGAATGACATTCATACGACAATTTTGGGTTAAGTTGTTTTAAACTCAACATATTTTTATTTGAATATGCAGTATTTTTTGTTGATTCAAAATGTTTCACACGCTGAATTTGTCCTTTTTTCCTGACATTTGCCGTATACTTTTCGAAATATTTGCTTTGAAACGTTCAAATAAAATACCCTTGTTCTTAAAGGTTTTGGACTATTGATTTTTAAAGCAATAGATATGAAGATCGGAATAGAATTGCAAGGCTATGCAAAAGTGTTGCTATCAACAGTCAAGCACCATAGATATTTAAAGGAAACACCATCCTTTAAGTTCCTTTGTGTAGAGCGTTTGGATAGGGCAATAAACTGAAAAGTTTGAAAACTAACAACAATAAATTTAACGCTGCGTAATGCAGTTTCATACTACATTTTCATCTAAAGTGAACTGAAATAAAACAATAAACTTCTCAGGATTTACACTCAAATGTTCATAATTGTTTTCTCTGCAGCTTCTTCTCGCCAGCTACAAAAATATCAAGAAGGCTTCTATATATAATTTTGCAAGAACTTGGCCCGGAAATGGTCTTGTTGTAAACTCAGGTATGTATGTAAGACAAAGTAAACCTCTCTTCGATTCCTATGAATGCTCAACTGTCGCTATATAAATAATGTTTTCTTTAGGTGCAACCTGGCACAGACATCGCAAGATTGTAGCTCCTGCGTTTAATAGCAACATCCTGCACAAGTTTGTGGACGTCTTCAGCTCTAATATCGACGTACTAATTGAGAAACTATCACAGATCCCGCAAGAAACTCAATTTAACATATGTGAGTGGATGGATCTTTTCACCCTGGATGTCATATGTGGTATGTGTTCACAGCTTCTTGATTTAAAGTTTATTTTTGCACGGTATGTGTTTTCTGTGTCTTTGTGATAAATATATCCACAGAAAGAATTTGGAACTTAAACACTTGAATGCATTTTCCAGAAAACACATGCCTACCAATAAGGATTTGTTGTATATAATAACGTACAATAGGGTGGAAAGTATAGTATACTTGAAGCCACGATCTAGTTGTTTTTAATAATCAACAAAAAATAAAAACGGATATGAGACAGGAAACCCTTACTTGAATTGCTAATCTACCGTCGTTAGCTGGAGAATCTATTTTACCTTTCAGCCTTTTGGACAAAGTACCAAATGCATGAATATCGTACTGAGGTGGCGAACTAAAATTCACTTTAGCTTGTTGTACAAAATTCAGAGTTCTGACACATTTTCATTGCGCTTTCTTCTCAAGAATCAATGTACTTCCAAAATTCTTAGCAATGCCGGAGTAATGATGCTGATACTTGTTGAAGGAATGAGTAATTTCCATGGATATCAAAAGACTGGTTTATGAGTCGTTTATAGCCCCATCCGGAAGCTTCAGTAGTGGGATGGCTGTTCAGACCAAAAATACTGAGTCATTCGGCGTCTCCGTGGCCTGTCCACCTACACCTACCTGTAGCTCTTGCAGTTCCTTTAGCCCATCCCTTCCTCCTAAGTGGTGATAGTTTTTTTTTGTTGTTGTTGTAATTTACGTCCTCCAACGTTAAGTCATATCGGACGATGAAAGGAATGGGTGAAATGATGCTCGAATGATCCCAGAGTCCATATAGCTTAGAGTTACCGGACATTCGTCATTCAGGATAAGGGATTAACCCTGGGAAAAACCTTATCCAGATAACTCACTTAGACCGAGATTTGAACTCGGGAACTCTTGAACGTGAGGCAGACATGCTACCCTCTGGATAAGGGAAAACCCTGGGGAAAACCTTATCCAGGTAACTCACCCAGACCGATGTTCGAACTCGGGACCTTTTGAACGTGAGGCAGACATGCTACCCTCTGGATAAGGGAAAACCCTGGGGAAAACCTTATCCAGGTAACTCACCCAGACCGATATTCGAACTCGGGACCTTTTGAACGTGAGGTAGACATGGTACCATCTACGCTACCGAGGCGGGCAAGTGGTGGTAGTAGGGGATGGACGCAACAGATCTCTTATTTGACGGTGCGTGAGGAGTCCGCCTTATTTGTGTGTCCTATACACCATATGGGTCCTGCGCCGTGGCGTAGCGGGCTAAGGCAGCATGCCTTGGTCCGTGGCCACGGAAAGCGGCCCGGGTTCGATCCCACCCATGTGGTGGGGATTTTAGGTCCCGGGTATAGGACCGGTGCCCACTCACCATCGTGAGGAAAGTGAGGAGCTTACGCTAGGTAAGCGGCCCTGGTCACGAAAACCAACATTCCGGCTGGGGGATGCCGAGATTCTGACCACATCTCCTCCCCGTATCGGTTGGATGATCGCCCACCTCTGCCGTGCGTAAGTGGACGTGAGGCCGGCAGTCGGGTTGGTAGGCCTTGGCCCTCTAAGGCCTGCCGCTCCATGGGTTTATAAACCACATGGACGTTCATTTTATACCGAACAGTAGATTCATGTACCTTCACTCTTTTCACTTCGGTGTAAGTTTATGTTATACCTACATTTACTGTTGCAGTTATATTTACCATCTTCTTCTACTTCACGGCTTTGGTCTTCTCAAGGACTTCTCTTGGACTCCAGTTTGGTCTGCCCATCTTTACTTCGTCTTCCCTGATTTCTTTTACCTTTGGGTTTATAGTTTATGTCTGTTTTAGGTATGCTGTTATTATTCATCCTGTGAACAGTTTTCCCCATGGATTTCTGTTCCTAGCAATAATATGGTTTATTTATTCTACTTTTAATTCTTTCCTAATATCTTGACTCCGTTTTTGTCTTTTTAGTATGCCCAGCTAATACTCTTACAAATTTCATCTCTAATGTCAGTGTTCCAGTACTATTTCTTTGTGTTAGTGTCCACGTTCCTGATCCATATATCAAAGTTGGTACTTACCTTTTATTTGTACAATTTTACTATGGAGACTTTGCCAGCCTTATCTTTTTAATGTTCTTTTTAAATTGCCTGTTGTATAGTTAAATGTATTTATTTTCTCTATTACATTAGTTGGTCCCTGATACGAGACACTACATCCTAAATACTTGAAGTGTGATATCTGATCTATTATTATATTGTCTCACACTATTTTTATCTAACTGGGTTCATTCCTCTAAAGGTCATAGTTTTGGATATATTTACTGACATTCTCATTCCATATTCAACAGCTATTTTACTATAGTGTAGCATTTTCTGAGGTCACTTCATTTGTGGCCATTAACATCTGATCATCTACAAATAATATAGTTTTCAGTTTAACTCCTTAAACATTAATCCCTCCATTAACTTTATTAGACCAAGTTCTTACTATTTCATCAATATACAAATTAAAAGGTGCAGTTGCCTTACCCCACTATTAACTATTGCTGGTTCTCTATATTTAAAATAACTACATAGGTTCCGGAAGTTTAGCCAAAAATTCGTGAAGTTAGTTGTGCACGAGATATAGATCGTCAACTGTGTTAGTGATCAACTGTTGCTGTTGGCAAACAGAGAAAGAGAGGAAAATGTGTCTTCAGCGTCTAACGTTAATGCAAACACAGTCATTTTTGTCATAATCTGTAAAACATGATGGTGAGAGCAAACATTCCCTTCTGCAAAGTATAAAATAGTTATTTCAAGCAGTTTTTAGACAAATATAAAGGGAAAATATTGCCATCCGAGTACACAATGCGCAAAAAATATCTAAAGCTGTGCAACAAAGTTGTACTTCAGGATATTAGAAACTCCGTATACGACAACAGAATATGCGTTTCCATAGACGAAACACAGAGTATTTTACGGACAGTTTTGTATGTTAACGAATTAGCCTTTCATTTATCGAATACATTGTAAATATTAATGATTCTTTTGTTTATATCCATATATCTGGAAAAGTCAAGTTCGTGTTGTATAATTTATGAATAAATGTACAATATATTCTATGACACTATGTCCGTCGTGTGACTACGTTTGACAGATTACCGTTACCCGTGATCTTGGTTGTATGAGCACGTGCGCGACTGCATGGCACTCAACACTCTCCCCTATGTTTACAAGACGCAGGTAGCGTATAACCTCGTCACTATTAACTATTGCTTTTTTTCCCTAAACTTCTGGGCCCTAATAATAACATAAAGCTAAGATTGAAGAACTGCACTAAATAACAGCTGGGGGACTGAAGAATCATTTCTGTATATTAACCTTAAAAACACTGAGAGCATTTCATTGTGTGTATTATGCCGTATTTTCTATAAACAAAGCTGAACCTAAGGAATGTTCTTTCGTGGGTTAATAACTTTAATCACGTAGATATTGAAGTATGTTCTGGAGTGCACATGAAAGCAGGAAGAAGGGACAATTAAGCTAATCATAGAAGTGCTCTAACATATTTTATCAGCAGTGTCTGTTCTAATTTAGCAGCGTAATTTTGCATAATTTCTCACTGATAAAATATGACTTTTTTCAGAGTCAGCCATGGGAGTAAAGGTGGAGGCGATGGTGAAGAGTGATTCAGAATTCGTCAAGGGTGTCCGTTCGTAAGTACAGTACGATAATATTCGTACATTCATTGAGTACTGTTAAAATAACAACATTCAGTTTTATATGCTTTGGAGTCATTCCAACACACAGCTTGTTATTTTGGTTTAGGAACTACATAACGTGCGTATTTGGTGAGACCAATATTGATTTTTTCTGAAATGCAATACTTCTACCTGTCATAGATGTGCAGCTCCTGGCCCAACGCTTTAGCAGCAAATATTATAAGTAACAAAATCACTTAATAACACCATTTTGCTTAAAGCAAGTTGAAGTATTTCTTTTGTTCCAACCATCAAGTTTGCTGGAGGGCATATACAAACGAGCATTCACGCCTTGGTTACACCCAAACATAATCTTCAGGCTGTCAGCACTTGGTCGTCAAGAAGTCAAATATTTACCAATCGTCCTGGGAATGAGCGAGAGGATCATAAAAACTCGCAGACAACTCAGGCCAGCAACTTCGTCAAACGAAACTTCAGACGCTGACGTCGGTAAGTATAACACTGTGGCTGTTAGTTACATGTCATCTATTTTGGTAATAACGTGTGAATACATTGTGACAATGAGCTCTACAAAGTCAAAGCGAAGGGTGAATATAATAAAAGGAGAGATCGGTTTCCCACTTGCACAGAAAAAAGCAACACTTCATTCTTTTTTTTCGGAATCATGGTTGTGCCACATATACAAGTTGTGAATCAATTCTTTGACTTGGGGTCAAAAGCACCTAATTTTGAGCTTTTGAACAGAAGTATGTAACCTTTCAGGGATCTGATTTCTGATAGACAACGGTAGTTCTTGTTGGATTTTCTCAAAACTCCCCTGGTCTATGCCTTCTACAATAAACTTTGCCCTAACAAACGTCATTAAAATACCAACTTACCTTACTTCTAAAATAAAACGCCTTACTGTGTGGCTCAACTATAAATATCAAAAGCATTAATTGAAATTCAGTCTTTACCTTGGCAACCAAGACACATCTTCTTCCATAGCTGTAAATCATCGTCCAGATGCAGTCAAAATTTATTCATTTATTCTTACATTTCATGGAATTTTTATGGTCATTTCATCGCATCCATTTGAATAAAATTGTTCAATTTCTACGTCTCTGGTTTCGATATGAGATTATTACAGTAATTTATTAAAGTCAACAACTACGCCATTACAGGTTTGTAACAGTTCTTTTAAGCTCAAAATCCTCAAGACATTGTTAATATTTTTATATTTGTTATTTTAAAGTTGTACTGAACATTTTTATAAAATTACTTAAAAATGATTGTAAAAATGTTAACGAGATTAGAGAACAAAGGAAAAGAAAAAGTTGACTAATAAGAAAAATATAAAATCGTCGTAGCATCAGAAAAATAATTAACTGGTGAGGATCAAGATGATGATGATGATGATGATGATGATGATGATGACAGTTGACACTACAGGTTATGTAGGCCCTTGGTCTCCCTAACCACCCTCCTCCATTCTACTCGGTGCTCTGCTTTTTTTCTCCAGCCTTTAACCCCCAACTTTCTCAAGTCATCTTCTACATCATCTACCCATCTTTTCCTGGATCTTCCTCTTCTCCTTCTGCCATCCAGCTTTCCTATGAATATATTCTTAACTACACTGGTTTCCGGCATTCTCTGCACATGGCCAATCCACCTTATTCTTCCTTGTTTAATTTTCACTACTATATTTGGTTGTCCAAATAGACACTGTAACTCCAAGTTAGTCCGCATTCTCCATCCGTCCAATTCCCTTACCACTCCAAATATATTTCTCAGGATCTTCCTTTCCACCGTAATAACCATTGTTCTTCTTTGGTTGTCAACATCCAACTTTCTGAGCCATATATTACTATTGGTCTCAGTACAGTTGTATATATTTTAATTTTAGTATCCCTACTGACGTTCCTTGATTTAAACATATTCTGCAAGGCAAAGAAACATCTTTTACCACTTGCTATTCTTTCTTGAATTTCCATAATGTTTTATTATCTACTGTTACTATAGATCCTAGGTGTTTACATTTTTCCACTCTTTGATATTCCTTCTCATGTAATTTAACTGTAGGTTCTCTTCTTCTTGCATCCCCATCACCTCCCATCTTCATATACTTGGTTTTACTAACGTTCACTACCAATCCTAGACCTTGTGCCTTTTCTTCCAACACTACATAACTTTCCTCAAGAGCTCTTATATTCCTTGCGAGAATTGCCACATCGTCAACATATGCCACTATTTGTACTGATATGGAAAGTATAGTTCTTCCAGGATTTATGGGTAATTGTTGGATTACTTTTTCCAGTGCTAAATTAAACACTAGTGTGGATAGTACATCTCCTTGTCTCAACCCCCTCTCCACGGTAAACATCCTGATAAATCTTGTTCCATTCTAACCCTGCATCTTGTTAATTCGATTGTCATTCTTGTCAATCTCACCAGTTTCTGTGGTATTCCGAACTCTCTCATTATCTGATACATTTTAGCTCTATCCAGGCTATCATACGCTTGTTTAAAATCTACATAGAGCTGATGAAGCTGTCATATTCATAAAACTTTTCCAGTATTTGTCGTAATATAAACATCTGGTCTAATGTAGAGCATTGTTTCCTAAATCCTGCTTGGTGATCCCCAAGTATCTTTTCTAACCATCGCTCCAGTCGCATGGCAAGTACCTCGCCAAAAATCTTGTAAGTTCCATCTAGCAGTACAATCCCACGGTAATTTCCATACTCTGCCTTGTTTCCTTTTTTATGTATTGGACAGATTATTCCCACATTCCAGTCATTAGACACTTCTTCCTTTGTCCATATTTATTTAACTAATTGGTAAACAGCCTTCTCCAGTTCTTCTCCTCCATATTTCAGTAATTCCGGCTCTATTCCGTCTTCTCCTGCAGTTTTATTGTTCTTTAATGCTTTGATTGTCTTCCTGATTTCTACAATATCAGGCTGTTCTACTTCCTCATCCTGTTCCTGTTCTTCCCTTTCCTCGTTCCTGTTTCTCTCTTCACTATCAACTTCATTTCTGGTGAGTAACTCGTAGAAATGCTCTTGCCACCTTTCCAGCAATTTGCTTCTTTCCCCGATGAGGTTGCCATCCTTATCCTTAAAGAAAACCGCTCTTGGCTGGAATCCTCTTTTAAGATCTCTTGTTCTCTCATAGAACCTCTTTACCTCATTTCTGTCTTTCATTTCATCCAATTCTTCAATTCTCTTTCTCTCAAAAAGTCCTTTATTCAATCTACATTTCCTATCTGCATTTCTTCGTTTTTCTCTGTACTCCTCCACTGTTAATCTTGTTCTTCTTTGGATCATCTGGTGAGGATCAATAAGATAAGGTCATTTTAGTATTGAACCACTGAATAAGTTACTTGTATAAATTTCGTATGAAATCAGCGTAATTAGGCCAGGTGTTTCAATTGTACAAATAGAAAAAAGATATAACTACGTTGTAAAATATCCTGTAATTTAAATATATAAGGGAATAAAAATAAATCAATTTTATTCCAAAATTTAAAAGACCAATATGTTATATATGCGAGTTTGGAATCTTTTTCGTCAGAATTCTACCTGAGATAAGAGCTTCTCAGGCACCGACTGGAGCTTCGAGATAATCCACGAGGGTCAAGAATTTCTTACGAAATCTCGCAAGCCATAGATTCTGTTCAGGTTTCAATAGAACCAAAATTATTGTTTTATAAAAGTAATATTTACATTCAATTTTATCATAGAAACAATAGGAAACTATTTTACACATTGTCTTTCGATTTACACATATTTTTGTGCACTCCTCAAGTATTATAATGAATGAGCTCCTTTCTTTTTTATTTAAGCAATATTTGAGGAGCAGTATATGTGTATGAATAAATTACTTTTTGGTTTCAATGATTTAAAAAGAACATATAAGATATGATCATTTAAATAAAAATGTGAAGGTTTCATTAGTTTTATTTTACAACAATATTTGATATGAGAAAAATTAATTGATTCATGTGGTGTTTAACAGACTAAAAAGAAGTAGAAGAAACCTAATAGGAATTGGGCCAATAGATAGGAGAAATGGTATGCTCTGTGAATTAAATTAGAATTGTTTATAATTAGCCAAAATATAAAAAAATTGCGACTAGAATAACTAAGACTAACTACATTTGGCTATCATTAAATAAATATTTTTCTAGCAACCTTCATTCTCGCTAATTGTGTTGATACTGCTATGGAAGCGCCCTATGATGTTATGTAGCTAGTTGTAAATTACATTAAAAAGCGAAAATTTGAAAACGTTCTGCCTGTTTTATTTAATGCCCCTTAAAATATATTCTGATATTATTTACAGGTTGCAAGAATAAACTAGCATTCCTGGATCTCCTACTACAGCACGCTGAAGGACAAAATCTGACTTATGAGGAAATAAGGGACGAAGTGAATACCTTTCTGATAGCGGTAATGTGTACCTATACGAAGTATGATCAATCTCTAATGCCCGATTTCACCAACAGATGTTAAGACTTAACACGAGTTTAGCAATAGTTAAAACAAAAATTGCATTTCGCCAACAAGTGTTAGCGTAACACTCGTGTTAAATCGCCTGCCTCGGTAGCGTGGTGGGAGAGTGTCTGCCTCACGTTCAAGAGGTCCCGAGTTCGAATCTCGGTCAGGGTGAGTTACCATAAGATTTTTCCGGGGGTTTCCCTTATCCTGAAAGACGAATATCGGGTAACTCTAAGCTCTATGGACCCTGGGCTCATTTTGATCATCATTTCACCCATTCCATTCATTGTCCGATATGACTTAACGTTGGAGGACGTAAAACTACAAAAAAAAAAACTCGTGTTAAATCTCTTGTTAAACTAACAAGCCAAATTTCTGATGTTAAGTCCTTAACAATTGTAAATAGTCAAGATGACGAGCATGAACTCAGCTGTTGATGTCGATTTGCTATATTTAAGATCGTCTAAATGGCATTCGTAATAGAGTACCGTCTATGAGGAGAAATGATTTTGAGGAGCTATCAGAAGAAAATCTTTTACGGAGGTATAGACTGTCGAAACAAGTTGCTATGAAGGTTACTAAAGAAGTACAAGAGAGGTTAGAACATGCATCGGAAGGAATATGTCGATCTCGCCTTTGCTTCGAGTATTCATAACCTTAATAACCTTTATAATTCACTGAATTATGTGGATAAATACACTGTCCATCTCCCGTCTTGAGACGTTCAAGTCACTTGTCACTTGTCCTTCTTCGCTCCTCGTTTTAAATTAACGTAGTACTGAAGATGTTCCGTGTTTCCAGTAATGACACATGTATTTGAATTAAATTCGTCTCCAATATTTTCCCCGTGACATCTTTCTCTTTTACATTCACCGCATCCGTCCTCATATTTTCCACGATATCGTTATACTTCGTCACCAATTCAATTAACAATTCTTTCTCCATCGATGAGAAATTTGTCTCACGGCTTTATGATTTTGTTCCTCCGTCATTTTTAAGCTTGTGCAGACGAAAATGAAAACAAACGCGCATCGCAGTACGTTCAGAAAATAATACGACTCATCTATAGCCTTCTATAGCTGTGATATTTAGAAGTTTCTTGGCGTTAATACAGGTTTGTTAACATTTTCAGAAAACAGGTTGGTGAAATACAAGAAATTTAACATTGGTGTTAACGCTATAACAATTGTTACGTTACATTTGTTAACGTCATTTTAACATCTGCTGGTGAAATCGGGTATAAGAGTAATATCACGTACTAGTGTATTTATAACAACGGTATATGCATATATATACATATAATATATGTATATATATATATATATATATATATTAGAAAAATAGCATTATAACTTCACTGTCACAGTTAAATAATCTGTACCCATCCATCAAAATTAGAAAATATTAAAAACAACGAGAAAGAAAATTCAATTTACTAACAGACTTTCCAATTACTTTCAAATGTAACAAACTGAAGTTCTGAACGTAAGTACGTGTTGCAGCTCACAAATGCAAGTATACAACAGGATATAATCCTCAAGATATTTTTTTTTTAAATTTTAATTTACGTCCTCCAACGTTAAGTCATATCGGACGGTGAATGCTCAAATGAGTCCAAGGTCCATGGAGCTTAGAGTTACCCGATATTCATCTTGAAAGATAAGGGAAAACCCCAGGAAAATCTTATCCAGGTAACTCACCCTGGCCGAGATTCGAACTCGGGACCTCTTTAACGTGAGGCAGACATACTACCATCTACGCTACCGAGGCGGGCTCAATATATTACGCTGACAACTACTTCAGTTGTAATAGATGAGTACGTAGCCTCTCACTATCGTCTATGGCCCGCATTAGGGAGGCCCGGGTTCGATTCCCGCCGCCAACCAATCTGACCCATGGGATTTTTCGGGGGCCTTCCCAGATCGCTAGGCGAATCCTGGGTAGGTTAATTACATTCCCCGAATTTCCTGTCCCAACATTTCATCTCTATTATCATGTCACATCTCATCACATCTGGTGGTCCCTTTCAGGGTAGAAGTGTCGGCGGGTTTCTCGGCGGTGCATGGCAGGATGATATACTCTGAGTTAACCACTTTCTCCTCCGGTAGTACGGTTGCTGGTCTTCGAATCGACTGTTGGAACCGTCTCCGGACCACAGTACGGGAGTGTCCATTGTCCTGGCCTGCCAGGGGAGGTTTCCATCTAAGTAAACTGTAGGGACCCTACCCTCTGCATTGTTGTGGCTGCTTAGGACGGTCGCCCTCCGTCTCTTCTCGCCTAATCCTTCCTCCCGGGGATGCCCCACTTGGGGGCATAAGGTACAATAGACCAAGATTGTTCGCAGTGCCGAATCCTCTCCGAAAAAGAACTCCTGTAAATAGGTGGTAGATCTAGGAGTAATTTTCACCCCCTTAAGATTGCCGCTACAGGTGTGGCACATTAGTAAATTTTGCTATAATCTAAGGTTATTCATCGAAATGGTATCCTTCTAATAAATATCCCTAAATGACTACGTTATCCCTTTCCTGTCTCTATTCTGGCTGTGATGATGAGGTAAAATATATTTCTGATATTTTTATATCTTGGGAACTGAATTTCAGTTCCCCTGCTTGGTTCTTATTGTTTTTATTACATATGTCAATACTTACTAATTTTTATAACATTTAAGATGCACTATTGCTTCAGTTTCTAAAGCGAAGGTTTTTTTTTTTTTCAGGGACACGAAACAACAGCAGGCTGCTTGAGTTACACTTGCTGGTTATTGGCTAAACACCAAATTGTTCAGGTAACTATCCTAGAGGCAACGTCTTAGTTTGATGATTACCATGTTCTGTATTTACATAAGCACACAAACTCTTCCACAAGATGTTTATTTTTCTTAGAGTGGAATTGATATAATATGCAGTTGCCCCTCATAAAATCGAAGTTATTGATACCTAGCTTCTTCTCAGAGAAGAGATTTTGAAAAGTTATTATTTCAGCAAAATTGTAAAGCTAACCGCGCATATAATTTGCCAGGGCATGGGTGAAATTTGGTCAAATTTTACTGAACTATTTTAGATTTACGTAGCCCTTTTCGATGCTTACTCTGCCTATTTGTATTTCTCAGATCATGCTGATTTTAAGAAGGTTATTTCTGAAATAATTTGTTACTTAGTTTTTTTTAGTGTAATTAATTCCTCATTTAAAATCTGTGCTTTAATTTCTCTGTTTTAAACTACAAGTATATTTTTTGGTTTATCGACGTGTGAATTTATATCCTCAATAGCATTCAAGCCTTGTTCCCTGATAAGTTGCTTTATACCATCTCGGAAACGTTTGTGTATTAAGCACGTTTGCATTACTTGTTACATGCTCAAAGAATGTGTAGAGTAATAGCATCTAAACCTACAGAGGATCGCACCCTGAATTGGCTGGAGTGGAAGTGGTTGCTTCCATCCAGTAAGATCGACTCATTTCTAAACATAACCAGACATATATGCAGCCATATGTGCAGTAAATGTGGTAAGAGGATCTATTTCGCTTTACTGTCTGTAAACACCCTAATTGCGATGTCAGTCTAATTATTAAATGTTATCTTTGGGTCTATAACTTTGTCTAGAGTTCTTTCTGACATGCTAATGCGGTTAGTACCTATGTAGGAAAGGTATATAGGATATTCAAAGAAAGCAGACTCCTCACACACCCACCTCTTGAGTTGGTTTGGTAGCCAACACTTATTCCCAAAATAATTTTAAAATTTCACATTTTATTCTATACCTATATTATGTCAAGAACTGTTGGAAATCAAAATATTTATCCAAAATCGTCTCTTTTCTAAACTGCACGAGTCTTTCTATGCACGTTCATCGTGCAAATTCAACTGAATATCACAGGTGTTACGCACTCATTTTGATGGTGCGTCTGCACTAGTGAATTTGAACTGGTTTCAGTAGGTAATTGGGCAAGCAGCCTTCTCCCATTGTCTATTCGGCCTAAACGCTAATGGCCTTTGCACTATAATTACTTGTAATAGCTGATACCTCTCAGTTTCATCCGTAAGTCCTTACAAGTGTAACAATGGAAGCTAAACATGGAGAGCAGTGAAATATTTAACGCAGGAAAAGCGATAATAACAGTTCATGAGGGTAATGCAGAAGGCTTTGTAAAAAATATATATATATATATATATATTTTGATTTACGCTAAAGTCAAATATTATGAACAAATGTACAAATTGAATTTTAAAATGTTTCCAGAAAGACTAGCTCCGATTTGCCTTTTACTGTGTTTTGGTCTTAGATAATGCTTAACATATATACAGGCAGAGATCCCTTCTTCTGTGAGGTCAGTGATCCCAGGCGACCGCAAAGTGAGATTTGTGGTGGACAACACGGCGTTGGGCGGGTTTTCTCCGGGACTTCCGGTTTCCCCCGCCATTTCATTCCACCGGTGCTCCATCTTCATCTCATGCATCATCAGTGTCACCGCCTGTGGTGCCGTATGCAGTAAAAGCGGGCGTTAAACACTACACATTTCACATTTGTGAGGTCAGTGAAATCTACTTCGATCATTATTTCAAACCAAAGAAGTTAAGTGCGACTGCTCTATAAATAAAGCAAAACTAGAAAAGTTCATTAAAGTAAACAGATCTAATAGAAGGGGTCCAAGCGGAAGCATATTCCTTTCTTTTATTCCACGCTTCATTCATCTGTATTAAGCACAGTGTATAGCTTAAACCCATCGAATCAGCGCGGTGATAAGAATAATGGAAAATAAATGTACGGGTGACTTCGTGCTGAGCTTGTGAACGTAAGGCTTGTTTTAATAACTTCATTAGTTGCATATTCCATTGTAATATTAATAATAATCATATTCTCTTAGATGTACATAGCATTAGTGTAAAGCGTTTAAAATATAATTGATAGTTTACGTGTTTTGAAATAGAGTAAGAACTATTGGAGGTTTTGGCAAACTTACAGAACAAGTAAAGTATAATTACTAGAAGGAAAATTAAATACTTCAAATGTCATCTACGTATTGTCGTTACTCTGGGAGCTATTCAGTTTCGCCTTTTCCTTCAGCAAAAATTTTTCTGCTTTTTGGGACAAGTGCATGTTTTTCATAATGTAAATATAGTAAATTTAGGTTCCCTAAAAATTTAGCTCCATTTCAGTTTAATCTAATGAAAATACCTGCTCAAAGGGTCAATATTGTTATACATGGAGAAGTATGAGCGAATCCAGCATGATAACTTGGTGTAACTGGCCTGATGTACGAGCTGACTGACTGTATTCCTGTCGGAGATCATAAGTTGGTGGACAGAAAACATGCCTCTGTGAGACGGTTATAGCTTCCTTTATAACCTGAACGAAAGCCGGTTTTGGAATTTTGGAATGTTATTTCAGAATACCAAAGGAAAATACAGTGTCTTATTTTTCACTGGTGGCGATTAATGCTGAAGCAGAAGACACGCGCCGCCGCTTTGAATATTTAAATTCTAGCGCTTAGGCTTATCATTGCAAATTATAATTACAATAATCACATACCTTTGTCATAGAAGGTGTTGGAAATAATGTCATGCTGCCACGGATATCTCACTCCTTCGAAGAAATTTCTGTCAACTCGCATTAATTCATCTTTTGAAATTGCCGTAATTTCTCTACCGATATTGTCTTTCAGTTCTTCCAAAGTTTGCGGGGTCTTCCGATACAGTTTATTTTTTAAGTTCCCCCATGAAAAGCTCGAATACTTTATGATCTGGGATCGCGGAGGCAGTTCTTTACTGATGACCCTATCTTCAAAAATGCCCCTTATTATGTGTAGTTGCAACGTAGATCAGCTGTATGTGCATAGAAGAGTATTGTTGAAAATATGTCTGTATACACTCAATGTCACACTAATATTCAGGAATGGTTTTATTATAGCATCCCAGTACCTCTGTCCGTTAACTCTTTCCTCAATGAATATAGCTCCTATAACTCAGTACGCATTCACAGCACACCAAACACCAATTTTCTGGTCATGCAATGGCATTTCGTGCAAATATCGGGCTTTTCTGCACTCCAATATCTGTTGTTATGTAACGAAAACCATCTTTCGTCTGTGAAAAAAAAGTTGGGTCCATAGAACCATCATTAACTTTACCTTCCACCTAATTGCAGAGATTTACTCTACTCACAGTATCCCTGGTGGCAGTTCCTGATCTACGGTTATTTTAATGGTTTCGATTTCGAAAGTTTAGGGCTGTCCAAGCCCAGAATTGTGCCACACTCCTTTCCTGTTATAACCTACTCAGAGATCTTCTTGAGTTACTTTCGAACTTTTGTCCTATTTCACTGAAGTATTTCTCCTGTAAGCACATGGCGTGTTCTCTCAGGTTTCTTATCAAGAATAGAACCAGTTTCTCTGAATATTTTTATAGTTTACAAACTGTCTCTCTGTGAGGCGCAAGAATACCAGTAAATCGGTCTATAAATAGTCGTGTCACTTCTCTACAAGGCTCTACACGTAGGAATTATACATGAATATGCGGTATGGTAAAGAATACATACATTTGGCATTATAACAGAATTTATCACACTTTCACCAAAAAGAACACAACAAGAACCCGCACTAGCAACGGCCAAACGTGTAGTGACAGGGAGAAAGGTGAGTGCCGGGACGGTGAGAAGCACTCACCGGCTGAACAATAAGTTATTGTACTAAAATAAATGTTAAGTGTTCTCACTCAGTGCTTTTGGTTCCAGGACAAGGTTGTAGAGGAGCTGAAAAGCATTTTTGGAGATTCTCTACGACATGCGACATTACAAGACCTTAATGAAATGAAGTACCTCGAGCAAGTAATAAAGGAGTCACTAAGAATTTTGCCCCCAGTGCCAATTATTGCTAGAATGATAACAGAAGATATTGTCACAGGTGAGAAAAGCCCTTTATGTACAGTTTTTATTTATATCTTGCACCAAAATGATTTCCCGATTCAGTGTTATCCACAATTATCATATCCTATCAAAGTACTGGGTGCTACAAAGGGACTCTGGAAAACAAAACTTGTTACTCTGGTTTCTATTACCTAATATCTTTACAGTCTGTATGAGAAAACCGTCATTTTTACGTCTGGTTTAAGTACAAAGTGAATATCTATAGCCACAAGACCACTTTAAGCATAACATTAAAAGTAAACGTAGGCAGAGACTACACAGACACGGGACTTCCCTATCATCAAACAATTAGTCACTGGCCTCTTCCAGTTAGCCGTTCAAATTGCTATAGGATTAATTGAACCATTTGCACCCTCTTCCATTATGCTCGAGATTCAGACCTTTAAGTAAATGTGGTCTAAAATAACCAGGTGACCCTGCTTCTATATTTTGCCTTGAGTCTGTGAATATTTTATTACATAAAATTCCTAACTTAACCGTCTCATACCATTTACAAAAAAGTTGGACGACCATTTTAATATGACGACACTCTTCGAATGAAATGTAATCTAATGGAAACTAACACTGATGAATGACACAACCATAACCACTCAGCTCAAAATTTTAAATGATAAGCAACTATTTCCTCCATTTAAAGCTAAATACAGCCATTTAAATATACGTGGGCAAATTGTGCGTAGACGGAAATCTCAGAGTTCTATTTTTAAAAATATTGGCATAAATTACTATAAAGTAGCTAAGCAGATCTAAAGAGCTTAAAATCAAGTTAATATAGTTTTAGATTTGGTTATTATGTACACATAGTATATGATTCATTTTAGGCAACCTACAGCAGTAGTTATTGTTTTCAGGAAACGTTTTAATATCACATAAAACATAATATTTGAATGTAAAGAACTAAATTTGAAGACGAACATACAGGAGTTACAATTTTCGTCAGTGGTAGCTGACTTTTAGTTTTGAAAAGTATTTTCTTGTAAATTAAGGTGTATAGCACAGTGAAACTTTATTTAGTGCTGTAGTTCTATTGAACCCATTTGCGCCCGCCTCGGTGGCGTAGTGGTAGCATCTCTGCCTAACGTTCAAGTGGTCCCGAGTTCGAATTTCGGTCAGGATGAGTTACCTGGATAAGTTTTTTCCGGGATTTTCCCTTATCCTGACAGACGAATGTCGGGTAGGTCTAAGCTCTATGGTCCCCGGACATAGTATCATTTCACCCATTCCTTTCATAGTCCGATATGACTTAACGTTGGAGGACGTAAATTACAACAATAAAAAATCTTATCTTACAATTTTAAATGAGTTGGTTGGAACTTGTGAATATATGAAATTTCAGTTCAATTGCTAAAATATATTTTATCGTTGAAAAGTAAGCATATCTCGTTTTCTACTATCAATTTACGATATCAAACTATAAAAATCTCAAATAAGCTTTAATTTTGGTCTGATTTTATTACTTTTTTATTTTTCATACACTCCGCTAAATCTCTCAGTTTATTTTCTCCATGCATCCTCACCTCAAATTATTTATTATAAGTGTTCTTCTACAATTTAGTTATTTTTGTACATAAATTAAGCATGTCTTGTACTTCTTCAAAGATAAATACGTGATACCTGCTGGATGCGATGTTGGTGTGTTCGTGTATATGGTTCATCGACATCCTGACTACTTCCCAGAACCTGAGAAGTTCGATCCTGACAGATTCCTAGCAGAAAACTGCGTCAACAGACATCCTTATTGCTATATTCCCTTCAGTGCTGGACCAAGAAGCTGTCTAGGTAAGCAGCAGCACCATCTTCTTTCCACGATAGAAAAAAATGTGTTTCTTCTCTTTATCAAAATTGGAACCTATTTTAGAATGGACTTCTTAGGAGTATAGATGATATAGCTAAAATTTATACAAATGTCCTTCTGTAACATTTATACGTCAAGCCAAATGTTTCTTGGCAAATAACTTCTGTTATGGCAATTCAAATTGGTCGTATCTGCTACCTAATCACAGATAATAATCTGATTTTCTGCATTATATTCTGACACTTTCAGAGTCAGTTGCATGAACCCGGAATAAATATTGGAATACTTAAGCTTGGTAAATCTTAACCACCTGGTATAAATTGGCTGATTAGACGATACACTCCTATTCCTTAGATATATACTCATTATTGGAATATTTAAAATTAATATTGTGAGACCTAACCATGGATGGTGAAGGATAAGGATATCGCATGACCAGACCTTACACGGGAGGATAACTCATGGTAGGATTCACATGCTTTGCGGAGAGGTTGGGATTTTCTGCAAGGTTCAATTTCATTACAAAATACCAAAACTACAATTTAGACAAGAAAAGGTTTACCACAATAATGAAAAACATCAGTGGCCGCATGGCCGGTTACCTGCCCTCACAAGCTGCGAACATACACGTCCGCTCAGGTCAACCGTTGCTACAAGAGAAGCAGAGAGTCTTCTTTTCACAAGCTTCACTATCAACAGGAGGGAGGGAGCGTTCACGTGACATGACGTCACACACAACCAGTCAAAATATGATCCAACGTATTATTTAAATTAAACAGTCGCTTGTGACAATATCCTATATTGAAATCCTTATAGCTAATGATTTCCTACACTCTAGTGCCTCATTCTTTCTCTGTATTAATTCCATTAATAACTATTTATCAGCGTTATTTACGTTGTTCGGATACCTCATAAGTTAAATCATTCTAAAATATTAATTAAGAATTCCATTCAAGATAGGTATGGCGTACACCCAGTCATTTTCGTGTTATACTCCGAACAACGAGCATCACTTCATGACACTACTTCACTATTTCCTAGACTTCCTTCACCATACCAAACAACTCGGCGCCTGAGCACGGAAGAACTTCTAATAGTGTTTTATTCCCACCTAGTACAACTAGCCAAGAAGAGATTAAATTAGCATGATTTTATTGATGATGGTGGAACTATACAAAAAATAAAGAACAAAATCCTTGATAAGTTGATAAGTTTATAGGGTTTTGTAAAATAAAACGTTAACTATTGCAAACATCACATATAGTAGGTGACTGGTTTAGAACTTTCTCCTTCCAGATTAGAAATATAATGAAGTTGTAAAAAAGTACAGTTTTGTGATAACTTTTACAGAACAGCTACGTCTTTAAGCAGAAACATTCTTAGAGCACTTATAATCTATGCTCTTACAAGCAATCTCCTAAAATTACACTTAAAATATCAGTGTATACCCAAAATAACATCCTAAGCTGTGGAAGATTTGCACTATTTCTTTAATTAATATTTCAAAACATCTGCCACTAAACTCGTTTAGACTATTTACACTGCAATACAGCAGCAACTTTAGGTAGTTTACCAGATCCATCATGACTTGATAAAAAGTGTATCATTCACAACATCTTAACTCACCCATGCGCTTGCTTTTCAGCGGTAAATAGATCACGGTGCTTCTTCCTCCAGGGGTTGACTATTGTAGCACTCTCTTTTCCACCCTTGTAGTTCAGTCCCTCTATAAAGCAAACAAACACGTATTTATTCCATAGTTAACGTTTTATGGGTTTCTATATTGTTCTCAGAATCAAAAAGCTATAAACAAGAAACAGAAACTCTACAGTCAACTTTTCTCATCTACGTAGCTTCACTATTTGTGTAACTCTTATTTTAAAAATAATTTGTTAAAATAATTTCAATAATGTAACCCTTGTACATTTTAAAAGTGACCTTAAACGTTAAAGAACAAAGAGTTGTATTTAAATAATTGCAATATTTGAATTAGAAAAAAGAAAATTAAACCATTATTGTGTGAATCAGACAGTGGGGTTGAGTTCTCATGTGTTTCTATTTTGTTTTCTTATCATAGTTAACACTTTACTGAATAAGATATTTCTTTTTAGGTAAAATCAGAGCTTGTAATACATGTCACTCATTCTAGAAATTAAACATTTGACACTCGATGGAATAAACTGTTTATCACAATTCAGAGATCATAAGGAGGCTTTGTACCAATTAATATGATAGATTATTTGCATGTCTTGGAAATGGATTCATTCACAGTATTCGAGTGCATCCAATCCATATAATGTAATGAATGACGGTATCAACACCAATACTACTTCCTATAAACAAGCAATTGATTCAATAAATTTTAACTTCCTATTGCACAATCAATGCCATAATTAAACAAAGAAATTAATAATAATAATAATAATAATAATAATAATAATAATAATAATAATAATAATAATAATAATAATAATAATAATAATAATAATAATAATAATAATAATAATAATAATAATAATAATAATAATAATAATAATAATAATAATAATAATAATAATAATAATAATAATAATAAATAATAATAATAAATAATAAATAATAAATAATAATAATAATAATAATTATAATAATAATAATAATAATAATAATAATAATAATAATAATAATAATAATAATAATAATAATAATAATAATAATAATAATAATACTAATAATAATAATAATAATAATAATAATAATAATAATAATAATAATAATAATAATAATAATAATAATAATAATAATAATAATAATAATAATAATAATAATAATAATAATAATAATAATAATAATAATAATAATAATAATAATAATAATAATAATAATAATAATAATAGTAATAGTAATAATAATAATAATAATAATAATAATAATAATAATAATAATAATAATAATAATAATAATAATAATAATAATAATAATAATAATAATAATAATAATAATAATAATAATAATAATAATAATAATAATAATAATAATAATAATAATAACGACGTTTTATATTCCTTCTGTTCGTTTTCCACAGCCTTCTATATATTATACAATACTATGATTGTGAAAGTGATAACAAAAGGGAATGCCACACAACAGACTACAGTCCCCCAATTACACATGTCGTCTGTATGCTGTAATTTGCACCGAAATTTAAACTTGATCCTTCATAATTCACACAACATACTACAGTCCCCCAATTACACATGTCGTCTGTATGCTGTAATTTGCACCGAAATTTAAACTTGATCCTTCATAATTCACACAACAGACTACAGTCCCCCAATTACACATGTCGTCTGTATGCTGTAATTTGCACCGAAATTTAAACTTGATCCTTCATAATTCAATGCTCAGGGCTGTCCAAGTGCAACATATTACAGCACATCTGTTTGGTCGTAGAATAGTTACACTTCCACACATATTTCTCTACCAAAATACATATCGCTCGTTTTGTGGCCGGCCAAGATTGCTTGCATGCTCGCTCCGCGCGTATAGAGGTTTCTTTCTAAAACTCCTGCGCTACATACTTATGTACAGCTAAAGAAACATGGACACCGATAGGAGAGATGGATGAATCCCGGTTAATTGTGTTTAGAGTACCGTAGTGTTGTTTACATAGGAGAGCACTTCCTTCCCCGTTGCAGGTCTGCACAGAAATGAGCATATGCCAAATTTCGTACAAACAAGGATCTGAAAACCACAGAGGTTTACTTTTGATACTTTCAGATAATACATATATAATGCAGTGGACCATACTATTAATTCTGCAAATATAATAGTACAACATTAATAAAAAAAATGCAGCAACATTGAAACAAATCAATAAACATCTAGTATTTCTGGTATGACACTTAAGGGGTAAATGATTTATAAATCGATCGTATAACGTGGAAGTATTTTGATTTTAAAATACACATATGTAATTTTAAGTATAACAA
Source organism: Mantis religiosa (assembly GCA_030765055.1). Lineage (NCBI taxonomy): Eukaryota > Metazoa > Arthropoda > Insecta > Mantodea > Mantidae > Mantis > Mantis religiosa. The sequence continues at coordinate 88,453,169 of CM060958.1, forward strand.
GCTTATACTATTGGTCCTGCTTAGATAACATCTTTTCATTGAACCCAACTATTGAAAAACGTTGCGAACACAATTTACGTACATTTATGGCATTCATAGACTATGAGAAGGCGTTTGACAAGGTCATTCGATCAAAATAATGGGATATAAAGAAGAGATATAGTGTGCATTTACTAAGAGCAGCACAAAGTTTATATATGAACAACAATATAAAAATAAGGTGTAATCCAATAAATTGCTTGGCTAAAATTTGGCAAGAACGGCAGATTTATAATTTATAATGTTGGACTTAATAATAACAATGTCGTTTTAAATACACTCATTGTTGCAGATGATCACGTTGTGTTTGCAGAAACGGAGGACAACTTACAAAGGGCTGTCTGAATGTTGCATGAAGTGGCAAAATCTTACAATTTAAAAATCTCTGTAAACAAAACTAAAGTCATGGCATGTTGTGGACACGAGCTTCTTAGAGCTAAAATTGTAATTGGGAAGGAAATTTTAAATGAAGTCCCTCTTTTTAATTTTCTCTGTTGTAGCATTTCTTACTTGTACTCTAAGGATACCAAGAAAAACTTACGTAAGTTCTAACAAATTATGGGTACAATAAAAAGACCGCTTTCAAGAAAAGCAAAGCAAGCTGCTTAAATTTTATAAAGTGTTGGCCATGTCTATGTTACTTTACGGTGCAGAAACCTAGATATTAACAACCAGTTTTGCAAAAAGAATTGAACCAGCACAAATGAGATTGTTGAGACCACTGACGGGTTTTCGAATGCAAGATCACAAAAGAAACCAGGAAATCCGAGAACAGTAATTAGCTATCGAAAGAATTTTGCCTCAGATAGATTAGTATAGGAATAAATGACAGGAGCATATGACACGGATAAAGAAAGACCGTATCCGTAAAGATATTTATAAATACTAACCCCAAGGAAGGAGAAATATCGGACGAACTAGAAAAAGTTGGAAGGATCAGCTCTGAATTACTTGGTTTCGAAACAGACAAGTACTGTCCAGAAATGATCATTTCTTCCACACTAGCCATGTGTAGGCTAAGGTTTGGATGGGTAGAGACATTAGTGCCGAGGTCTACTTCCCATAAGCCCCAGCCCCGTAGGACCGGGAACCCGGGCCTCATCTGTTATTTCCATTAGGACAGCACCTATTTTATAAGCTGCCCCCCCGTCTGCCTTACGGCAAACAGGACGGATGTGGATACGCCACATACGCGCCAGTCCTTAATGAACCAGCTACCAAATAACCTTGGTAGGGCCGCCAGTGTCTAGCTCACCAGCTACTAGCTCTGCAGGCTAGTCCCCGGGACTTATAGGACAACCCTCTGCCCCCTCCGGGCGGCCCTGGCGACCTGGCCGGAGGTACCCAATTGCCCGTGGGTGGCGGGAACCACTGCCCCCTCGAGACCAACCCAATCCGAACAACTCCCATTCGGGAGGGGCTCGTTATGTTCGGCCCGAGGTTCCTCTAGTAACGTCAGAGGTACCACGAGTGCTAGGGGTCCGTAGCGCCCGCACTTTGGCAGCTAAAAGGGACGGATCCCTTCCCCTACGGGGGGATGGGTAGAGACACTGAAACATTCAATGCCATAGTCGGGATTTGAACCACGGATCTCCCGCTCTACGTGCGGTTGCTCTAAACCATTGAGCTACTATGGCCAACATGTCGACATGACATAAATTCTCCAACTGACTCGTATATTATTCCCAACAATTTACCTAAAATAAAAACATAGTGGATTAACTATGGAGCCTGGGACTCCATACACGAACAGAAGGCGTATCTGACTGCTGACATTCATGTCCCATAAAGCGTAGCCTTGAGCAGGTCATTCACCGATAGCAAGTTAGTGGAGCATACCAAAGTACAAGCCTATCACGGTTTAACGAGAGCGCGGCCGTGCCACAAAACGACCGCATTTTTAACGCCCTGTTTCATTCATTCATTCAGTGCCCCCCCCCCCTCTATTTCCATTTTGTCTCAGTTTATCACGTACTATATAAAACTGATAAGAATGTTATTGTGTTTAACAGGATACAAGTTTGCTATGTACGAGATAAAGGCTACGTTGGCGAAACTACTGAGACATTTCAAGATCCTTCCTGCAGAGAATCCCTTCCTGGATCTGGACTTGAGAGCTCATGTAACTCTTAAATCAGGAAATGGTGTACCAATCAGACTTCAACCTAGAAACTTTTCACAGGATCAGTAAAACGCATCTATCTGTGACACTTTTCGGTCATATTCTGTGTGTTGATGTAGGATTCTTTGAACAGCAAACTCCGCTAAGAGAGGAGAAGCAGAAGAATACAATGCTTTAATTTATACAATGAAGTTTAATAAAATAATTATTTAATTATAAAATAATATATACAAAACCTAAACAGTGCATATGAAAATGAAAATATATTTTGATAATCTTCCCAAATCACTCGTTTTATAAAAATGAATTATCTTTCATATAATTTTATATATAACTTTTTACCCTTTTCCCACTTACCTTATCAAGTAGAGGAAGTATCGCACACATTGTGCGGAGCACTGACCTTAAAAGAAAGCATTTTAAAAGAAAAAGCTGTGTGCGTATATGTAAGTGAAAAGTACAACTCAAAAGTGAATCGTCGGATGAGTACCAAACTGATTACCCTTTTCAAATAGTCCCGCTCTAGAACATTTTCATAATTTATTTTGTCAAATCTAGCTCTAGCAGTATTGTATCAAACACCCTATATTTATGTTATTTATGACAAATAAGATGAACATTGACATAGGGGGTATATGGTGTACTGGGGGTCCGTAGCACGTATCAGGCAGCAGATACAACAATGACCACTCTTTAATTTACACCTTGAAAGTAATGGTAACATACAACTGTGGCCAGTAGAGGTGAGACCAACAGCAAGAGGTGCTAGTTCGAAGGCTCCAGCTTAGGATTAAGCTTAGAATCATTACAGAAGGGAGTCGGCACTACGACCACGTGATCTATTATACAATGTCCCCAAGTGGGACATCCCCGGGAGGAAGGAAGAGGTGATAGGAGACAGGGGGCGGCCGACCAAAGGAGCCAAGTTAGTGCAGAGGGCAGGGTCCCTACATTGTACTTAAATGGAAACTTCCCCCACCCCGGTAGGCCATGACAACGGACATTCCCCGATACTGTGGTTCGGAAGCCGGTTCGGAGACCGGCAACGAACCTACCGGAGGAGGAAGTGGTTCATTCTGAGACATGCACCGTCAAGACCTCCGCCGACATTTCTACCCTGAAAGAGACGACCAGGTGAGAGATGATGTCAAATGATAATGGAGATGAAATTTGGGGCATATAAGTATCCTACCCAGCATTCGCCTGGCGACCCGGGAATCGAACCCGGGTCTCCAGAATGCGGGCCACAAATGAAACCGACTGAGCCATCCCGCTCGGTGAGGCTTAGCTTGATTAAAAGTGTTCCTTTTATCGGGGCTTACCTTGAGAATGTGTCAGCATAGGCAGCGTAACGGCGTAAACTCGCCCAAGTGAAGGACTCCAGAGAAAATGCCCAAAATCAAACAGACAAACAAAAACCGGTTGCAGGAATCTGCAGCTCCTAAATACAATTTCGTCCCCGAGGGGGCGTCTCAGCAATGCATTCGGAAGCATTACCAAATATGGCGTGCCACCACTCTGGGTTTAAACTACAGCAAACAATCACAGAGCAATACGTAAATGTTTTAGATCTTTCATAGCGACACATGATGTCCACAGTCCTACGTGACTTTTGCTTGGAACCAAGAGGATGCTGATGTCATAACAAAATCCACAAATGATGAGCCAAGACTTTACTGTTGCGTATTGCAAGCTGCTAAGTTCATCAAATTAAGAATAAATGTAGAAATATAAATTCTACTAGAATGTACTACTATATTGTTACCATCAAATTTAAATATAAAAATAGACTGTCATTTACTACCCCTAAATGCATACCTGAGAATATCTTTCATTTTCTGCAAAACGCCTATGGTACACTCTTAATCTGAATGATTTTTTTTTTAATTTTGTATAATGGTAAACCGTAAGAATTAAGAGTTATAAGAACACAAATATGGATGTTCATCTCAAATGTTAGTGTCACTAAAATGTTTCAGATTTTCATTGCTATTGGTTTGAAATTTCTTAATACTAAGGCTGAGTTTCCATCCGTTTACTTCTGGTCCTCATGACAAGAGTATGTATATGGAATTTCAAAGCCAGCATATAATAATAACCAGGGTTTTGAACATATGACTGTCGCTTTGGTCTCCTACACCTATCCGTCTTGTACCTGAAATGTGATGTATAATGGAGCTATATTTAACAACTTGTTTCTCTAAATTCGCATTGTGTCTATAAAATGTTTCTGTTACACAGAACTTAGTGCCATTAGAGAAACAACGAGAGCTACGTTTGAACTGCCTTTTGTCATGCACCAACAGTAAGATCCCATTTTTTTTTGGGGGGGGGGATCGCTCTATAATGATCCATTTGCATATCCTCCTTCGAGTTGAGGAACAATTGAAGGTAACTTGAATACGCCTTGATTGCCCTTATGAAATTCTTAACAAATCATTTTACAGTATACCTGACTGCATACCAAAATATCAGGCGAATTTTGTATTGAATGATGATGATGATGATGATGATGATGATGATGATGATGATGATGATGATGATGATGATGATGATGATGATGATGATGATGATGATGATGATGATGATGATGATGATGATGATGATGATGATGATGATGATGATGATGATGATGGTGATGATGATGATGATGATGATGATGATGATGATGATGATGATGATGATGATGATGATGATGATGATGATGATGATGATGATGATGATGATGATGATGATGATGATGATGATGATGATGATGATGATGATGATGATGATGATGATGATGATGATGATGATGATGATGATGATGATGATGATGATGATGATGATGATGATGATGATGATGATGATGATGATGATGATGATGATGATGATGATGATGATGATGATGATGATGATGATGATGATGATGATGATGATGATGCGTATGAGGGCGCTCAACTGCAGAGGTTATCAGCGCCCTTTTTAGACTAACTAGTCATGGCAAAAGCCAGATATATATTTCTCTAAAAAAACTATAAAAATGTAAATATACTTACAAGTTAATACATACACGTAAAAAGCGAAACTATAAAACGAAAGAAATATAAATCTAAAAAGTCATAAATTCTATTCGTCAAATCTTAAAATCTAAAACAGAAAAGAATCTAAAAACCTTCTCCACTACTGCGTTATCGTCCGCTAGCATTTCTGCGAAGCTGGCCGGCAGCTGCAGAGACGTCCTAAGGTCTGCTAGGTGAAAACACTCTAGCAGCACGTGTCGCACAGATAGCGCTTCATTGCAAAACGGACACAGTGGAGAAGGCTCCTTTTTAAAAAGAAAACTGTGAGTAAAAAAGCAGTGTCCAATACGCAACCGAGCCAAACTCACCTCCTCGCGACGAGGTGACCGACAGGAGGTGACCCAGGAAATCGGAAGTTCTTTAACAGATCTAAGTTTATTATTGCGGAGAGCCGACCACTCTTCCTGCCAGCAGGTTTGCACAGCTCTCCCCAATACGGCCCTTGAATCTTCCGATGTCACAGATGGTACACGAACCCTGGGCTTCATGGTAGCCGTCTTGGCTGCCGAATCCGCCATTTCATTCCCCCGCAAGCCTACGTGACCAGGGATACATGCACACACCACGCGCAAGCCAGAAGCGTATAAAACGTGGAGGGCATCCTGTATCCGCTGCACAATAGGGTGGTAGTTGTACAGCTGCCGTAGGCTTTGAATTGCACTGAGGGAATCACTCAGGATTAAGCAGTTCCCCAACTTTCGTCGACGTACGTGTAAAATGGCCCGGTATATTGCATAGAGCTCTGCAGTAAAAATGGAAGTGCTAGTGTGGAATCCGAATGTATAGGGTTCGGTTCCACACACGTAAGCACAACCAACACCATTTGAGTTTTTGGACCCATCAGTATCAATTATGACATGGTCCTTATATCGCGATAAAAATTCTAAAAAAAAAAGCATGTGCGGATACTAGACATAGACATGGTAGATTTATCATATTTGGTCATGCCCAGATCAACGTGGGACGCTCTGCACAACCAAGGAGGTTATATCCTCTCCCCCCTAGGATACATCTTGGGCATTTCAGTGTCCAGATGTCTAAGGAGCTCCCGGAAACGAAAACCAGGTGGCTTGGTTTAATAGAAATGTTCCTATAACGCACGTCCATGAAGGTATTAAAGAACGGCGTAAATGTTGGATGTGTGGACATGCAATTAAGTCCACAGCCATAATTCGCTAATAGCATGTTGCGCCTGTACTGCAGAGGAGGTTCTGTAAACTCAGCACACAGGCTTATAACTCGGCTCGTTGGAAATGCCCCAACTGCTATGCGTATGCCACAATTATGGACTGTGTCTAATCTCTTCAGCACAGATGGTCGTGCTGAGCCATAACCGATACTACCATAATCTAATTTGGAAGAATGAGTGCGCGATAAAGTCGCAATAACACTGTTCGATCAGCTCCCCAGGATTTTCCACTTAGTACCCGCAAGATATTTAAAGATCGGTCACATCGTGCTTTCAGATGTGCTATGTGCGACGACCAACTAAGTTTTCTATCAAATATCAATCCAAGGAACCTCGTCTCATCTGCAAAAGGTAGTAGATCAGCGCCTAGCCGGAGCCTTGGAGGTAGTCGACTCTGCTGACGCCAGAAGTTAACACAGATGGTTTTCTCAGCGGAGAATTGGAAGCCGTTTTTTAAACTCCAACCCTTAAGGTTGTCCAAGGTGGTCTGAAGACGGCGCTCTAAAAACGGAGTGCAGTGAAATGTACAGTAGACGGCAAAGTCGTCTACAAATAGGCATGACGAGACCCCCGGAGGTACACATTTCGAGATAGAATTAATCGCAGTAGCAAACAACGTAACACTTAGCACCGATCCCTGTGGTACACCGTTCTCTTGAACAAAAAGATTCGAAAAAACCGAGCCAACCCTTACTCGGAATACGCGGTCTTTCAAGAATCCCTGAAGGAAGAGTGGTAGGCGTCCACGTATATTCCAGGTGTGCAGAGTACGCAGCAACCCTGCCCGCCAGCACGTATCATTAGCCTTTTCGAGGTCAAAAAATATTCCGACTGTTTGACAGTTTTTAAGCAGTCCGTTCATAATCTGTGTCGCCATGGACACAAGATGATCCACTGTTGAACAGCGTCGTCGAAAACCGCACTGGATGTTATTCAGTAGGTTGTGCGTTTCCAGCCACCATACCAATCGCCCATTTATCATGCGTTCCATCACCTTGCAGACGCAACTGGTGAGGGAAATAGGACGGTAGCTAGAAGGGAGGTGACGGTCCTTGCCAGCTTTCAAGATAGGTATAATGGTGGCTTCTCTCCACCTGTCCGGAAACGTGGCATCAACCCAAACACGGTTATAGACCTCGAGCAGGAATGAAGGCAACGTGCGGGAACACCAGTGAAACAAACAAATGTAGTCCTCACCTTAAGGGTAGTTAGGACAAGGTAGTTAGGAAGGAACCTTAATGGCCTAATATTCTGTTGTCATGGCATAGGAATGACCAGTTGTTTTGCTACAAGTGCATGATAATCTAGCACACCCTTCACGTCATTAATAATTAGGTCAAGGTATCTGACAGTTTGAGATGTGACCCTTACAGCGTTTAGCATAACACGATGCTCGACTATGTTTCTTTTGTACGTGAATTTGCTTTGTTGGGGGGATCACCAATTGTCAGAAAAAACTGTGTGTATTTAGTTCACGGATGTTGGACCATTAAGTTATCCAAGCGAGAATCTTAAGTCGATGTGTTGTTTTGTAGAGTTTACGGTCGCTCAACATCTGATAGAGAAAATAGTAGGCTAAGCTTTAGACTTTAATGATTAGTAAAGGTTCGCATTCTAGGTCGATGTACAGTAAAATGTCACTGAAAGGGGCGGTACTGTACCATTTCAACTATTTCCTTTGTTCACGTTCACTGGAGGATATCTCGTTCATCTTATAAATTATAAAAACGCCAAATAATGCTGTATATACATTCATTCTTTAGCCCAAATTTTTAGCACACAGCATTGGGAATCTTGAGTTGCACATCTGAGTGTTTAAAAGTAGATTTTGCTAAGTGAAAGAGAGAGAGAGAGAGCGAGAGAGAGAGAAAACAGAATCTGGAAGCGTATAGTTTAGGTCTACATCGTTTCCACGGCCGGTTTACAATGGTGTCACGGAACGCGTATCTAACTTCGTCCTACTGAATCCTTTCAAATAATAATAATAATAATAATAATAATAATAATAATAATAATAATAATAATAATAATAATAATAATAATAATAATAATAATAATAATAATAATAATAATAATAATAATAATAATAATAATAATAATAATAATAATAATAATAATAATAATAATAATAATAATAATAATAATAATAATAATAATAATAATAATAATAATAATAATAATAATAATAATAATAATAATAATAATAATAATAATAATAATAATAATAATAATAATAATAATAATAATAATAATAATAATAATAATAATAATAATAATAATAATAATAATAATAATAATAATAATAATAATAATAATAATAATAATAATAATAATAATAATAATAATAATAATAATAATAATAATAATAATAATAATAATAATAATAATAATAATAATAATAATAATAATAATAATAATAATAATAATAATAATAATAATAATAATAATAATAATAATAATAATAATAATAATAATAATAATAATAATAATAATAATAATAATAATAATAATAATAATAATAATAATAATAATAATAATAATAATAATAATAATAATAATAATAATAATAATAATAATAATAATAGTAATAATAATAATAATAGTAATAATAATAATAGTAATAATAATAATAATAGTAATAATAATAATAATAGTAATAATAATAATAATAATAATAATAATAATAATAATAATAATAATAATAATAATAATAATAATAATAATAATAGTAATAATAATAATAATAATAATAATAGTAATAATAATAATAATAATAATAGTAATAATAATAATAATAATAATAATAATAATAATAATAATAATAATAATAATAATAATAATAATAATAATAATAATAATAATAATAATAATAATAATAATAATAATAAGTCTAGCACACGTGAAGTATCCCCTATGCCCAACGTGGTTCGGAGTCCACGGTAAAAACTGTAGGTCCTCTCACCTCACCGCCATCTTCACTATCACCCTATCATCGGAGGTAATGGACACCGCCCTCTGGGTGCCTCCACCTGAGAAATGGGTCCGGTCATCACTTGGTGGGGTGAGGTTACCCCGAAGGCCAAGGTTGCCATGTGGGGAGTGTTAGTAACTAACTAACTATAATAATAATAATAATAATAATAATAATAATAATAATAATAATAATAATAATAATAATAATAATAATAATAATAATAATAATAATAATAATAATAATAATAATAATAATAATAATAATAATAATAATAATAATAATAATAATAATAATAATAATAATAATAATAATAATAATAATAATAATAATAATAATAATAATAATAATAATAATAATAATAATAATAATAATAATAATAATAATAATAATAATAATAATAATAATAATAATAATAATAATAATAATAATAATAATAATAATAATAATAATAATAATAATAATAATAATAATAATAATAATAATAATAATAATAATAATAATAATAATAATAATAATAATAATAATAATAATAATAATAATAATAATAATAATAATAATAATAATAATAATAATAATAATAATAATAATAATAATAATAATAATAATAATAATAATAATAATAATAATAATAATAATATTCACACATTGTAAGTTGTTTCATTGGTTTCATGCATATTCGCATAGGGAATTCTTCCTTTTTTCGCCCAGTGTAATGTGTGCGAAAAATTGTCTTGTAGTTAACTCATTATTGAGTCTCACTTGCTTAACGTGCACTGATAGCCGAACGGTTATAGACCAGTATGTAGGAGCTAGACCTACAATGGTTCGAATCCCAGGCGTCATTTTGATTTTTTATTGTATAAATGCGAAATGTGAATTACGTACATTTTAACATAACTTAAAATTGCTAAAGTTTACTTGATTTTGTGGCATTTATGCTTATACATAAAAACTGACTCTGCTCTGGTTTTAAACTAACTGAAATAAATATTTTATTCCTATATGTAAAATCAAATAAAACTGGAAGTTAACTTAGTAGCGGGTGTATAAACTCTCTGCTGCTATTACTGCCTTTATTCTGAGGAGACGAGATCAAATAGTGAAATTTTCACGAGAGGATACGTCGCATTATATGCCAGCACCATTCATAACAAATGAATGAGGTTTACACAACCAATATTAAGGCAATTTTCTAATAACATTGCATTTATCTTCAAAACGGCAAGAATATGTCATTTGCGTTTTTATAAAACGGGTGCAGGACCGAAGCCTCCCGTACTTAGGAGCAGATAACAACCCCCAAGCCTCCCGCGAGTTTGGTAGGTAACAGACCCAAGCCTCCCGCGAAACAGGTGTAATCAACGAGACTGAAATTAAGGTGAATAGGACAGGAAGGAAAGTTCTACTACGGAACGCTTACAATTTCGGATTCCAGAAGTGTATAAAAAGTGAGGTAGCCTGATGGACGTGCAATGTTAAAAGTTGCAAAAGTTGTATTAAAACCTTTTCCATTGAAGAAATAGTTTTTGATATAACTTACATGTTGATGGAACTTTGAAGTATTTCACAAGGCTTATTTGCCAGCTCCATAGGCTCGTTAATGGACATTATATTCCAATTGTGTTTTCTTTGTTGAAGGACAAGAAAAAATTCATCATATCAGCAGGTGTTTTCAATGGTTGTTGATAAATGCCTGAACACTAGGTCTGAAATTCTCTCCATCAATTTGAAGAAAGCATAATGAATGCTGGAAGAGAAGTGTGGACTGATTTTAAAATCCAAGGATATACATTTAATTTAACACAAAGCTGGTGGCGAAAGATACAGAACTTGGGACTTGCACATGACTGCTATTCCAGGAATGACATCAGAAAATTTCTGAACTACATTTATTGTTTGCCAATGCTGGATCCTGATATGGTTGGTAACTGCTTTGCTGAAAACTTCGTGGCAGTGATGTCCATCTCGGAAAGACTACGGATGTATTGTGACTACTTAGTGGAAATTTACAACAACGAAAATGCACTCTTTCCTCCTTCCATGTGGGCAGAACTAAGTTGCAATAGACAGAACTACCAACGCTTACCAAAGTTTCCACAACAAATACAACAATCAGTTTTACTCCTGCAGCCCAGATCTGTATAGATGTTTCGAAGTACTGAATCAAATAAAGCTGGATACTAAAACTGCAACTAATTCCTCAACAAATAAAAAATGAAAGGTTTATCCACAATTGAAAATCATAATGCAGCAAGTAGAAAATTTCAAAGCTGGAAAACATTTCAAAAATAGAATACTTGAAGTCAATTTCTTATAAAACCAAACCTGGAAATGAATGGAAATAAAATCTAAAAGGAAAAATACCACTTATTTTAAAGACGAAAAATACATATTACTGTATCATATAGGTTTAGTGTCAAAATAACGAAGCATTTATATGCAGATCTATTGTGAGTAAATTTCAGAAAATCAATAACGAAGAAGCTGATAAATGTGGAATTTTTTGGTGTGCGAGCTAGTCCGTTCCTCATGGTGTACCCTGGGTAACGCTAAATGAACTGGAACAACTACTGATTCTAATTTAAGCATTAGAGGTTTAATTTCTTTTGGTACCAGAGCCGTGTTTTTTTGTTATTAATCATAAACTCAAAACCGGTAACATCTTCAGCTTTAAGTATGTAATGCTTCATCAATTGGAACTGCACTTGTTTCGGCCGGGAGACTTTGGGCCTATGTAATTAGGGACTGGAACGGGAGACTTTGGGCCTATGTAATTAGGGACTGGAACGGGAGACGTTGGGCCTATGTAATTAGGGACTGGAACGGGAGGCTTGGGGGCTATGTAATTAAGGGACCTTAAAGGGTCGGGATGATTCGGGGCTATTTTCTGACCGCGGGAGGCTTCGGTGCTGCACCCCAAGCAGCAGGGCATCTCCGTATTTATCGCATGGTTTGAAATGAAGCCGCAGTGGTATCAAAGCATAAAAAATGGGAGAGCAGCGTCATCGAATGCTTCCGGTGTTTTCCGAATCGAGCTATGTTTCTGGCAGCTGCTCCTTTTTGCCCCCTAAGGCTGTATATTGCAAGGGACTACATTCCTTATATTTCTTATATTTTATATGTATCTTTATCTCCATGAACTTGTGAGGCGATGAATCAGATAGTGGCAGCGCGGATAACGAGGAAAACGACAACGACAACAGGATTAAGATTCTGGCAGTTCCTTCGTAGCACCTCGTTTGTTCTTATTTATTGTTACATCTTACTTTAATTGGTAAATATATGTTTTCTGGCTTCCGAACTGTTATTTATAGAAAAATTTAATGATATGCCTCGCAACTACAGCATCTAGGAACGATAACGCAATCCAGTTACAGTAAAGGCGCGAGAAAGGCAGGTATTTTCCGTCTCTGTCGCCCGCTCGCTACTGGCAACGCTAAGAAAGCTAAACCCAAGTTCATTCTTGTTTTGTAATACTTCTAGTTGTGCTGTGTTTTTTCTATCTCTGGACTTCTCTAAAGCAATACAACAGAAAGGTAAGTGCTCCAGTTTTCTTTATAATTCGTGTTGTATGTCATTTGATATTTATATACGATGAGAGAGCGTAACTGTTGTATATCAGTCATGGAATTTGAGGAAACCTCCTCTGTTTAACGAATTCCCAAATTGAAAAACAGATTTCCTTGTCCCTGTAAGGCATGGCGCTCGATAAGTTCCGCTTAATAGTTTCTCTATGGAGGTATCACTATATAGTGCATTCGATTTCAATTTTAGTTCATTAAGTTTACGTTGAAAATTAGCCTCTAATCCTAAAGAAAGCATTATTAAAAGAGAACTTGCTAGTACAAAGTTCTACAACCTTCAGAAAACACATTTAAAATATAATTCAGATATATTTCAGTATGTTCAATTAAATCATATCATATGGCGTATCATGCACTTAGATATTGAAGTTCAGTTCCGAATACTTAATACAACTGCATGTGCGTGCGCGTGCGTGCACCGTTCCTGGTGCACTAATTTTGAGCAAACTTGGCATCAATATAACCTTTTGACGCAAGGTTCGAAATTCCGCTGCGTTTCACACAAATAATTATTTTGTTTGCACTATCCTTAAAACCTTGCAAGACCATCTAGCTCTATGTTTGTCAACATAATCGTAGTAGCTTGAATATTTCAGACAAATATTTATTAGGTTTTCATGACATCACATAGTAAAAAAGACCCAATGAGTTCAGGGAATATTCCTTGATGTCCGCTCTGATATGGATGTCAATAAATTATTATTTAGCCTTTCTTTTGTTTTGAATGTGTTGTGTTTATTTAAAGCGTTGTGTATATTGGCTACTGAAAATTACCAGTTTTAGTTGATATTCCATACATTGATATTATTTCTTCCCAATGAGATTCTATATATAATCAGTGGGAAATGACAACGTGGAAATTAATTGCATTAACGAAATATCATCACAAATCTGGTATTTGCAGTTAATTAACCATGCTTTTCATAGTATTTTCTCGGTATTGTATCACATATTGCCTTTATAGTGTGCTAAGTATTTTAATTAACTCTTTTAAGTTTCTTGTATAACATATTTAAATGTCTGCAATAAACCGCAAGGGTGTTGGTCAATTGCAAACTAGGGCTAAATGTTACAGGGATAAACCAACCATTCATGACAATTTTTTGTGCAATTTATGTCCTTCAACGTTAAATCATATCGGACGATGAATGAAATGGGTGAAATGGTGCTCACATGAGTCCGGGGTCCATGGAGCTTAGAGCTACCCGACTTTCGTCTATCAGGATAAGGGAAAACCCGACAATTTTTTTTTCAATTTACGTCCTACAACGTTAAGTCATATCGGACGGCTCACATGAGTCCGGGCTCCATGGAGCTTAGAGTTACCTAAAATTCGTCTATCAGGAGAAGGGAAAACAACGACACCTTTTGTTTGTTTTTGTTTTGCAATGTACGTCCTCCAACGTTAAGTCATATCGGGCGATGTATGAAATGGGTGAAATGATGCTCACATGAGTCCGGGGTCCATGGAGCTTAGAGTTACCTGACATTAATCTATCAGGATAAGGGAAAACCCCGGAAAAACTTTATCCAGGTAACGCATCCTAACCAAGATTCGAACTCGGCAGACACACTACCATCTCCGCTACCGAGGCGGGCAACAATCTTATTTATATACATTATATATGGTCTCAGGTAAAACAAAATTTAATATTTTAAGGACCGTGGGATCTCAGCGGGAAGCTAAAATTAATAAATGACACTTCTATAAATTCTGCTTAAGCAATAAATACTGATGAATGGAAATCTAATTCGGGTTTGTTGTACTTAATGTATTTATTCAAATAATGATTATAAACTGATGGAAATTAATCATTCTTCCACACTAGCCTACAGTTGTGTAAACGTGATATGTAACCTCGGCTTTTTTCCTCAAAATATTTTAAAATCACACTTCACATACACTTTCCTCCTATAGTTTTCAAAAATTCATTTTGATGGAGTTTTATCTGTATTTTCCTTCGTTTATTTTTTTCCCTTTATAGTGTCCTAAGGGTTTTTAAGTAACTCCTTTTTTAATCTTAAGTATAATTTTAAATACCTTCAAGGAAACGCAAGTTTTTGGGCAAATAGAACCTATATGGATAAATACTCAAATAAGGTCATTTCAGCTAAAATGACTAAACCCATAAAGTTAGCATAATTCTACCTGACATTTTATATTTTCAAAAATATTAATACATTGTGTTTTGAAATTGTAAATAAATCTTGTTAAGATCAACAAATTCTACTAGTTGCTTCCGATATTACCTTTAGTAGCGTGTGATAGAGAATCATTTTATAAGTATAATTTGAACATTACACATTAAACAGTGGACGTACTTATTTTTGTAGGTCACAAAATGTTTACTATTACGAAACTGCCATTCCGACATCGAAACCATGCGCACCACTGTTGAAGATGTGTCCAAAGCACAGGTGAACACTGTTAGTGATTAGGATAAAGGGTACTGTGACGGAGGGGTGTTTTTTAGAATAATGGCCTTTCAGAGCCATTTTTTTCCGCATTATACTAAGCGTTCGAATACTGATACACCAACTCTTTGATAACTATGCCAAACTGAATGGACTGAGAGCGAGACACAGCTGGAATTCGGATATGGCTAACTCGCCAATATGCACGAACTCATTTACAAGTTCTGTTTATTTATTTTGACAGATTAATTTCTTAGTTCCTATTGATTTTTTCGTTTTTACTTTTACCTACTCGTACATACAGCTTGTAACGGTACGTTTTAGTTGGAACTTTTTATATGAATAACCAATTGGAAATTCTTGTTTTCTGATGTGACTATTAGTGGGCCATGTAAGGAAAATATAAAAAAATGATTAACGGTTGCTAAGGAAAAGCAGAAAATCAATAATCTTGCTTGATGTGTAAAGACGAAAAGTTTTGGATAGGAAAAGAAAATCAATAATCTTTAGAGATATGTGTTCTGTAATCTTGTTTCATGACGATGGAAAAATGTCGCGGTGAATATAGAAGTTTTTAACGGAAAATGAAGAATCTTAAAAGAAGGAGATATTCTGTAATCTTGATAGTGATGAGTGGACGTGCAGAAGTGAGGAATTTTATGTAATTAACGGAAATGATTTATTAAGGAAATAAGGTTTTATCGATGTGTTGGAGGTAACCTGCAGTGATTGACTAGAAAAGAAAGTTCGTGTAAAATGTAACCCAGGTTATAAAATTAAATAATACATTACGAAATTGGACTTATCTAAAATTGCATTTATGTCACTAGAAACCACACCTGAAAACAAGAGATCTCATGACTCTTATTTAATCAAACTCAATCATCAAGAAACAATTCAAACTACAGCGAAGTAACCCTGTTACATCTAGCTTCACGATCTGGATCTTCGAAACAGTCAACGTGCATTCTATCTGCTGCGAATGGAGAAATGGGTTACAAGCTTTGGTATTTTACAAAAGAAACTAAAACTGAACACTAGAGCAATTGGCCTCAAGGAAAGGTATTTTCGAAGGCATGGGATGGTACTAATTAACAACCAAAAATCTTTTAATGAACGGCTCTAGATTCGATGCTGCATCCGTTGCTCGCTCGGTGGCATGGAAATAATTTTTTCCAAATAAGTAAAGTATTGCAATGCAACATCTGTTCAAAGATAGTTTCCAGATGTTTTAGGCACAATGCAACACATGAAATATGTTCTTAAAATCGTTTATTTCTCTGGATAAGCACGTTGAATTTAAAATACCCGATGAGTTGCTTCCCTTAGAGATGTACGAGTATGGTGTACTATTTTTTCCTAGTAGTGTGCCTTATGCCAAATTTCATATTGACGAAATAGGACAGCATTTTGATCACTTCATTGGTCAAAGACCTTTTGATTACATGTAGCTGTAAATGTGGAAACATTTTTCTGAAATCGCTATGAATAGATTTTTTTATTTGAGGTAATTTTGCAATTCTCTGTGTAAAGAGTTGTTACACATAATGGATTAAATTCAATAGAGTCATATGAAACGCCATTACGTGTCTCTCCCTGCTTTGCCCAGTAAGCCAAATACGTTCAATATAATTACTGATTAAAAGAAAAGAAAACAGGACGTTGCTCTAGGGGATTTGAATCTATTAAATATCCGTTTAGTTGACGAGAGACAGATTGACGTCGAGCCCACTGGACCGCAAGACTCTGCTGACCTCTTTCACACGAAACATTCAGTTATAGAGCTACTTGCTAGTCCACCAGAAGATACTTTTAACTCTTGGCAGCTTATTAGTGTTACAGAACGTTTCGTCATTGCTATCACAAAGAACCAAGAAGGCTAACTGTATTTGACACAATACAGCTACTAAACCAATTCTGGATTGACTAATGAACCTATATTTTCAGTAAGACTATAATCTGTGGGTTGTTGTACGTATCATGTAGGTCCCGCAAGAGCTTTTAACGTACATGCCAGAACCGATCCGTCCATCCAGCTATTTATGCAACCATCTCTCTTGCAGTGCAGTAAGTTAATGTATGTAGCCCATCATTTTATTCAAGAAGAATTGTTCCTCTTCTTCAAAGAACATAACGTTATTGGAGCGTAAAGGCGTACATGCCAAAGCTACACATTCTACTGTTAATTTTTCTGTATATTTTTCCCTGCAGTATTAGAAATATCAATTGCGTCTCTTCAAAGCCTCTAATTATTCCCTGCAGCTTCGAACAACGTGCAACTTCCATTGGTCCGGGTGCCTGTTTTCTGGAGATATTTTCAATTATATCTAAAAGCCTGTTTTATAATTAAATCTGACATCGCAACTATGCTGTTCACAGCAATGAAAACCCCCTTGGTAGCGTAGATGCTAGGGTGTCCGCCTCTCAGTAAAGAGGTCCTGAGTTCGAATTTCGGCGGGAGAGAGTGCCTGGATACAGTTTGTAAGGGGTTTTCCTTATCCTGAAAGACGAATGTCAGGTAACTCTGAGCTCTATGATACTCGTTTGAGCATCGTTTCACTCACTTCATTTATCATCCGATATTACACCTACTTTGGACTATGTAAATTAAAAAAAGTCATCGGTAAAACAAAACCAGTTTCTATCATGTCATTTACTGCACTTACGGAAGATGTTCTGATGTCTCTAACTGGCAGATACGACCGTATTCTTCATTTGCCGGAGCAGAGCTCGTCCCAAACCTGCTTCTCTCCACTAAGAATTGATTCAAATATATCTTACAACAAACACAGATATAAGAATGTTTAACCACATATAATAAACCCCGTGATAGGATCTGATTTCACGTTACTAGCATATCTTCTTAAATTAAATTTACGTCCTACGTTTAACACCTTAGTTGCCATGTCAGTCTAGTTATAAAGTGTATTTATAATGTGCGCTGATATATAGAACGAAGGTAACAATATGCTGACATGTTGCCATGGTAGCTTAATGGTTAACAGCACCGGGAGATGCGTGGTTCTAATTCCGGTTATAGCATTAAACTTTTCAAACCTTACCCTGCACACGGCCAGTGTGAGAGAACAATTAATTTGCAAAATAACAATAATTTGAAATTTCAATAAATTTAATATTTAGTATTTAATAAAACTATAAATAGAAGTATTTATAAACAGTGGAGCTTCATCAATAAAACCTTTTTAAACCACTTCTCGAACTGTAAAAACACTTAAGCTCCACTTACATTTAAAAAAATTAGGATATGTTTACAGTACCCTGCGTCCTCCTCGTCAGCTGATGTTCGACTAGTTCTTCAGGTGACCGCCTCCGTCTCCTGGCGCTGTTCGATGAGTTGAATGACGTCATCTACTATTGGAATATCAAAGTTCATGGCTCCCTTTTTATTCTTCAAAATGTGTATATTTTTCCAAACTGTTAATTACCAATACTTTTTTGCCGGTACCAAAAGTTTATGTCTTTGTAAATATGATTTTTTGACCAGAAATGATGGGCTATGGCTGATTTATCTGTCTGTATTTTATGCATCTCATTTGTGCTTTCCTCCTTGTTTCTAGGTTTCTTTTTGTTTTTCCAATATATATTTCGTGGCAATCCTCACATTTTACACTATAAATTCCGGATAGTTTGTTGGTTGGACTTGTGTTTTGAGCGGGTGATTTAGTATGTTTCTCATGTTGTATTTGTTATGTGGTAATAGTTGTATATGAAATTGACGGAAAATGTTTTTAAATTTATTAAAAGCCTTAGGATAATACGTATTTATAATTCAAAAAAACTAAAAAGGGAACATTTTAGGTTACCATCCCTCACTAGGCGTTTCAAGTCCCATGAAGTCTGCATATTTTACCCAAGAAAGTATAAAATGTATTTATTCTAATAATTAATAGATCATGTAATTAGCTGGTTCACGATGAACACCAGAAAATTATTGGCTTGATTTTATCATCATACTATGACAGGATTGAACTCTAGCTCATCATTTAGAAGAAAAGATATGGCGATATTGTATGCCTAAAAATTGTAAAGTTTAACTTTTACGCAGTATTAGCTAATAAAAGCTGTTGATTGAAGTATAGCCCACCGAGCTTTATAGTTAACCACTGTTGGGTCAATTAATGCAAATTAATTGTTCTTTCACACTGACCGTGTGTAGGCTAAAGTATGGAAAGATAGAGTCAGACTGAAAAATTCAATGCCATAGCCGGGATTTGTACCACGGATCTTCTGGTTGCCGTCCACCCGCTCTAACCGTTAAGCTACTACGCTCAACGTGCCGATATGACATTAAATTCTCCAACTGACTCGTGTTTCTCCCGGTAAACCACTTAGGAGTTCTCATAAACACATGAGACCTTAATGACGACTTATAACATGTAAGTACTTTAAGGCCCGAGCTTTATAGTTAACCACCACTAGGTCAGTTAATCGAAATTAATTGTTCTTTCACACTGGCGTGTGTAGGCTAAATTATGGAAAGATAGAGTAAGACTGAAAAATTAATTAGGTCAATTAATTTCCATTAATTGACCTAATAGTGGTTAAGTATAAAGCCCGGGCCTTAAAGTACTTACATGTTGTAAGTCGCCATTAAGATAGTTGTCTCGTGTGTTTATGAGAACTCCTAAGTGGTTTACCGGGAGAAACACGAGTCAGTTTGAGAATTTAATGTCATGTCGGCAAGTTGGCCATAGTAGCTCAAGGGTTAGAGCGGCTGGACGGCAACCAGAGGATCCGTGGTTCAAATCTCGGCTATGGCTTTGAATTTTTCAGTCTAACTCTATCTTTCCATAATATTATTTTGTTAATTTGCTTTAAAGTGTGATTCTCTTTTAATGGTAATGAATATAATAGTCTACAACACATTTCCATCGATTTGAAGCCAATTCCTAGTGAATACGATCCTCATTACCAAGTTAAATTCATTCATAGAATTCATTTCGTTCTATTTGGATGCGTAAGGTTAGAAAGTAACTAGTTCAGGAGCGTAACGTTAGGACCTGCAGGGCCTGCAACGCGGGAGGGCCCGGTATTTTAGGGGTCCGCAGACAAAGAGAAAAAGCATGTTGTTCTTATTAATGAATATAACAGTTTGAATGTATACAGATATAAATCCTGAAATATGTATATCATAAAGAGTAAAGTTTAATGTCAATCTGCATAGAAAGTTAATGGTCAGATCATTCTAAACGGTTTCCTAGAATCGGGCAACGTTTAGTTGAGTTTAGCACAGTTGTGTGTGTTAACAATGCTTGTCCTTCATTACGAATTCTCTGATAACACTGGTTTGAATCATGTTTCTCTGTCGTCACAAATAAGCGGCGCATAGTTACAACAATGAAAATGAATACCAAAATATCACATTAGGCAGAAGGTTATTCTTTATTGATGTGTAGAGTTCCTGATATTTTAATATGCACATTTTTTCCTAAACATTTATGTTTTGTCACACTTCTCATTCGACAAAAATGTCAATTATACATTAAGATGTGAGGTCAGTCAACAGCCAACTCAGTGTCAGACGGGCTTTCTTCGCGGGAACTAGGTGCATTAAAAAGTGGTGGGATATTTTCAAAGTCTTACTGGTTAAAAGTTTAATTTTTTCTATCTGTGAACTTTTTCAGTAAAATTAACCCTTTTAAAGTTAAGTACGAATATCTAAGTGGTGCACAAAAAAGAAAGAAGTAGCGTGAATTAGAAAAGGAAACAAACAAATTAATGAAAATAAGTGATCTTTTCCCTCCTAATAATAGTAGTACTAGCTCAACAGTTACAGAAGTTTGCAGCATCACAAGTCAGTGCATTTCTGAAGTGAAAGCCAATAATAATTGTGGAAGTGAAAACGAAGATAGCAAACTCGCCATAAATATAATTAGGCCAATCACAGACTATTCAAATGATCGTGCAGATTATCAATTAGATGCAAATAATGAAACTAAAAAGTTTCTTGTTAGACAATATCCTTGTCAGCCAGCGGGCCAATTCCCCAAAGATGCTAAACAGGAAAACAGGTTGTTCTCCACTAAATATTAGGAAAAGTTAACTTTGGCAGGACAAAGAATTTGGAGAGAATGGTTGTTTCATTCATCTGAAAATGATTCTGTTTACTGTAAACCGTGTTGGCTGCGTGGAGGGCAGAAATCGTCGTCAGCTTGGAGGGAAGGAGTTCGAGATTGGAGGTGTCTAACCAAAAATATATTGCGGCACGAAACTAGCCATGCACATTTGAACTCTTACGTCGTTTTCAATTCGTGGCGTAAGGAAAACACAGTTGACGCGGGTATGAATTCAGAACTAAAGAAAAATAACAACATATGGAAACAGGTCCTGTGCGTATTGTGAATGTGACTTTGACTCTGGCATCCAATAATATAGCTGTAATTGAAGTTATGTTAGTTACTGACCGGTTATAGATTATATTTTAGGGGGCCCAGATTTTAATTTTTGCAGGCGTGCGTTACGCCTCTGAACTAGTTCAAGCTTTTACATTGGCTTCCATTGGTGAAACTAGCGTGAAACATTGGTGAAACTTATTACGCAGAACAACAATGGTTTGTTGTTCTGCGTAAGAAGCAGGTTTGAAGGTTAATGGAAATTTTTTAGAAGAAACACATGCTACGATAAAAAAAGGATGTCCGTGCAATGTGTTACAAGGATCACAGTAGAAGATAAGATCTTTTAATGCATTAAACAGGTATGTTTACAGTATAATTACTGCTGAAGTAACAATAAAACCTAGTGCGAGATTTTGGATTAATATACAGCAATAACCCCTCCTTAACTCACATAATTACACGTGTAAATTTTAGAGTTTGCAACACTTCCTCCCATGTGCCTTCAGTGACAATAGAGTAGCTAGCTACATCAGTCTTAAAACAGAACTGAATATGCCACCATTTTACATACAAATAGATGTAATATTTGACATTAAAATAGCAAACAAGTAAATTAAAGCCTCTACCTGAAAAAAAGATCACTGAACTAAACAAGTTGTCAGGCTGATATTCCAAGATTCTCCGAGAATCATTTTAGTTGCCAAGAACTGCCAGTACCTGTGTCAGAAGTTAGGACAATCAAGTGTTTTGCTCTTTCACAACTTTGGCAACATATGAGCTCATGCAAGATAAACAGAAAAGTGACTAGTCTTATAAAATACCACATTCTGTAAGTTCTAGGCTTCCTAATAAGAATTTAAACATTGTTACCATCAAGTTGTAAAGTGTGATAGGCCACATTTTTATACACAAAACTATATTCTTCCTCCTGCTAACTTAATAATCTTATAGCTCCTAACTCAGCTCTCATTTATAAAATTCGTCTGTGAAGTGCTTACTCCAAAGCTTGCTGTATTTTGAGCAGCGTGCTCAACCGCAGAGCAGTGCTCCATTGTCCTACTGTCATTTCTCCCACCTCCTTAAGCGACAAAGGCAAAGCGAGACAGAGTTAGTAGTCAAGACGCGGATGTAACCTTTTATTTCCTGTACGAAAGAATGGCACTACAGTGCCGTCACTGGAACGCATTAAGTATGGGTAAATGGGCCATTCTATATTTTTTTTTTTTTTTCAATTAACGTCCTCCAACTTTTAAGTCATATCGGACGATGAATGGAATGGATGAAATGATGCTCAAATGAACCCAGGGTCCATATGGCTTAGAGTTACCCGACATTCGCCTTTCAGGATAAGGGAAAACCCTGGAAAAAACCTTATCCAGGTAACTCACCCTGACCGAGATTCGAACTCGAGACCTCTTGAACGTGAGGCAGACTCGCTACCACTACGTTACCGAGGCGGGCTTGGCAGCCAGTGAAAGGCAGTAGTGGCTCGTGAGCATTTTTCTTGGTGGCCAGATGTAAAGACGACAGTAATGAGTGTAAAGTGTGGTTATACGTTTTAAAATAGTTACCTTTAGTTGCATTGCCAAAAAACATTGCAATATCAATCAATGTGTCAATGTGTCACATCAGTAAATTCTACAAACCAAGATCCTCCCGTATTATTACATCATCCAACCCATCTTCCTGTTCAATGTTCTCAAAACTCTGTAATAAAAAAGTTTATTTTCATGAACGCTGTTCACATCCCATGATTAAAGGTTCCATCTTGTAGAAACAGCTGGAATGCATTTCTTCCAAATTGAACGCAACATATCACAGCGTTTTGGTGAAGAGAAAAATGTTGGAAATCCCCCAATGTTGGCGAACTATAATTTAACTGTTGTTACGTTTTTGGAACAAACATTTCATACAATCAAATTTAATTGGTGAGTATATCACTGGACATAAAGGAAAGAGTCCTGCATTAAAGTCGGAACACCCACTTGCTAACCACTCATTACTGCGGCAGGATCGTATGCTTAAAATATGAAATTTCTTAAAATATTAAAAGATTGCAACTTATTTATCAAAACATCACTGATATCATTGGCTGTTCGATTACAAATCTCTTCGAAAAAAAGAAAACTTTCAACGCATTTACATCTTTAATGAATGAAAAGGACTTTTCAATAAATCCACTCTATTTTGAAAACACACTACTTTGTCTAACAAACAATTAAGATTTCAGCAACAATCACACGAATGCTAGAACTTCAAGTAATGGGCCGCCGCTAAGTGGCCCCAAGTGGTACTATGTGCGATCTGGAAGAGGAGAGCAGTGGAGCAAGGAAGGCAATAGTCCGCTGTTCGAGCGGTTATCATGGATTTATCTTTGGTAATAGATATCTCTCAAATAACTCAGTGATTACTCCACGTGGAGTGAACATATATCTGTCATTTGGATTTCTGCGAATTCCATTAGCTGAAGTGATGCGTTCATTGGCCCTTAGCACAGGAACGGGAGGCGCGTCAGTACCCCAGTCATTCTTACAAGAATAATCAGTGCGTTATCTGAGAGGATTCTGTTAACAAAGATAAATCCATGGTAACCGTTCCAGCAGGCCGACTATACACAAAGTACACGTCACTGACAAAGTGTATAGAGAGGAGGAGCGACCGTGATCTGGTCCTACGTTCTGCTTCGCGGAAAGTGGCGCGCTTGTCGCGTACAACACCGCGGGTTGCAAGTTTCGATAACCATTAATAATTATGGTATAATAAATTATTTTGTGTAATGATTATTACAACTCAATAAAATATAAAAGTTACATTTTTCCTCAAATTAAAAAAAAAACGCCTACAAGTTGCGTGATATCGGTGGGGCCTGAACCCTCTGGCGCTTAATGACAGTACCTCCCTCATGAAAGGAGGGGATTGCTAATCCTTCAATGCGGAAATCATTTGAAATATCGAAATACAGTATGTAAATACTGCTAAGTATTATGTTATACTAACATACGTGAAGTGTGTGGCAAAAATAATTTAAAAGATTCAGTCTGCGGTATTGACGTACTGTAGAAATAAACCTTTGTTTGGGTGCAATTATATCCATATGGAATACAATATATTCCCATTTTAAGCCTTAACTTGCATTAAAATATGCTGACTCCATATCCCCAGATGCAATCCGCTGGTCCAATATGGTGACTTACAGAGGCTGACATATGTATTCGAATAATATAACATGTAACATTGCACGTACTATAAATACTGTAATATTTATTTGGCAGCGTTGAATTGTTAAACATAAAAGCATTAACCATTTGTGTCTCGGAAACAATATTTAGAATATCACTTTGCATGTATTTATTACAAAATCTGTATTGTATTTATTCTATTGTCCCTCTTATTGGAGAACATAAGTATTCGAACGTACCCAATCTATCAGAGAAAAAGATGGTTGGACGTACCCTACACGCCCCTACCACATAGCAGTTGTGTTTATGCTATGCCTCGAGACAGTGTGCTCAAAGTTATTCAGCCGATTGTGAACTCACAGGTAATATGGGACGTAAAGGTTAGGAGACAACGGTGACACAGAGGAATAACGTGATAAATATGTACAAACAAAACAAATATCTCTCTGAAATTGCCAAAACCCTTAACAGAAGCAAAACTACAGTGTTCTGCATAATTCAACGCTTCAAATAGACAAATACTGTTGTAAATAAACCTAGAAATGGCGCTCCTTCTAAACTCACCTCCAGAAATAGGAGGCAAATAATAAAAATGGTGAAGCAGAATCCGAGAGTCACTGCATCTGAGATTAGAGGATGTCTTGAGCAATATTCTGGCACTGTTGTTCATGCCAGAATAGTTGAACAGGTTTTAAATAGTACTGGGTACAATGCCCTCTTCCTAGGGAGAAACCATATGTTAATAAGGTGAATAAGACAAAGCGTATAGAAATTGCTAAACAGAATGTGGTGAAACCAACAGAATTCTGGGATAAGGTTCTCTGAACGGACGAGAGTAAATTCTGCTTATACAAGAAAGGTGGGCGTCTTAAAGTGTGGAGACTGCCAAATACAGAATGGGAACCTAAGAATACGGTAGCTGCAGTGAAACATGGTGGCAGTAGTGTGATGGTATGGGACTCTATAGCTTCATCTGTCTTTGGGGAACTGGTTTTCATAGATGGGATCATGGGCAAATTTGAATACAAGAGGATTCTTGAAAACAATCTTAAAAAGAGTGCAGAGAAGCTGGGATTAGGGCATGATTATTACTTCCAGCAGAGCAATGATCCGAAGCATACTGCTGAAATTGTAAGGCTTTGGATCGTGTACAAAACTCCTCACACTTTGAAGACACCTCCCCAATCTCCAGATTTAAATCGTATAGAGAACATCTGGAAGGAACTCGAAGAGCGTGTGAGGAAGCATCACATCAGAAGCAAGCAACATCTGAAAGAACTTCTTCAAACAGAGTGGAGAAATATGGACTCTGCAGTCACTAAACAACACATACAGACAATGCCCAAACCATTATCAGCAGTAATTCAAACAAAGGGGATGATAACTAAATACTAGCTGTTCTCTGTTCGAATACTTATGTCCAGATGTAAAGTGACTGTTTTATTTTTCCTTGTAGTACAAATTAGTTTCAGTTGCTATTTATGAGTTTATATGTTTAATGGAAGACTCAAGTTCATTTTGTACCAGTTGTATTTACGTATGCTTACTCTGTGTAGCTTTAAGATAATATAAGTAATAAATATGTTTACATTCGAATACTTATGTTGGCCACTGTATGTGCAGACGATTTAATTCGTAAAAATTCTGTTTCGCCTTCTCTCTAAGATATAGGGTCTATGTCCATTTTATTATCATGCAAAGAATTTCTATTCTATGCTACTTTCTAAGACGTTGGAATACAAACAAAATATGCAGTATTCAATCTGGAATGAGGACTCATATCCGTTTTAGTTCCTTAATTCTGAACTGCTATTTTGTTAAACTACAGCCGCCGAATCATTCAAGTTGTAACAAGAAGCGAAACCGACAACTTTAAATCTAACCTTGAGTAGAGGAATATTTAGGGCAACCTTCATTTTATGATTACATAAGCTGCGAGTAATAATAAAAGCTGAGCTTACATAACTTGCCACGCTTTAACACTCCAAGCTACATGTCAAACCAGTTGTATAGATCACGATAAGAGAGAGAGCTAAGTATCCGTTCCTCTGGTAGCTCAGTTGGTAGAGCGGTGGACTGTAGTGGCTCATTTAATATCAGATATCCATAGGTCGCTGGTTCAAATCCGGCCCGGAGGAGTTAATTTTTTATTACATTTATGCTATTATAGAGTTACTAGATCTATCATTTTTTTACATTCGATGCACAATATAAACAATTTCTAACCCGTACAACCCCAGCTGTTTCTAAAGTTTGTGTTTTATTTCGTGAACAACAATGACTGATTCTTAAAGGGCAATGCGTCTAGTGTACATTTCATTTACTTTACTTTATATGCTTTAAGTCCAAATTATTATCTTTTAATAAATTTATTTAAGGTCTCTTCAACTTCTTACGTCATATCACGACCTCTTAAAAATATAGTACAGTTATTAACATTTATAAAAATTTACATTAAATACAAATTACTAAAAACAAGACAAGTACATACTCATAGATTAACAACAGTATTTTGAAAGAAGAATTGTCATTACTTTTACACCATTGTGTTGGTTATGGATTACAATTGAATAGAATATAGTATACATATATTTATATTAATTTCTAAATGTCAATATCCTTTAGGTACTAAGTAAAAAGCTTGCGGCGTAGTTTGAAGTATGGAGATATCCTGTTGAATTCCATGTTGTTTTCTGTTTCTTTCGTATTTATTGCACTCTATGAGAAGATGGTAAGATGGTAAGGTCTTTATGACATACGTTCCACGTGACTGTCCTGAGAGGAGATATGAATGAGTGAAGCTGGAGTGACCAATTCGTGAAGGGTGAGGATTACTTGTTCCTTTCTAGTGAGTGACTTGGTTGAATGGAGAGCGTATGTGATGTAATTTTCCTGGTTGTTGTTGATTCCATTCAGATTTCCAGTTTTTGTACTGGTATTTTGAAGACATAATTTATAACATCTGAATATGGAATTTGAACGTTCCTTTGTTGATGTAGTGATGTAGCATCTTTAGCAGTTTCGTCCGCCCTTTCATTCCCTGTTATTCCTCGATGTGAAGGAATCCAAACGAAAACCCCATCTTTACCAGTCTCGGTGATGTTACCGATTAGTATCTGTGTGTCCTGTACTAATTTGATGTCGTTATGCTCTGCAAGGTAATCAATGAGTCGGAGTATTTTGTATAGCATTTGTGGTGAGCTGTCAGAATATAAATGCTTGATAAATGGCGTATAGTTCAGAACTGTAGGTGGAATAATAGATAGATGGTGTTGTAGAATTTTATCAGGAGTTAACATTGCACATCCAGTACCTGATCCGTTTTTGATCCACTAGTATAAAGAAACTGATAATTGGGGAAATTGTTGCACATTTCATAAAATAGTGTTTGGTAAACATTTGTAGCGGTGGAAACGTAGAGTAGACCACACACGGCCAGTGTGAAAGAACAATTAATTTCTATTAATTGACCAAATAGTGGACCGAACTATAAAGCCCGGGCCTTAAAGTACTTACAGCATAGTAAGTCGTCATTAAGGTAGTTGACTCATGTGTTTATGAGAACTCCTAAGTGGTTTACCGGGAAAATACGAGTCAGTTGGAGAATTTAATATCACATCGGCACGTTGGCCATAGTAGCTCAATGGTAGAGCGGCTGGACGCAAACCCGAAGATCCGTGCTTCAAATCCCGGCTATGGCATTGAATTTTTTAGTCTGACTTTACGTTTCCACAATTTAGCCCACACACGGCCAGTGTGAAAGAACAATTAATTTCTATTTGTTGAGGTATTCCATTTCTGGAGAAATGTTACGTCGTTATATATTTTGGGAACTTTGAGTTTTCAGTGTGGTCGTTCATAGAAGTCTCTGGTTATCACGGTAGCGATCTTTATGTTGAAAGGGTAGAGCCAGAGTGAAAAATTCAATGCCATAGCTGGAATTTGAACCACGGATCTTCTGGTTTCCGTCCAGCCGCTCTAACCATTTGAGCTACTATGGCCAACGTGCCAACATGACATTAAGTTCTCCTACTGACACATGTTTCTCCCAATAAACCACTAGCAGTTCTCATAAACACTTGAGACAACTACCTTAATGGCGACTTACTATGCTGTAAGTACTTTAAGGCCCGGGCTTTATAGTTCGGTCCACTATTGGGTACAATTAATGGAAATTAATTGTTCTTTGACGCTAGCCGTGTGTAGCACGCACTATGAAAGGGTAGAGCCAGAGTGAAAAATTTCGATCTTTATGATGTTAGAACTTAAATAGTTAGCAAGTCGTTGATGGAAAGGTAACAAGTGTTTCCCAATTATTTTAACTTGTAAAAGTGCTTACGCAACCTTAAATACCTACAGACGTTATGGAGAAATGCGTAAAAGCAACTTTTGCAGTATTAGAAACATTTCCTCATTTGATCAAGCTATCTAATTATTGCAGTACTAACGATCAAATTTAATTGTTTTGTTTGAATCCATTCGTTATCCATTCATTATAAAACCTGATCTTAGCTTTGTTTCTATGGACACCTCAGCTGCCTTATTGGGCGTCAGAGGCCACTTAATTGCTCAGAGGTCTCCTTTTATGAGTTAAGGTTCTTTTACATGGCTTCGAGTGGAAGCCATGCTAAGGATTTTTACGCCTGAAGAAATCCTTCGCTGTCCGCCGTGTTTGAGCCCACGACCTTGACCACAGAGGACGAACAGCAGTCTCCCGAAATAATTTAGTTGCATATTTAATAATACTGAAAGTTTATGTTTCAGTTCATCTGATAATATCTTGACAAATGAACTATATTATAGTACTAACCAGCATCTCAACATTGTAAATGTTTGGCTCCATTTATCATTACATTAATATTTTAGTATATTTTAATATGCATGTACCTTGACATTTATTATTTTTGATGTCTGCAGAGTGAAATTTGTTCAATATTTCATTTATACAACGTTCATCTAATGTAAGAGTTAGCAATGTTGCTTATGAGTTAGCCTTTATACCCATTTGGAGCGGTTACCCTCCTTGTGGGTTGTATTTATATCACACGATGCGGTGACATAACTGAAGAAGGATTCGCCCCGTTGTGAGGTCTACGCCCCACACGCGCAAAAGTTTCGCGCTCCCTCGGTGTGGCGACGTATGTGGAAGCCAAACCTTACCTTGATGTAGAAGCGATGAACCTTTCGTCTAAAAGCCGCGAAGATGAAGTTCTCGAAGATTTCTATAAATCACATCTCCGACAGCTGCGGCGAGCGATGAGATGTGAAAATTCTCAGGCGTGGTATCAATACAAAAGGGATTTCATCTTTGGGCATCTATGGAATAAAATAATTAATACCGTTTTACCTTACTTAGAATTATATTTCTTGACATAATTTTCTTCTTTACATGCGACTTTTTCCACTGATGTATATAGCCCTTTACTATATATTAATTTTCTCCTTTTATTTATAAATGATGCAACGGTTTGTTTACTTAAATTATTTATCGTAGCGTCGCGTCTTCGATGTATATTTTAAACGTTTACTAAACGTTCATAAATGATGAGCTCCAATAACTTCTAATAGTTTCAAGAAGTCTTCTACTGAAAACGCGTCTACCCTCTTCGAGAGTTCAAACCAGAAGAAATAATTTAAGAATAAAATCATTGGTTCTTTTTTTCTGTTTTGGTTGCTAAGTTACCGTAATATTTATTTATGATTGGTCCTACGTCACAATTTGGGATTTCAATAAACCTAAGCATTTGTTGCATCATCTATATGGTCTGCTTGGTTATTAACTTACGTTGAATTACAGATGGTGATGTTTACTTAATATGTCCATATATGCACTATCAGCTTCACATTTAATACCTCGATGTGACCAGAAGCAATAACTTCCATTATAGACAATTCACTGAACTTTGAAATCAGTACCTGCCCCTCTATTTTTACGTACATTATCCGAAATAAGGCATAGCGGACAATGAACGACATGCATGAAATGATGTTCAAATGAGTCCAGGGTCCATACAGCTTAGAAGTTAAGGGAAAAGCACCGGGTATTCTACTGGGTATTGCTAGTGGTGCCTTTCACAATTCAGTATACTTAGCTTTTTTTCAAATTTAACTTTCCTCTATTATAAGGTGCAGAGGATGTGTTGCGTCTTGTAGATGTTGAATTTTTTTTACGTTTCAAATGTTTATTTTTAAAACAATGTTCTCATACAATTATTTTTCTCTGACTCAGTTCAAACATAACAAAATTTGTTTACCAAAATATAAATTTCTGACCACACAATGCCTCGTTAGAAAACTATTTGGCTCTGCTTTGCACTGTAATATTTGTGTCCGACCCATTGGAGCAACCAAATACACGTGATTGAGGGTTCATAGTTAACAGAAAATAAAGAAAAGTGGACCACATATAACGAAAAACCATTTGATGCTCGGAATTCTCTGTTCTTTTGTACATGTACTTGTCTTCTCAACTTCTTCTTCTACTTCTTCTTCTTCTTCTTCTTCTTCTTCTTCTTCTTCTTCTTCTTCTTCTTCTTCTTCTACCTCACGACTTTGGATTGTTTAACCCGTTCCGGCTCCAAATTGGTCTGCCCATCTTTTCTTCGGACTTCCCTGGTTTCTTCTTTCTATAGGTTTATAGTTTAAGACTATTTTTGGTATTCTGTTATTATTCATCCTCTGAACATGTTCTTTCCATTGATTTCTATTTCTTTCAATATTATGGTTTATTTCTTCTATTTTTAATTCTGTCCTAATATCCCGACTACATTTTTTATCAATTTTGGTATATCCAGCTATTGCTTTCTTATGAATTTCATTTCTGATGACTGTATTCTCGTACTATTTCTTTTTGTTAGTGTCCATGTTTCTGGTCCATAGATCAGAGCTGGTATTTCCATTGTTTTGTATATTTTCTCAACTTATTTCTCGAAATAATAAAAAGGTTGATTGCCAAAAATATTAAGCTGTCGTTAACGATCACTTCACTATTTGAATAATTCCTCAATGTATGCTATTTTCTATTAGTAATTAACAGGGATAAATTTGAAAGTGGTTGTAAATTAATTTTCTTCTACTTAATATAGCTGGAATTTCACGATTAAATAACACAATAAGAATTTCACTTCAACCAGTTATTATCGATAAAATTCCTTAAAATAAGATTCATTTACTGTTCTGTATTATAAGTTCGGAAAGATATTCCTAAGTCGCGACAGTAAAATGATTTCTAATCTTTATCGATACTTGCGGGGTAAAAAAGCAGTGTCTCTAATTATACGTAATGACGTACGTTGGTTTACTGCGTATCCGGTTTGGCAATATGCTTACATCAAGTCGGGTTTTCTGATAGCAAACAAAAAATCTAATTATCTGCTCTTTTGACGTCATCACAGTGTGAGCTGTAGTGTGATAGACCATTTAGAAATTTGTTTCACTTTTCAACCAAATGGATAAAAAATGTTAAATATACACTACGTACTCAGTTAATGTCTTATTAAGTAAAAGCTCCGCTTGCTTGCTAAGACCGTGTCTGGTCAATCCAAGACTCACATTCTAGAAATCCCGGGTTCGATTCCCATTTGCTAACTACTTTGAGCATTGGTATTTTTATGATTTCCATGAATCGAGGCAATTGCCAGGATTATTCCTCTTTTAGCTCAATTCTTCTTCTTCTATATGGTTTAGGCCATGCAGACCTTTTCCCGCGAAGTCATGTGGAGTCCTGCGAGATCGACCAATATATCGTGTTCCTCTTGAGTTATATAGAGACGTTCTCCTAGGTATTCCTTCTTCACTCATGCTCATAAAGTGCTCTGTCCATTTCTTGATTTTTTCATCTTCTTATTTATATGTTTAATTCTCCTTTTATTTGTTCATTTCTTGTTCTATCTGTTCTTATGCATCCTTTCACATTCCACAAAAATAGCATGTCAACTGCTTGTATTCTACTGCTGTACTTTTAATTTGATTACCCAACTTCGGCTTTCATACAGCAACGAATGAGCAGCCAAAGTTTTATATAATTCAAGTTTAGAATCTTTTCTTGTTTTACGGCCCAAAGTTCTTTTAGTGGTTCCACATAGGGCCTGGAATTTATACATTTTGTTTTCTATATATTTTCTTCTTCGTAGGTAAAATGTCATTCTAAGTACTTAAAGTGTGTTACTGATTCCACTATTTTATTCTCTAAATCAATTTTAGTTCCTATCCCATATTTATTTATAAATGCCATTGCTTTCGATTTACTTACTGATACTTTGCATTTCTATCTATTGGCCACCGATTAAGGTCAAAGCATGACCAGGCGAAAACATTCCTTCTACTGCAGAAGAGAACTCTTTGTTTTCTACTGGATCCCCTTCCGAGCATGTTAGGGGCCTCCAGGCCTGTCTAGCATGTCTAGCTTGTGCCAGGGTGTCTGGGAAAGTATCAGTCTATCCTTGCCAACACACCCATATCTGTTCGCCCTTCGGGTCTCCCTTAATCGCTTCCTCCCTCCCAGAGATTAAGTTAGAAGTTTACTGTGCCATTCTCCAGTTTCTGAAGATCCCTCCCTCTCTACTACTACTACTCTTTCAAGAAAATGTATTCACATCGTACAATAAACCCCATAAAAGTCGGAAAATGGTAAACACCTACACAGAATTAATGGACTACTTCTAAAGAAAATTCGTTTATGCCCTTAGAAAATGACCCTAATATTGATTTTATAGCGAAAGAAGAATTAGAAATTGCACTGGATAGCTTTAAAAAAAGAAACCGCCTGGTTTAGATCAAATAAATGTGGAATTAGTGAAATACAGTTCCAATAGCTTTCAAGACAGAATTCTACATTATTTAAATGAATGTCGGAGGTCAGGGAGCACGTCTGACGATAATAGTAAAGTATAAAAGTATAATCTTACACTTTATGTAGCCTTCATTGATTATGTGAAAGCATTTGACAAAGTAAATAGAAATAAAATGTTGGAAATAATGAAGCATAGAGGTTTTCCTAACCATATAATACGTGCAATACAAAGTCTATATTAGGGAACAAAGATAAGAGTAAACTCACAGCAGAAGGCATCGAAATAAATCAACATATCCGACAAGGTTGCAAACTTTCATCTGTATTATTTAATATGTATTTAGACGATGTCATTTGTAAATGTCATTCGTAACCACTTTAAGCATAAATGTTAAAATGACTAATATAAACATGGACACATCAGCTTTTGCGGACGACGAAGCAGATGTCGCATCTACAGAAGAAAAACTGCAATGAGATATTTATAATTTAAGTATAGTGGCTACTGAATATAATTAGGAAATTTCAACTGAAAAACAAATATAATGCCATTTTATGGAAAAGTCCCTGTCTGAGCTAAAGTTGTGACTGATATGCACCTGTAGTATAAGCTATGGATTTTAAGTATTCAGGAGTTTTCATTGTCAGTGAAAAAACAAAAGACAAATAGAAAAGTTAATTTATTTCAGCACATACGTACAAAAATTAGAAGAATTTTATTAAAGAAAGATCGCAAAAAAAAAAAGACCATTGGAATTTTATAAAATGTTAGCACTTCCAGCTCTATTATGCAGGTATGAATATTGAACTCAAAGTTACTTTAAGGTGGGTTAGAAGTTGCGGAAATGAAATTCCTGTGCTTTGTTGGTTGTAGTTCTTTGGTGTGGCTATTTTATTATTGTTATTGTTACTGTTACTGTTACTGTTACTGTTACTGTTACTGCTACTGCTACTGCTACTGCTACTGTTACTATTATTAATTATTATTATTATTATTATTATTATTATTATTATTATTATTATTATTATTATTATTATTATTATTATTATTATTATTATTATTATTATTATTATTATTATTATTATTATTATTATTATTATTATTATTATTATTATTATTATTATTATTATTATTATTATTATTATTATTATTATTATTATTATTATTATTATTATTATTATTATTATTATTATTATTATTATTATTATTATTATTATTATTATTATTATTATTATTATTATTATTATTATTATTATTATTATTATTATTATTATTATTATTATTATTATTATTATTATTATTATTATTATTATTATTATTATTATTATTATTATTATTATTATTATTATTATTATTATTATTATTATTATTATTATTATTATTATTATTATTATTATTATTATTATTATTATTATTATTATTATTATTATTATTATTATTATTATTATTATTATTATTATTATTATTATTATTATTATTATTATTATTATTATTATTATTATTATTATTATTATTATTATTATTATTATTATTATTATTATTATTATTATTATTATTATCACAAAAGCGAAGAGGGTATAATAAACTTCAGTTCTTCTTATTTCAGGCAATTATATTCTCGGTTGGAATGAAGCAGAGCAGTATTGCTTTGTGAAGTGCCTTCAGCGATCACCTTGTAAGTAGAGCACAAAACATTATATTCCCTTACAGATTGCATAGCCATATTTCCAAAGATAAATCTTCTAAGTTTTGAGATCAGTTTTCTCAATAACTTTTGATATAGTAATATATATATATATAGGCAGTTAACCCAAGTATGTAATTCCATAGTATACCCTATTGAAATAATTTTTAATATTTGACAAATACTTAAAATATTCCTAAATGATACGGTGGCTCCTAAGATTACAAAAGTTATACTATTTATCCACAAAAATGTTATTGTATTAACTCACTATCCAGCCGCATTTAATTGTAAAATACGTGTAGATCTGAGCAATTTTTGAGAGAATAGAATGCAAACCGAAAAGATGAACATGCTTGATATTTTAATTTCTGCACCGTCTGTGGTTTAATGATATAACTAACCATTGTTACGAAAGCTTATTTACAGTCTTCTTCTTTGCAGTACCAGTACATTAAAGATGCCATTATACCTAGACAGTGATAACAAAATGTTTAAGTACTAGACGCACTATGTTGGTTCTGAAAATCCACAATGTTTCCATGCAACCACGAGAAACAGCTGAATATCTGTTGGAGTTGAAAAGAATTACTAATGAATAACTTGAACCATATATTATAATGAATGGACTCTATTTGTGTATTTGAAACAGTGCAAGGAAGCGTAAGTTAGCGCTGTAGTAGCAGTATCAGTGACAAATAAATTGAATTTAGCAAATTTTGGTGGTGTTTTACTTTCCTCAAACTGGTATCGGATTGGGGTAAGAACCAGCTATGGACGAAATGCCTGAAAATGTTCTTATTAAAATAAATGACGTGAAGACTGAAATGAATAGCAAAATAAAATGTCTATATTTCTTTAATAGAAAGGATGAAAATGAAATCCTTGGTATGGAAGAAAAAGAAGATAACGACGGAATGGAGAAGAAGAGACCAAAATTTTCGTACTACCCGCTGATACTGATACGAAGAACGTAGAAGCGCTCGTCGGAAAGGAGGAGGACGTTGGTCAACAATGTGGAGCGTCTCGGGGAACGGAAGGCGAATTCAAAAGATGAGCTGTGCCCGGTAATGCGCTGGATAGAGCAGGTTTGAATAGGAAGTAACTAGCGTTCAGTGTGAGGGCTGCCGCCCTCTTGAAGATCAGATGTTTCTGTAGGACAGCTACAGATTATCAGTCCAAGGACGTCGGAGACCTCCGAAGAAATATTTTGGAATTGCACCCACCCGGAAGATCTGATGAAACTGTATACAACTTAGCCGAGAGACATCAAGCGTGGTTGCTGGGGTTATGGCCAATAAAGGAACGTTGCGGAGGACTCTCCACGACGAACTCCATGAGCCGGCGGGCAAAAGTAAATGCCGTTGTGGTGTAGTCACCGGGTAATGATAGACACGCGTGCATGCAAGAGTAACCATAGTCACGTCCGACGTGGTGGAGAGCATGCCATCAAAGAAAACGGGTCGGGCCTATCGGATAGTGATGACATCGGGCGACAGCCTTCCTATGGAGGAGGCCATGCTAGAGTTGATCTTTAGGCGGAGCGTTGTAAGTGTGTAGATGTTCGTCGCCATGTTGGTAAGAAAATAATACGTGCATTGAACGTCCTCAAGAACTACGAAATGATGGTGAATGTTACCAAGAGGGTTTTAGAGACGAGGTAATGCTTCGAAGCCTAAAAGAACTTCTTAGGATTTGTAAGGAAACCCTGGCAAAGGGTAGAGCTGGAACTGCCAGAAGCGAGATGGTTGCGTAGGCGCACCATGAGGGACAGCGACCACGCAACCATTCGCAGAGCCGTCACCTGCAGATATCAAGTAACCGATGGAAGACTGGGTACGACCAGCGATCCCACAGAAGTTTCATATGGAATGGCAAACATTTTCTACCCGAACCAGGGAGTGCTGCCCCAAGCTCCAAGCAGCGAAGCTAGGACAGCACTAGGTAAGAAGAGGCTCAAAAATGAAGTTTTACACGTCCCCGAGCTTGATGCGGGCGGTACAGGTAGACTCTGAGGACGGAACAGTGTGACGGTGTGCCTGCCTCGAGGCATTAAGCGTGAGTGACGTCACTCCACCATCTTCGTTATTTGCCGACCGAGTAACATAATAATAGAACGTTCAAGGATAGTCGCTGTCTGATGTCACAAGCGGGGAAATGTGTAGCCTTTTGCTCTGCTCTTATGAGTCGATAATTTTCATTTGGGTAATTCCAGAGACGTCGTGATGATGATTATATGTATAAGGGCGGTCAACTACGGCGGTCATCAGCGCCCTTTAAAAAACTAGTCATGGCAAAAGCCAGATATAAAACTTTCTAAAAACTATACAAGTGTAACAAAACCTATTAAAAATACACGTACATAAAAAACATCAATCAAAACCTACTAAAAATGTCGTTCACTAAATCCTAAACTTAAACTAGAAAAGAATCTAAAATCCTTCTCCACGGGTCTCCACGCACGGCCTACACGTGGGTGGGCCTGTTGACCGTCTCCCTCAACCACGAAGAGGAGCCCACACGAGGGAGTCTGTTGGCTCGGGACCCCGGGTGCGCCAAATCCGTACTACCGAAGTAGGCCCCTGGGGGTCCAGAGACGTCGATTTACAGATCTGTCTAAAACGAATTCTACGGTGACCCAGGATGTATAAGCGCCAAAGGCACTCAGCATGTGTGTCAGTTAACATACTTGCGTACATCTAACTTGTATCGCATGCAAGCGCATATTACTCCGGCTTTTATTTATGATATTTCTAAATGTCAAAAACATACCTATATCTCAACAAATTTTCTGATGCCCATATGAATATTGGACCAGTAAATTATAAAATAATATGACACCAAAAAGAAGGTATAAAGATTTAGTATTCAATCCACTATGAGCAATTAAAATATCACAACCGTTCGATAATTCTTTATCAGATGGTACTCGTACTTATCAGCTGTCCATCATTTCCATAACTTGAGAGATTGTGGACGGGGAGCGTATGTTAGAATAACCAGAAATTTAAAATTCTTTGGTATTTCATCACAGTTGTATGGTTATCTTGGAAGTTTGCAGCCGTTTTCTAGGAATCTGAATAATAATAATAATAATAATAATAATAATAATAATAATAATAATAATAATAATAATAATAATAATAATAATAATAATAATAATAATAATAATAATAATAATAATAATAATAATAATAATAATAATAATAATAATAATAATAATAATAATAATAATAATAATAATAATAATAATAATAATAATAATAATAATAATAATAATAATAATAATAATAATAATAATAATAATAATAATAATAATAATAATAATAATAATAATAATAATAATAATAATAATAATAATAATAATAATAATAATAATAATAATAATAATAATAATAATAATAATAATAATAATAATAATAATAATAATAATAATAATAATAATAATAATAATAATAATAATAATAATAATAATAATAATAATAATAATAATAATAATAATAATAATAATAATAATAATAATAATAATAATATCAAAGAGCAATAAAAATTATTACGCCAACCGCTCAGCTTCAAGAGACTGAACTATTTCTACTTAAAGATATGTCCCTATCGATAAGCCATCAATCTGAACGGATCTTGTTGGTTTTTCGTTGTTATACTAATAGATAGACCTCAGATGCAGTTTAACTTGCTGTTGTTTCCTTCGTTTTCTTCTATCAAATTCGCACACATTCTTTCATAAGAATATCTTAATTTGCCTGGTATTTCCCGCTTTTATTTTCTTCTCTGTAGGAAGTGTTTTAATGCTTGCTCCCTCAATTGTCTTTCCCGACTCCAGATTTAGAGAGGTGATAACTTTGTGTCTGGAGTCTTTCACATGCAGTAGGAAGGAGAACCTGTAGTACTGGTTTGTCTGTTTTATATAATAAAGCATTCCACTTCACGTTGGCATGTGTATCTCAAATCTTTTTGGATCTTCTCATTAGTGGAGTTCAGGAAACACAGGTCAGGCCTCAGGGTACAACCGTTCCACAGACAGAACAGCGTGACACTATCAACGACGCAGGAGGTTTTCAACCGTCACCTTCTGTTTATTTGGAGCTTTGGCTACTCCACAGGTAGTTCATTACTTACCTACAGTAGGCATACCTGATGAAGTGTTTGCCTTCAGAATTGCTTCTATTAAGAAGGGCAAGATGTACAGTTATAGTTATGATTTCTGAAGAGAACAGTTTCTCTTAGTAGTTAGCAACAAATACAAAACTAGTTTACTTAAATAGAAAATGATTGATCAATTTGATTAAAATATTGACAGAACTTTTTGATTAGTAGTTCTTCAACTGTGACGCTCACTTATATGTCATTAAAAGTAGAAACATAGTTCAGAGGTTTAATCTCAGAGAAAATAAAGAATAAAAGTATAATTGCAGTGTTCCTATCTATGAATAATGAAACGGAAGGTTTCATAGGTATGTAGCGGTGTAGGGATGATGCTGATGCTCTCGAAGTCCCTCATTGATGGATTCCTGGAAATATCTCCGGCTGCTCTACTCAAAGCTGATTGATTCTACCTAGGGTTGTGGTCGCGGATGAGAAGTGATGATGGATTTATTAGATAAATAAATAATCTCTATTGTTTTCTTTTAGAAATAAGATCTTGATTCATTTAAACAATTGACAATCGATGAAACACTGAGCTATGCACTTGTGCAAACGTTGCTACTTATTTTTAAAACAATCATATTGCTTTTGCAATGTTTGCTCTGTCGCGTTCTTTCTGCAAAATTATGGACAGAATCACATAAGCGTCTGACCTCTATGGCAGATAGTTGCAGAAGAAATATTTATTGTCCGTCCTTGACGGAATCTTTTCAGAAACATATTTTGCGTCCGTATACTACGGCGTCTAGTTGCAGAAGAACGCCTACAATGACTAGTTTTAGGTCAT
The DNA here is from genome assembly GCA_030765055.1 of Mantis religiosa. Classification (NCBI taxonomy): domain Eukaryota; kingdom Metazoa; phylum Arthropoda; class Insecta; order Mantodea; family Mantidae; genus Mantis; species Mantis religiosa. Next base: position 88,493,516 of record CM060958.1, read on the forward strand.
TGGTCTTGCCGTTGCTATGACAATTCAACTTTTTTTTTCCACGTCATATTTCTTTTGGGAAATATTCGTTGCCATGTTGAATAATATTTTATAATTTCCTTTGAATTAATCTTCACACCATTTAACCTTAAAATAAAATTTATTTATAATTTACAATAATGTTATCGCTATTAAAATTATTTGCAATATTCAGTTCACCTTTCTTTTATCAGTCTGATAACTATGTTACTTTCAACTGTTATTTTTAACTTCGTTCTCTATCTAATATAATCATTAATCGTAAATCATTTTAAATGAAATTAACTCTAAAATAACTTTCAATAGCAGTGCTTTGATATGAACTTGTGGCAGTTATATGTATATCGATAGAAAGTATAGCACGTAACTTTCAAATTCTTTTATCCTTAAGATAGAGATTCTGAGAGAATTGAAAATAAGAAAGATAATATTTACTTCGATTATTCTATGATAAATGAAACAACAAAAAACAGAATTAATGAAAGGGGTGGCGATTTCTTTCAAAATTATGCTGCTTGATGTTCAGCCCATAACGTTTTTCTGTGTTTTATTTGTTTATACTGATTAGACATTGAATACTAATGCCGACAACTCTACATAGAGGTGTTCTGGCACTCAGATTTAAAATACATCTACGCGGATAGGCAAGTCCGGACGATTAATGCCTGCAGTCTCTGATGCAGTCAGTCCTCCGAGTACATTACACGGAAACCTGCAGTGAACGCGTTCGTTATGCCCTGGGCATGACGAGTGACCGCTGCAATGCAATGTTACTCAGGGCCACGATGGCACCATTAGTATATGCAGCACACATTTCTTTATAATTCACAATTTCTCACTATAGGAAGATGTGGATGATACTGGTTGCAATCCTACTACTTACGTTGTATCTGCTGAGAAGGGAGTATCTGTCGCAGAGACGTAAATTCAGAGAACTTGGAAACCAAATTCCGGGACCCAAACCACTTCCAGTCATCGGTAATGCCCTGCAGTTCGGTTTCTCAACAAAATGTAAGTATTTTTACCAGTATAAGTTTTTCACAATATCATAGATAAAAAGAGTGTAAAAATAATAATAGTAATGAAGGGGCTGGCCCCGCAGCTCAGACTGTAGAGCACCTGCCTTCCGTGCGAGGGGCTCGGGTTCGATTCACAGTTGGGGGTGGGGAGTTTTCTCCAACCCAGATGATTCCTCAACTTTCCCAGATTGTGGAAGTATGAATGAGAGTACGAATGTGTGCGTGATCTAATGATTAAAATATAAAGTACAAGCAATCCAAAGTACACGAGTTAACATCATCGATATGTTCCAAAGGAGAATGGCTGCCGATATGAACATTGCAGTTAAAGGCGGGGTATAAATGGAACAACAAAAAAGTAGTGAAGGAAGGTATGTAGGTTTAATAAAAAAATAATCTTATACGGTAAATCATCGACTATACACGATTAAATTCCCAATACTGCATTAATTTGATCTATCGCTGTTTAATTTTCATTGGAGGATAAGAATTTTGTGACATGGTTCCTGTTTAGAAATGTTAATTGAATCCGGGAGGTTAAAGATGTATTAATTCATTAATGAAATAAATTTTAAAAATATATTATGGTACTGTTATACAAAGATATCTTCCCCGACATTAGGTTTCACCACTGAATTAAGGCCTGTGAGCAAAATGAAGTGGTATTTCATGTCCAATGAAGAATGGGACGCTCACAACTACAGCAGTTAAACAACATTCTCAACTGTCTCAAACTTGTCACCTATTGCTCGATTTCACCAACATATGTTAAAATCAACAATTATTACAGAGTTAACAAAAGTGTCAATTGTCTCATTTCACAAACTCGTTTTATGAAAATGTTAACAAACATGTGTTAACGCCGAGAGACTTGCAAATATTACAGATACAAAGCTACAGCTCGGAGGTGTCGTTGAAGGTGAACCCTGCTCCATGGAACAGGGGCCTTCGACTTGTTGCTATCCCGGGACACTGTCCCTTACAGGCATTATGTGGGGATTAAGTCATCGGGCGATGGGTAGATTGTTGGTTTTTGTTCTGTTTTTTAGGTATATCTAGAAAGAGAAGAAGTAGAAAGATAGAAATGGTATGTAACGAAGATGTTAAGATTTATGGTAAGCCAAGAGATGTTCTTGGGTGATTGTAGGTAGCCCCGGGGTCTATATCATATTCCCCGAGACCCCTAATAAGATGGTTGAAACTGGATGATAGGTCAGAATAGAGCATGTGTGAAAGATTTAGGATGTAGTTGGTGAGAGGTCGTTGTGTATGTTGATGTTGGGTATATACCAATCAGCACCTGTAGCAATTCTGAGATAACGGTTTTTCAGAACCTGGAGTTTGTTTAAGTTTGTGGGTGCTGCAGCACCCCAGACTTGACATGCGTAAGTTATAGCCGGTCTCAATATTTGTTGGTATATGAGAATCTTATTCCTGAGACTCATAGGTGACTTTTTGTTATAAAGCGGGTATAGCATACCCATACGTTTAGTAACTTTGGAGGCAACGGATAGAATGTGTGCCTTCCATGTGAGACGCATGTCAAGTTGGACTCCTAAATATTGGGCCTGATTGCTCCAGGGAATATCTTCTGCTGCTAGCTGGATTTCTGGGACGTCTTAGATTTGGCGACAGGTGAAGGTAACTGCCTGTGACTTTTTGGCGTTTATGCGTAGTCGCCATGTCAGGAACCAGGCGGAAATCATATCAGCATAGCGCTGAAGACGTTGTACAGCCGTGAAGTGTTGACTTGCTGTGTCATCAGCAAACAGGTAGAGGTTGCAGCTCCAGATAGTAGGAAGGGTGTTGATGTAAGTTAAGAAAAGAAGGGGGCCAAGTACACTACCTTGGGACATCCCTGCGTTGATAAGATAGGGTTGGGAAGCAATGTCATCTCTGAGAACAGAAAAGGTACGATGAGTAAGGTAATGATTGACAATGTGAGTTATGTAGGGAGCAAAGTTGTATCTGATCAGTCGGTAAAGAAGGCCTTGGTGCCAAACGGAGTCAAAGGCCTTTGAGATGTCCAGGAATAGGGCTGCAACATACTGAGGAGATACAAAACTGTGAATGAATCTTATTATTTTCTGAACGTACTACGATGCGCTTTTTTATTTTGGTTTACACACAGCTGAAAAAATGGCGTGTGAACAAAATCAGAAGAGAAGCCGTGGACAAATTTCCCATCAATGGAGAAAGAATTGTTAGTGAAATAGTAACTAAATATAAAGCATATTGTGGAAAATAAGAAGACTGGTGCGGTAAATGTGAAAGAGAAAGGTGTGACGTGCGAACATTGGAAATGAGTTTAATTCGAATGCAAATGTCACAGCCTGAAGTACGGAGCAACTTCGTCAGTTTTGTGTAAATATAAAACGAGGTGCGGAGAAGGACAGAAGTGGCGAAAGACTTGAACGTTTTAATTCGGGAGGTGGACAGTGTATTGTCCACAATTTTTTTTTTTTTTTTTTTTTTTTTTTTTTGTAATTTACGTCATTTGACGTTAAGTCATATCGGATGATGAATGAAATTGGTGAAATGATGCTCAAATAAGTCCGGGTTCCATGGAGCTCAGAGCTACCTGACATTCGTCTTTCAGGATAAGGGAAAACCCCGGAAGAAACCGCATTCAGGTAACTCACCCTGACCGAGATTCGAACTCGGGACATCTTGAACGTGAGGCAAACACGCTACCATCTACGCTACCGAGGCGGGCGATTTGTCCACAGAATTCAGTGAATTATAAAATTGCCAAGTTATTAATACTTGAAGCAAAGGCCAGATCGGCATATTCATTTCGATGCATGTTCTAACCTCTCTTGTACTTCCTAGAAAGCTTCATAACAATTTATTTCGACAGTCTATATCTCCGTACAAAATGTTCTTCTGATAGGTCCTCAAAATAATTTCTCCTCATAGGCCGTACTCTATTACGAATGCCATTTACACGGTCTTAAACATAGTAAATTGATATCAAAAGCTGTATTCACGTCTGCCATCTTGACAATTTTACAATTGTTAACGATTTAACAACAGAAATATGACTTGTTAGTTTAACATGAGATTTAACATAAGTGTTAAGCTAACACTTGTTGGTGAAATGCAATTTTTGTTATAACTATTGCTAAACAGACTAACAGCCGTATTAAGTATTAACATCTCTTGGTGAAATCGGGCATAAATTGTATAATCATAAAACCAGGATTCAGGAGTGTGACCTTTAAACTCTTAAGCATGGCATTAATGATGACTGTTGCCGCCGGCAACAACAAATAAATTGAAAAAAAGAGAAAAGTTTATTCAAATTTTACATAACTTTTTATTCAAAGAATAATGGAATATCCAAGTGATATCACTTTCAGATTTAAATTGCGTTACTTTGTGACTAATCCACCGGGACCGGTCGGTGATAGATCCCTCGAGACCGGTCATTTAGCATCCTCCAGTTCTAAATAGGTCTTTATTTTGCCAGTGGCGCTCACCGGCAAACGGAGCATGCAGACTCCGTGACCCACTGAGCTTTAGTTTCTTGTTTATTGTTGCCAATGCAGTGAAAAGACAAACTTTGAGTTTTATTGTTAATTATTCACGCATGACAGTAATATGGTAAGTGATTTAATGTTAAGAGTACTATAAGAAGAATGACATCACAATTTGCGGGTAAAAGTGACTATATGATTAAAAATCGTTAAATCGGTTCTTGAGTCCACGTTCTTTTGGTGAAAGAGGCACATAACTTCAACAGAAAGGCCAACTCCGGATCTTAAACCTTTAAAAATTAAATCACTCCCCAGATTAAGTCTGAAGCAACCGGCAATACCCACGCTACACTACTGCTGAAAGCATAAAAGACTAAATTATTTAAAATTCTGCCTTTTCTATGAGAAGGTTTACTGTTTCGATATAGTCCTTGGCAGTGTATCCCGACCGAGAACGAGTTGTTATAGTAAACAACTTAAATATTTATAACAGCTATAATGTATAAAACCAAAGCAAATGTGGCAAAAGCCTAATGTTCTTCAAACACAGTCACTGTCTTTTGCTGTTTGGATTTATTAGTGTAAGAATTTCTCAGCTAAAATTTCGATCTAGCCTTATGTGTATAACCCACGTTAATTGCTATTGTGAATTCGAGGCCAAGGTTTGTGAAATCGCTCATTGGCTGCAGGTTCTTCTTAAGTGGCTCTTTTAATTCTCTCAGCAAAAAATGCACTCACATTCATTACCACGTGCATACTTGCCGACTCCGCGGTTTCTAGGGAAAGAGTCTAATTAAAGGAAAATGTCACCTTAAAAGCTGGGAATCGAATGAGAATGTGGGTTGAGAAGCCAGTCGACTACAAAACAGGTTTCCGTGGCACTTTTTCAGGCGAAACCTTGTATGTCTTACGCCGTCTTTATTATTTGTTAAATATCTTTATCACGAAACATTACACAAAGCACTTGCTCATTCAAAAATTCTTAAACATAGATGGAAATTACACATATGTGTGAGTGTGCATCTGTGAATAGTATAATTCAAACACCAAAATTCGGATAAATATTAAATTTAGGTATAACTTCAGTGAGATGAATATATTCCACAGTACAAAATTATCTAAAGATACATAATTTATGGCGGAAAATTTATTTATTTATTTGATCAGAAATGACTTCAGAAGTATTTACTGCAATTCATAATGTCTATATTCACTTCATCAATTATATGTATATTTCGAATTCCCATGTAATAAATGTCAATTTCTATTCATTCTAAATTGTTTTAGCTCAAAATTGTATATCTGCTAAATTATAAAATTAAAATAAACGAAGTATAAGATGAGTTTATGCTCGACCATGCCAAATTTTATTATACGACTGGTAGTACTTTAATGGGCCTCATTAAAGTACATCTGTTCATTAAGGTATTGATATTCGACAAATCAGAAGTGGCCACGTAACAATGTGAAAAGCGCGAGTATCGATTATCGTCGTTTTGATCGACAACGGCACTAGCGCTAGTTTAGAAAAAAGTCAAAATGTCTGACACTAGTAACAGTGATATTGAACTGACACCCCCATTAAATCACGGCAAAAGCACTCAGTGTTACCAGTAACTTGTTACCACATAAGATGCAGGAGAAGTTCTATTCACAATTCGTGGATTGGAGAATATCAAAAGGTATAAATTCACTCAGAAAATGTATTCCTAGTGTATTTCAAGGAGTTGTCTCAAAATATGAAATCATCGACCTTGTAGACTCATTATTCTATTTTGAAATCAATACTCAACATTAGGCACCAAATTGACTTATTTCACAATTTTACAGTAAATAACCTATATTTGAAGTAAAGTCATTTCTGTTCATATTATCATCAATGTTAATTGCAAGTAATTTGTCAATGCCCACTTCTGTAGCGTAGATGGTAGCGTGTCTGCCTCATATTAGAGAGGTTCTAAGTTCAATCTCGGTTACGGTGAGTTACCTGGATAAGGTTTTTACAGGGATTTTCGCTTATCCTGAAAGACGAATGTTTGGGTAGCTCTAGGCTCCATGGACGTCGGACTCATCTGAGCATCATTTCACCCTTTTTATTCATCATCCGATATGACAAAGTTGGAGGACGTAAATTCCAAACACATATTTCAATAAACTCAACTTGTTTCAGTTTGTCTATACTTTCTTTTAGGTTAAACTGTGGCACACGTTAACAGCTGTTTTTAGGAAAGTAATCAATACTTCTACGTCTGCGTACTACATACTACGTCTCACTTTCGATAAAGTAATGATCTTTTAACGTATCACTCAAACCAGAAATTGATACTTTGAACTGAAACGTTTAATTTAGGTACATGATCGAGCATAAACAGTCATATAAAACTTGACTATAATGGTAATTAAAACGCTCGTATAGTAATTATTAACCTCGCTTCGCTCGCTCGGTTAATAATAATACTCGTTATAGACTCGTTGCATAATATATTAGTATCTTATTTCCAACCTAAGTAAAAAATAATGTCACATGAATATTTCATGACGCTCTCTTTGCCCGAACTATTCTTTTCATGGGATAATTTTTTTCAACAATGTGATTAACAATAAATATATGTAAAGAGTAACAAAATAAATATAACAGAGTGATAAAAATTTAGAGGAAGAAAAACTGAGAGTCGTTAGAACTCAATTTATTTCTACTTTTTAGGTTTGCAGTTACCATTTATTAAATATTCTTTCTTAGTTTGTAATTTTAACATTTGAATTTTTAAAGTTCTTGGGTCCATTAGTTTTATTCTCGTGGTCTGGTAAGAGCAAAATTTCAAGGTCATCATATATAGACCTACTTATTAATAATTGCGTCCTTTTACCTACCAAAATGTCACTAAGCTGGAACATTTTATGTAACTTAAAATGGAGATTTACCTAGAAGAAATGTTGCTAGATTTAGTTTCTAAAAACACTTTCTAAAGCGAGATAATTAGTATAGAATACAATTTATAATACAATTTTGTTTTTAAAAGAGAGTGGATTAAGAAACTCGTCCAAAGGTTAACCTTTAAGGGCACTGGGAGGTCGATAGGTTTAAACAAAGTCCATTTTTTTGTTTTTAATGTTAAAAAATTATATAATTCTTCAGCTTTAAAATGATACATATAACATAGGTTGTCAACTGGTATTAAAGTCCTTTAATTCGTAAATTTAAATATGGCGGCATAATGATACGCCCACTTCCTGAGAATGATGCTTAATCTTTGATCGTGATTTCCCAAAACCTTGATTTTTTCATACTATAGGTGCATGTTTCTCAAAAACTATGAAAGATATTGACACAAAATTTGTATTGGTTATTTATCAATGTTCCTTGAACACATTTGGCTAACATTTATATTCATGTGATTTATAAAATGGATTAAAACAAATATTCAGTCCTTGAAAATATTATCTTATTTTTTACTCAAATTTAATTAATTTTTCATGTGCATAGTATAAACTATATGTGATTTTCATTTAGCCAATATTATAAAGCTGTATCTTATATTATTTAGGGTAAAACTTGGTGCATGTAGCTTTAAATTACTACAAGTAAAGTGCACTTGAAATATAGAGTGCAATATTTTTTTCAGGACACACGGTGCGATTTATGCCCCTTTTGCATGTACCTATATGAAAGTAATTTAAATATTATACAATAGTTAAATGCACACATCTTTATACAGTAATCATACCGAATTTCAATTTCTGATAATGTTAAGTTTTCTATATATCAAATTTCATTATTGGTAAAAATTAGCCTTCTTTTAGTAAAAATAACCTCCCAGTGCCCTTTAAAGAAGCAAGAATAATTTCAAAGACATTTTTTATGAAGCCCATATGGTTTACCTTTGCACAAGTACTGATTTTGGTGAATTGTTTTATATTCATTCTAAGCATTCTTCGAGTACCTCGGATGGTTAACAAAGGAGTTCGGACCAGTCGCTCGTGTTTGGATTGGACCTAGACTGGCAATACTTCTGGCAGATCCACTCTCCATTGAGGTAAGATGATCATCAAATGATATGGTAAGATGAGGTAAGGCATGATCATCAAACTGTAGAGTTCCGTAGCATATATGCATCATTTGGGAGAGTTCGGTCTGAGGACAGTACTTATTTCTTACACTGAATTTTCAATGATGAAAGAAGAAAATGATTGCAAACTTGTTATACCGTTAAAATTACTTCTTTCTCCATAAGACAGCATTTTGTAATAAATAAATTATTAATGCATTTTAAATTTAAATGGCATCCTCTCCTATTTATTTTCAGCTACTACTGACTAGCAATAATATGAACAAAAGTTCGCTATACAAGTTTCTCGAACCATGGTTGGGACAAGGTCTGCTTACAGGCAAAGGTATGTACTTTTCGTAATTCTTGTAAATGATAGCTTATAAACTTGGTTTATTCACAAAGAATTTATTTACTAATCTTGAAATCAGAAAGGATTTGTATTGCATGAACATTATTGACTAACTCATAGGAGCAGTACACTGCTACCTCGAGCCCAAAATCTTGTCAATGAAATATTAGCTTAAACTCATTTATGGCGTCACAAAAGGAGGGTAATTCTTCAGTGGTGATTGGTAGCAAATTGTGACGACCACTTTTCCTCTGCCAAATTACTGCTACCCAAAGAACTGTTACTGACCATCCTCTTCCTCATTGACATTTATTTTGCCGTTCAGAGTAAATTTGTATTCACAGGTGAGGTATGGAAGAAACACCGGAGGATTGTAGCGCCCACATTTCAAGGACAGATTCTGGCACAATTTGTGGACGTCTTCAATTCAAACCTCGATGTGTTGATTGAGAAATTGTCAAAGAATCAAAATGGTCATGACATTGATATATTCCCATATATGAGCCTATTTGCATTGGACGTCATATGTGGTAAGTAGATTACTGTGTCTTTTTTAATATTATTGACAGAATCATGGTGGTTATAGCTGATATGTGAAGTATATGCACTGACGTAACAAAATACACAGAAATAGATAAGTTGGAAAGTAATTGTTCTTCCATACTAGCCTTATGTAGGCTACAGTTTGAATAAGTAGAGTCAGATATGAACTCTGAGACTTAAGTACTTACAGAATAACAAGTCGTGCCGTTCTTTTGTAACAGTTGTTTTGATTTATATTTAAAAAGGATTTGAAAAATTTATAAAATTATAAAATAAAAACAAACAAAATTGTATAAAATATACGCAATTTTGTGATTGGCCGTGGTAATAATTCTGTTAAGTAATGTAGTGACGTAGCAGTAAATCGGCCAATCATATAAAAGTAATATATGGGTAGCAATAGAAACGAAGGATTAAATAATCTTGATGTAGAAACCGAAAGAAAATTCGTCTTTCTTTCTGGCACGCTGAAGAGGTCGGACGCCTTTTAAATTTCTCGAAAATATTTAAGTGTTAGTTCTAATTGAAGTATTAGATTGATTCCGATCATAGTATAAAGTTTTGTGATAAGAATTATGATAGATTTGGTGTTAAAATAAACAAAAGAATGATTTCTTATAGAAATTCAAATTAAAAATCTTAATGATTTATTCACTCGTTACCACTCTTGTAACTTAGAGTTTTCATTGCTCGTAAGTAAGAATATAACAGAAGAATATTAAAAGCTAGCCGAGGCATAATTAAGGATTTTCCTGATAACTTCGGGGAACATCTTCTTCATCGAGTCATATTTTGGACGAAGGTAAGATCGACGAAGTAAGACCAATGACGGGAAACGAGATACCAGCACGAATCTTGCTATATATGTTGCCGCAAATTTGGGGCATCGAAACCCACAACAACGGAAGAATCCTGCTCTCATTCTATATGAGAACCCCTAGTGGTTTACCGGGAAAACTGTAAGTCAGTTGGAGAACTGCCATGTTGCCATGAAAGCTCAATGGTTAAGAGCAATCGGACGGAGACCGGGAGATCCGTGGTTTAAATCCCGGCCTTGGCATTGAATTTTTCAGTCTGACTACCAATTAGATAACAAGTTGTTGTAACACTGCTTTACAGTTAAAGCTTTTAGCGTTATGTACACAGGTTTACAGAGATGTTGAAGAATTGCCTCTCATTTGCATTTGAAAATTAATAACTGAATACTATAAAGTATACGGCGTACGGTGTTAGAAGGCATATGAGCTAAACAAATGCATGCACACGGTGGCTGCCCTGTTGCGAACTGATGCGCCAGAGAGCGGAAGATAGAGAGAGGGAACGAGGGTGTTTGCCGGCTAAAAAATTGACAGAACGTAAACTTCCGCAGCAAAGAATAATTATGATAACATTATAAACTATAACATTCAATATACATATGCTTATTTACTGAAATTAGCGTACCTGGATTTCTGAAACGACTTACTGTAAAGGAGTTGTAAGCTTAAATAAAAAAAGGTTCACCAATTTCCGTGCTAAACGTTTTGTCGTGTTGCATAATACGCGACATAGTATGCACACTCACATTGCATGCTCTGGTCGTGAGTTCCTGGCTTTGTGAAAAATTGATTCGGTAACGCACTTCCTCAGATGACAATTCCTTAATGAAACTGTACAGTTTAAAAATGATGTTTCTGGCCAAGGGGAGGAGTACTTTGCCCTTAGTACCTGCGCCACCAGGCTTTGAAAGGGACATTGTTAACAGTTCACAAAATATAGTGTCAACATATAAATTTTCTGCTTATTGTCACAATTACATAAAACATGTTACACTCAAATTTGCATAGGGGACTGGTCTTAACCGAACTTCAAAGAATGCTTCAAAGAATAATAAATTAAATTCATTAATTTATTAATAAATATATGCATTTCCTAACAATACTTGGTAATGTCTTACTCAGTACAACGTAATGGAAAGCAATAACACACAGGCACGACTGGAGGTTGAAGCACATCATAAACACGGGAGTCAGGTGTTTATTCTCGAAGCGATAACTTGAGCACCATAACTCTTAGAATAATTGCCTTTGTACAGCCTGCCTCAAAAATTCTTGCCGCAAATGCCAATGCATATTACATTATCGAATTTCAGTAGTAATTTTGTGCGAATGGAAAAGAGAAGTCTTTGTTGCTCACGCTTGTGCTGTGCGTTCCGAACTAGGCAACGTTGAACTTCTATGATAGTACAGTCACTCTAGGCGAGCCTTCCTAGCTCCATCTCATGTGCCTTCTAATACCGTACGCCTAATAGTAAGTAGTCTATTACTAAATGAAGCAGAAGATCCTTGTTTCAGAGTCTGCCATGGGAGTGAACGTGAATGCCCAACTTCACAGTGATTCAGACTACGTTAAAGGAGTACACTGGTTAGTATGTTGCAATATCTATATATCGCATTAGTTTAAGGCACTGTCATTCACCTTTCTATTTATGGCTCTAATACGAAGCTATTAACTGAGTTTTTACATTCAAGAGGTCCCGAGTTCAAATCTCGGTCAGAGTGAGTTACCTGGATAAGGTTTTTATCGGGTTTTTCACATATGCAGAAAGACGAATGTCAGGTAACTCTAAGCTCCATGGACCCCGGACTCATTTGAGCATCATTTCACGTATTTCATTCACCGTCCGATACGACTTAACGTTGGAGGACGTAAATTGCCCCCCCCCCCCCAAAAAAAAAACCTGACTTTCCTTCCCTAACAACACAAGATGAACTCGTGCAATTTTCTGTGCACATATCGAGAGCTGCCACTTCATCTGAATCAAACTGTACTGCATGTCATATCCAGTTACGCCCCACTAGCTGCACATACCCCCCTCCCAATAACTTAAAAGATAAAAATCGACATTTACTTTAAAATGTGAAGTGTAACTGTGAAAATAACTAAACATTGTTTCAGCCTAAAAGACGCAATAATAGTGAGAGCTTTCTCGCCATGGCTACATCCAGAGGTGCTCTATAAATTATCGCCTGCGGGTCGTCAGCAGAAAAGGTACTTGCCAATAGTTCTAGACATGACCAAGCGCGTCATACTCGAACGCCAACAAATAAGATCTGCAAACACCTGGGAAAAGACTGACCTCAAGGAAGAGGAAAGCACAGGTGAGTTTTCAATTATTTTTAAATATAAAATATATAGTGGTTTTGTCAATGGCTGAGATACAGATGAGAAAAAATGTATTACTATTGGTGAGAAATTACACTATGGTTCACGTTCCTGCTGCCAAATGGCCGTCTCAGAAAGCGTTTGTCATATTTACTTGCTGTTTGTCTGAAGTGACAAGACCGATATGTGTAAGGTATGAAAGAGAGTACAATTGTGAATCTAATATGACTTTTAGAAGGATCATATCCTTACAAAATCACTGTGTATAACGGTACTGCATAGTGCAAGTAAACAAAAATCAAACCAGTGCGAAAAAAACGAACATACCTAAATTTCTGAGCCCGCAGCTGTAGTAACGCCGATGAAATTGCAATACTTCTTACTATCCGATAAGCAGCTGACGAGCCGGTCATATAACTTCTCACTGGGCGTAAGCACACAGAGTGTATATAAATATGCGCACACATTCTCCAGGTTTTCGAGAATTATTCTGATTTCAAGTACGCACATAAACACACGCACGCACATTTCTGCCATTGAAAATACCACTATATAAAACAAATATTAAAACCATAAAATAAATCGATTAGTTGTAACACATGTATGTATGCATGTATTAAGTAATGCGTGCTTAGTTAATAGATGCACAAGTATAATTCAAATACTTCTTCTTACTAACAAGCTTTTGCAATAAAGAGAAATGAAAGAGGGAGTAGTTTCTAATATGATACATAACACACCTTCTCTATCTATTCATTTACAAACAGTTGTTACAAAATTCACTATCCACTTCTTGTTAATTGGAATAAACGTTTGCAGAAACTTTTTACTGTATATTTCATTGTGGGTCATGAGGCATAAGTGGGGTGAAGCACAAATTGAACCATTAAAAAGGAGGATACAGCAAACTGAAGTAATGGTCCAATGGAAAGTACAGTCCAGTAACGCAAAGAAGGTCCCTGTAAGGTATGTGCTCTCATATACAGTGTTACAAGGACAGCGAATGTGTGCGACAGGGAACGCATGCTACACAAGGAGCAGAACCTTAAAAAAACATGTGCCCTATTCACTCTGTACACTAAAACTTAGAAGATTCATTCACAAAAGTAGAAGCCATCAAAATGTTTTTGAATTGTCTGTAACTACTGACATGGAGTGTCATAAACCTGTCCAGGGAGGGTGTGGGGACCTTCTACAAACCCCCGCGTCTCATCCCTCGGAGACCTTCTCTCCTGTGGAGGAGTATAATTGTTCTTTCACACTAGCCGAGAGCACTATGAAGGGGTAGGATTAACAATAGGATTTCACTACGGAGGGATTTCGGTACGTAGGCCACCATGCTGGGCCCATTGTGGCTATGCCCCAAAGTCGGGCAGCCCCGGGAGGAAGGATGAGGTGAGAGGAGACAAAGGGCGGCCGTTCCAAGGCGCCACGACAGTTCACAGGGCAGGGTCCCTACAGTTTACTTAGATAGAGGCTTCTCCCCAAAGGCCAGGAAAATCGACATGTTCTCCTACTGCGGGACGGCAACGAGCCCAGCAGCCAAGCTCCAAAGGTCCCTGGCTGACGGTCCAGAAATGGTCCCAGCACAGGTGCGAAGCCTGGCAACCGACCTACCGGAGGAGGAAGTAGTGTAAAGTCTGTCTAGTTAATGCGATTGCAGTTGGCCACTCAAAGAAAACTACCCTCCCACCTACTAATGACCGTCAAAAATCTATCTCCACACTTCAGAAATGGAACACTATCGTTGAGAACCAATAGCAACCCTGATTTTCTCGAAGTGACAGTCGCATGTCTACTCCACATGGAGTCTCAGTTGCCAAAGTTCCAACTTCAAGTTGATCTGTTTCATTATGTGCAGAAATTCGCTGTGCGTCACGATGTGGAGACCGTGGGAGGGAAATGCAGTGGTAAATGCAAATGAAGTAGTAGATAACTTTCAGTCAAGTAAAAATCTTCAAAGTGATGACAATAGTGTGAATAACTGGGCCGAGTTATATTACTGGAAAAGCCGCAAAAAACAAAATTATAACGGGAACTGTTTCTAAGCAAATTCAAGGGCTTGTTTTGAACACATATAAATATGTGCTGAGAAATAATTTTGGTAAGGGGACGTGCAATGAACCTGATGATAAATTCTGGGTATTCACAGAAATACAGTAAGAAATATTGTGACGAAAGGAATACCAAAGACGCCGATCAAGTGTGAAAGCAAAAGGAAACGTTTCTCTAAAGTAGATAATTTCATAAGCGATTTAATTCGTCCAGAAATTCATAGATTCTATGCAAAAGGGAGAGCGCCCACCTTAGACGAATTGGTTGCACATTCGCAAGAAATTTGTGATTTTCCTTGTGGGCAAATGCACTGCGCGGTCTCCTAAAGGAGCTGGGTTTCAAATACCTCATTTTGAATAAGTTAAAGGATATAATGGAATCAAGTAGAATTGTAGCTTGGCTATATATATATATATATATATATATATATATATATATATATATATATATATATATATGTCAAAACTAAGAAAGTTTTGCAGTAATGGACATAAGATAATTTATTTAGACGAAACCTCGATCGATACCCATGACGTATCAAGAAAGGTGGCAACCTTGCAAAAAGGACTGGGGAGGGAGGGTCGGTGTTGTAAAACGATTATAAGGGTTCGTCAAAGACAGCGGCCGACGTGCACACGAGTTAACTAAACAGACTTTAACTCAAATCATATCATCCAGCCATGCACCACCGAGACACCCGCCGGCCTTCTACCTTGAAAGAGACCACCAGGTGAGAGATGACGTGAAATGATAATGGAAATGAAATGAAGGGACAGGAAATTCGGGGGATGTAATTAACCTATTCAGTATTCACCTGGCGACCCTAAAAACCCGAAAAAAATGAAAAAACCTATGGGTCAGGTAAGTAGACCACGGGAATCGAAGCCGGGCCTAGCGAATGCGGGCCACAGAGGAAACCGCCTGAACCATCCCGCTCGGTATGAAAGGGTATAGTCAGACTGAAAAATTCAATTCCAGGGACATGGTCCGAACTATAAAGCCTGGGCCTTAAAGTACTTACAACACAGTAACTGGACATTAAGGTCTCATATGTTTATTAGAACTCATAGTGCTTTACCGGATAAAAGAACACGAGTCAGCTGGAGAATTAAATGTCATGCTGGCACGTTGGCCATAGTAGTTCAATGGTTAGGAGCAGTCGGACTGAGACCGCAAGATACGTGGCTCAAATCCCGGCTTTGGCATTGAATTTTCCAGTGTTCTCTACCCTTTCATAATGGTCAAATATTTAGAACGGGTTGCGATATTGAAATTTTATACTGTTTCTATGACTTCGCGAGAAACAGTTGAATAGCGACGGGATCTATTTCCATTTTTGCAACATTTTTGGCATTACTTAAAATAAACTTGTGCATATTTCCTTCTGAATGGAGACAACTCTATAAGTCATTCTGATAAAAAACAAAATACACATGTCTTAAATATAATCGTTTAACCAAAATCATTGCGACTATGTTTAAGAACCTCATACACTCAATCTCTCACTTATAAACATATTTAACACTTATGCCATGTAAAGCCTAACTGGACAATAATATTTATTTATAATATTCCTCTGATATCTGTTCAAAATTGCTTAAGTGTAAGCGCAGTTCTTGCTGGCTCTATGGAACGTACATATAACATAATATTTAAACAGTTAAAACTGTAGGATACCATTACTTACACATGGGTTGCTCTATTTGTGAAATTTCTATGAAATTAACCATGGATCAGTATTAATTGACATGTGATTGTTACACTTGAAGATAAATATACATTCAATATCTTTGATAACTTATTTAAATAACCACGTTTTACGTCCAGGTAAGTAGTTCAGGACACTTTAAATTATTGCATCAGTCAGTATTCATAGCTTCCTTTGTTTTTATCTGCACAGGTGTTATGAAGAAGAAGGCCTTTTTAGACTACTTACTGGATTGTACAGAAAGCGGAACCCAGTTAACAAACCGAGAATTTGAAGATGAAGTTAACAACATACTATTTGCGGTAAACTAAAGTTACTTTTCTACATACAACATAAGTATGTTGCTTTCATAAATGTAGCAACAGATTCCAAATTTTGTCTAAATTTGTGTAAAACTAAGTTAATTTAAGTCCAAATCCAGAAACTAGTTGGTTAATGAATAGGTTGAAACTATAGAAACATAAGTTTAGCTTATATGGAGAGTATGGGGACTGCTCTTATATGAGGAGTGTTTCTTAGAATGACTATTTGAATTAATTAATTAAAAGCCTCTAAATCCCTTGAGGGCAAAGACCTGCTGGGCAGGGAATAGCAGCTGGGAAACTTATTGGTGTTGCTATTCCCAAGAGCCTTGTGCAGTTGTTGCGCTCCAGTAGCAGGATACTTTTGTGTCTGTATCACTGTCACTGTTTACTTTACAATTTAACACATACACCATTGTTGTGCATATTTATTTATGATACACACTTTTAGTTTATAGCACCTGGACACCTACTTCTTCAAGTGTCCTCCATGTGGCTCCGTTCTTAGCTTGTGTTGACAACTGTGTCCCTGCTATCTTTCTGAATCTATACGCCCATCTCATCTTTGATCTTCCTGCCGTTTGACGTCCTATTCTGGGGCCCCACACTGTCATTTGTTTTTCCATCGGAGATCACGCATTCTGGGGACATGCTCTCTTGGTCAGGGTGAGTTATCTGGATAAGGTTTTTTCCGGGGGGTTCCCTTATATTGTAAGACGAATGTCGGGTAACACTAAGCGCCATGGACTCCGGACTCATATGAATAAAAAATTCCCTCCCCATCTCCATTTCAGCTGTTGGGCCCGTGAAGCCACGTCGATCATGCATGTCTTCCTCCCGACTTCCTCGTTTGTCATCCTGTCTTCCTTATCACGTGTAATATCTTTTGCTCCGTTTCGCCTGACAGATTTGTAGCAGATTTTTTGTTAAAACCAAGTTCAGCATCCATATAATAACAATGGTAGTACACGGGTTTAAGTGATTTCTTTCTTTGTACTTCGTTTTTGGAACGTATCTTCCAGGCTGAACTTGAGACTCCAGTATTTCTTCCATGACTGTTTAATGTGCCTTTTTTATTTCTATTGTACCATGGTATATAAAGCGAAGCATAAGAAGTAGCAAATATTATGTATTTGCAAATACTTATGTGATTATCGGTAACTTTAACATTCACGTCTTACTGTACCATCTGTATCTGTATATATACATATACACACATATATATATATATATATATATATATATATATATATATATATAGGTCTCACTGGAAGCTTACGTAAGGTGGGAAATATGGATTTTAATTTCAAAAGGAGATGAGATGCTCGATAAGCAAGCGAAGGTCGTTGATACAATGTACGAAAAGAAGATCGGCAGTTGGAATCTCGCCAGGGTGGAACTTCTTGACAGATCATATCCAAGTTATCCTCAATACTGACAGATGTCAGATTTCGTGGAGGTTACCTAAGCTAAAGGCTGTAGTATTTATTTCTCAAATTAGTCCCAAATGTCCAATCAGGACATTTTCCACAAAAGGTTAAAGAGTAAAGTGTAGACAAGGAAGTGAGATATCTCGCGTACTGCTTCCTCCTCACTAACATACTGGCCCTACACCCCCTTCAGGAGGAAGAGATGATGTGAAAGAACCACAAGAGAACACAGGTTCGTAGACCTGCGGAGTCCTTATCCAGTGCAGAGTTCATCCTGAATGTACAGATTAGTGTGTAGAAAAGCGTACCGGAGGGAACAGCGACCACACTGGACCATTCAGGGCCTAAATCAGTATGTAGAATGATCAAGCATCCATGCCATTTATCCCCCATCGCCAAGTAAGCACCCCAGCCTACGTGAGAAGGGAAAACCATAAAAAGTGCAAGCCAGGCTGTGAGGGATCAAACCTGTGGCCTCCCTAATCCGAATTACATACTTACCGTGGCACCACCTTGCTCTGGAATCCCCTCTACGCTACGGAGGAGATTCGTCACAGAGTCCAAACTTCGTCTATTGTGCCTATGCGCACAAGTGAGGTATCCCCGGGTAGAAGGATGAGGCGAGAGCAGACAGAGGACGGCGGCCGTGTAGACGGTAGGGTCCTTACACTTTATCAGCTACAAACTCCCCGGCAGGACAGCACAACCGACATCCTTCTCATCTTACTCCAGGCCGGAGACTGGAGACCGTCCTACCAGAGGAGGAAATGTTTACCAAGAGCATATCATCCTGCCATACAGCACCGAACGCTCGCCGACACTTCTACCCTGAAAGAAATCACCAGATGACAGATGATATGAAATGATAATGTAGACGAAACAGAGGAACAGGAAATTCGGCGGATGTAATTAGCCTACTCAGTATTTGCCTGGCGACCCGGGAAAACCCCCAAAACCATCCATGCGGCAGGTAGGTCGGTCATGCGAATCGAACTCCGGCCTCCCGAATGCGGAACACAGATCAAACCGCCTTAGCCATCCTGCTCGGTTTGCTCTTTTACGTTTTGTGCTATTTTCTCTTAAATAGTTCAAATAAACTAAAGACTAAATAATTATTTTAGCCCTAAACGATCTATTGGAACCGTTTTCAATGAAAGGGATCGTTTTACTACATAGATCAATACGCAGTTGTCCATGTGTACAAATCTAGCCCATCCAAATGCACACATTTGAAAGAAAGAGTTTGGAATCTAAGCCTATTTGGAAATATCTCATCACTCACAGCTCTTTCGCATCTCACTTGTGATTAATAACTATAATTTGATACAAAATGAAACAACATGAAGCCCTCATTTACGCAAGTACACCACTGGTTTGCTTCAACGCCTCTCGCAGACGACATACAGGGATACCTCTGGTTAGGCATCCCTCCAAACACACACAAACACCATTATCCTAAATGTGATCGTTGAATAGTTCCCTGGACTTCCTCAGCATAGCTTTCGGCTCCTCTTTCTATCTCTTCAATTTATGAATTCTGGAGGTCACGGTTTGATTCCCTTTAAATGTTTTCGTGAGTTTGCGATTGGAAAATTCCACTTTTCCATGATACCGCGACTGCTGTGGTTTCCCTCCCTCCCGAGAGCTGTCACGTATAAATCTGGGACCACCCTGTGAGCGGAGCCCCCGAGGGCTGCCCGCTTCAGGATTTGTGCTATTTTGCAATTTTTCCTTGCTGGTGAACATCATCTTCCGAATCTTGTCGCTTTTCATTCCTTCCTCCCTAAGTTTCACATCGTCCAACTCTGCGCTCCATTACTGGATGCCTCTCCTCAGACTACTTCTAACTCCTTATTTCTCCAACACGTACATTTCAACCTCACCAGATCTATGTTTCCATCTATTTACACGAACATTTTTTTCATATCTTTGTAGATTTAAATTACACATTACTCTATATTATGTTATAGGGTCACGATTCAACCGCCTGTGGCCTGAGTTACGTTTGCTGGCTCTTGGCTAAACATCCACATATTCAGGTAAGCTTTTCATTCTTTACTAAAACTGTTTAAGACTTCTTATGTCATGTACATTCATTTTTAATTTAATTTTAGGAAAATGTAGTTATGGAACTGAGGACAATATTTGGTGATTCATTACGTCATTGCACACCACAAGATCTAACAGAGATGAAGTACTTAGATCGCGTCATAAAGGAGTCCCTCAGAGTACTGCCACCAGTTCCCCTCTTCGCCAGAGAATCATTAGAAGATATAAAATCTGGTGAGAATAAATTCATTTATATGTACTTATTTTAGTTTCAGTTTTTTAAAATTGGAATTACGCTTTTAGTGTTTTTAAATATGGAGAATTTTCGTCACTTAATCAGAAAATGTGGTATTTACTTCACAGGGGATATCTCCTATAAATTTGCATTGCAACCTAGATAAATGGGGAATTTCTCACTCGCACTTCACGCCGCTATATGTGAATATTGCTGTCAATCAGATTTGAAAATGAGATAGTCACCTGTTTTCAATTTTTATTAAAAATGAGACGTGTCAGTGGGGCTGCGGTGTTGTATAATAAGTTAGAAGTGCATATGAACTATAAAATTTGAAAATTCAACAAGATGAAATATAAAGGCTTGAATTAAAAAATACTTAACATGCATCGTATAAAATGGGACACAGAAAATGTCAGCGAGGTGAACTTAGAGAAATACTTTTGTCTTGCTTAATATTGTTTAGCATATTGTAACGCGAGCGCTGGAACACCCTGTGAAAGCAGCTGGCAGCGGAAGGCAGGGGAGGTTCGGTTAGCCACACCTCCTCCTCGTTTGTCTTGTAGTGGTGACAGGCAGTGGTTGGGAGGAAAAACATCAGTGTGCCGTCTGTTTCTGTCCACCTGGTTCCAGAAATTACGGAATCTGGAACATTCTCCTGGTCACTAGAAACCGGCGATATTCCTATATAAAGAGGGTTACAGACAGACAGAGTTGGAGTTGGTCAGTCAGTTGGTTAGTGTGTGAGTGAGGACAGTTCTTGGTGTAAGAAGGCAGTGTTAGTCAGTGACGTGTTAATGAACGAAAGGATTGTGCAACGGAAGACTGTACGTAACTGGTATGTGCATCGGAGTTTATGTAATCGCGAAGACAAGTGAAATTGTAACGGACGGACTGGTGAATTGTAACTGTGTGCAGCACGAAATTCTGTGTAATTGGCAAGAGTTTAACTGTAAGTCGGTGGAAATAAAGAACATTGTTGAGTGGTGTAACTGGACCTTTCATTTCACGAACCCACAAAGTCACACTGGTGTCAGGAAGCGGGAAAACAACATCACCGAACATGACAACCATGGACGCGGCATTGGAAAATTTTTGGAGAAGATGATGGAAATGAAGGCCGAACTAATCGGGAAGATGGAAGAAATGAAGGCCGAATTAACAACGGAAATAGAAGCGGCAAATAACAACCTGGCCGCAAAGCTGGAAGAAATGATGACGGCTAACGATAACCTCACGGAGAAGACGGAAATGAAGGCGGCGAACGAGGCTCTCGCCGCAAAGTTTGAGGAACGGTTGGCCGGCGTGAGGGATGACGTCGCGAACCTGGGCAAGCGGAAGGGTCAAGTAGACGACCGCCTTAATGATTTAGAGGAAAAGGCCGACAACATCGCAAAACCCCTCACCCGCCTGACGGAGGAAAACCGGCCTTATGTGTGGACGGAGGACGCCGAAGACGCTTTCCAGTACCCGAAGGGGACCCTGTGCAGTGCTTCAATTTTGGGTTTCCCACAACCGGGTGGTGCCTTCATTGTGGACAAAGACGCCAGCGACCATTGCATTGGAGGTGTCCTATCGCAGATCCAGGACGGCCACGAGCGCACAAGAGTGGAAGAGGAGGAGCGTGCCGCAGCAGTCCGAGTAGTTGTGGCAGTGCCTGCTGAAGGCTGGGATAGCGCAGGCCTGAGGAGGGAGCAGCTGGCGGACGCAGACTTGGGGCCACTCTTGAGGGAAGTGGACGCAGGCACGAGACCAACCTGGGAGGACATCGCACCGAGGAGCGCCACCTACAAGTCGCACTGGGCCCAATGGGACTCGTTGAAGACCAGAGAGGGCGTGCTGTTCCGGGTATGGGAGTCACCCGATGGGAAGGCGCAGAGAGGACAGTTGGTACTTCCCCGGAGGAAGGTCCCGGAAGTCTTGGAGGAAGTGTACGCCGGTACTTCAGGAGGACACCTGGGAGCGAACCGAATGATTCACAAACTACGGCAGCGCTACTTCTGGCTGAGACTCCGAGCAGATGCTGGTGGTACACCTGGACCGCCTCGCACGCTACGATGGGGCTGTTCGGGGCGAACAGCTTTGAGGAGGGAGCAGTGTAACGCGAGCGCTGGAACACCCTGTGAAAGCAGCTGGCAGCGGAAGGCAGGGGAGGTTCGGTTAGCCACACCTCCTCCTCGTTTGTCTTGTGGTGGTGACAACTGTGGTTGGGAGGAAAAACATCAGTGTGCCGTCTGTTTCTGTCCACCTGGTTCCAGAAATTACGGAATCTGGAACATTCTCCTGGTCACTAGAAACCGGCGATATTCCTATATAAAGAGGGTTACAGACAGACAGAGTTGGAGTTGGTCAGTCAGTTGGTTAGTGTGTGAGTGAGGACAGTTCTTGGTGTAAGAAGGCAGTGTTAGTCAGTGACGTGTTAATGAACGAAAGGATTGTGCAACGGAAGACTGCACGTAACTGGTATGTGCATCGGAGTTTATGTAATCGCGAGGACAAGTGAAATTGTAACGGACGGACTGGTGAATTGTAACTGTGTGCAGCACGAAATTCTGTGTAATTGGCAAGAGTTTAACTGTAAGTCGGTGGAAATAAAGAACATTGTTGAGTGGTGTAACTGGACCTTTCATTTCACGAACCCACAAAGTCACAATATGAATATAATCTTTAAAATATTGAGCACTTCCAAGAACGGAGTCAACAGTAGCAGTCAACAGTAGCTCAACTTTTTCCAGCACTGACACTATCTGAAGGTCAAAACTTAGCTGTGATAGGTCACAAGTACTTTGTTAGAAGAGATTTAAATAAATATCATATGAAATTACGACCTAATGAGAGTCTGGTTTAAATAATGATATTTTATTTGCATGTTCTCAAAAATGCGAAAGACTGCCAAAGCTTTTATAATTACCAACTTGACATAACTACATAGCTTTGTTAAGGTTTGCACCCGGTGGTTGCAACACCAAGGAATGCCATTTTAGGAAATTTTACCATTCATTGCTCCCAGTAATCATGGCACCAATTTAAAAACCGACTTCATAAGTCTGATAACAATGCACTATATGTACGCTTTAATAGGCAATAATTAAGGCATTAGGAAATGTAATTTAACAGAAAAAGCTGTTCATAAGTAAAGTAGAAAAATGGAGAAAAATTACTTGCATATGGTTTGTAAATAAAAAGCAAAATATATAAGTTCAACACCCAGCCATATTATTTAAACATTGATAACACCTTGTGGAACTTCTTTCTTTAAAAGATGGACTGACGGTTAATAATTTATTGCAAAGTATTTAACAGTTATAATTTATTATGTGAAGTGGTGTACAACTCACATTAAAATATTTCAGATGCAATTTTTTAAAAAAGAAATATGATTACTATGCCTATTTTGATAAAATATAGAGGGCTGCTTAAACGTTTCACATCATTTAAATAAGTTGCAAAACATGTTGCCTGCATGCTGTTTAACTTGAACAATGCCTTTTCAAAATCCTCCAAACCAGCAACTGGTTCTCCAACTGTTTGGGATTTTGTGGATCCTGACATATAGTTGCAGTGAATTTTTGTTCAAATTACGAGGGTATTTCGTAAAGTTTCAATGATCACGTGGATTTTATACTACAGTGATGAAAATATTGTGGTGTCATCATTGATCCATCGGGACATAATGCTGGTAGTTTCAGTGATTTCAGCCCTTTTGTTTTTTTACAGTGAGAGCCAGAAGTGACTGAGGTGTTAGATGGAGAAAACTGAGGCTCGTAGTGTGATCAAGTTCCAGCATTTAAGGGGCAAAAATGCTCGGTAAATCTATGATGAGATGACAGCTGTTAATGGAAATGATTGCCCATCGTATGATACTATTGTGAGGTAGAAAAGGAATTTTCAAACTGGTCACATGTCCCTGACAGATGAGCCAAGAGCTGGTAGACCGTCAATGACAGATGATGCTGTTACAGTGAAGAAAGTGGAGTGTTTAATACTGGAAGACAGACGAGCAACCATCCAAATGATCATGAATGAGACACGTCTTAGTTGTGGTAGTGTGTGGAAAATTATCCATGACGAACTGCAGGTGTCTAAGGTGTCTGCATGGTGGGTTCCACGTTTGCTAACTTCTTTCCAAAATCAAACACGGCGTGACTTTCAAGACAGATGTTGATGCTCTTGGAACAGGATGAAGATGAGTTTTTGATCGTCTGGTAACCATGGATGAATCCTGATATATCAGTATGATCAAGAAACAAAAACCATCAGCATGGAATGGAAACATGCCGATTACCCCCCTCCCAAAAAGGCAAAGGTGCAAAAGTCAGCTGGGAAGGTCATGCTTTCAGTTTTCTGGGACTGA
This sequence comes from Mantis religiosa, assembly GCA_030765055.1. NCBI lineage: Eukaryota > Metazoa > Arthropoda > Insecta > Mantodea > Mantidae > Mantis > Mantis religiosa. The sequence continues at coordinate 88,518,250 of CM060958.1, forward strand.
CGTGGAGTCATCCTAACAGATTCTCCTGCCAAGGGTCAAACCATCACTGGCAGATTATACTGCAATATTCTGGACAAGTTACGAGCAGCTCTGATTAAGAAACGACGCGGCGTGCTCTCCGAAGGTGTTCGTCTTCTGGCTGACAATGCACCAATTCATTCATCTCAAGTTGCTGTTGACAAAACAAGGGAATGTGGCTTTTAGATCTTACAGCATCCGCCTTATTCGCCCGATCTCGCATCAAGTGACGTTTTCTTGTTCCCGGAAATGAAGAATACATTGCGTGGTCACCGATTTGACAGCAAAACTGACGTCATTAATGAAGTGGAAGAGTGGTTTAAAGCGAATTCTACACACTTCTACAATAAAGGTATTCGGAAGGTCAAGAAACTGGGAAAAATGTGTAAATCTGTATAGTGACTACACAGAGAAGAACTAACAAGTACATATCAACACAAACTCTCTATCACATTTTTAAAGGGTGATAATTAAAACTTTACGACGCCCCCTCGTAAATTGCTCACTACACATTCATGACACTGCATACCCTTTATATTCCTCAAGGTTCCGCAGTCAATTCCTGATTCTTTTTAAACTTTACAGTTTTCTATATTCTATATAGGAGAGTTGCTTTTAAAACAATGTATATATTAAATATAATGTTACTACTCTGTTTATTAAACTACGTTGTAAGCGTTTTGACTTCCAAATGCATTATATGCCGCCAAATACTGCACTATTTGTAGAAATTTAGAAAACAATTAAAAGGAATACATTACAAGCACCTATTTGTAAATTGAGTTATGAAACACATTTTTTTCCATAAATAAATGCACGCAAAATATGCTGTCGATACACGACAAATTCAATTGCACCACCCCATTCTGCTACAGAGAGGTTTGCTGATGAAATGATTTATTACAACTTATTGTATTAATAATTTATTACTCTGAATAAAACTGTTTCAGAAAAGTACATCTTCCCAGCAGGAAGTGAAGTTGGGGTCAATGTGTATATGTTACATCGGCATCCTGACTACTTCCCAGACCCTGAGAAGTTTGATCCTGACAGATTTCTACCTCAAAACTGCATCGGTAGACACCCATATTGTTATCTTCCCTTCGGCGGTGCACCAAGGACTTGTCCAGGTAAGCTGAGACCCTTCAAATTCAAGGAGGGAAACTGAAAAAATTACATAAGTTTTAAAATATAAATAAAAATAAAATTGGAAATGTAATTGAGAATTTATCTCTGAAAATATATAGTATGTAAGAGAGTACATAGGACAACTTGGGCAAAACATTAAAGTGAACGTCTTTTTGAGGGAACTCTCGTCCCAATATTATATATTGTGACACGCTAAAGGTTTATCAAAATGTTTCTGGAGTTCTAGCACAAGCCATTTGCGTAGGGTGGTTGGGCATTCCTGCGTATGCAACACATTCGCTCTAGTCTAGATGATGTAGTTTTTGTTATGTACCAGTGCAGTAACATTGTTGACAGTACTGTATATTCCCGTAGGGTAGGGGATCCGTTCCCTTCTGCTGCCGTGGTGCGGCCGCTGCGGACCCTTAGCACTCGGGGTACAGATGTATTATTTTATCTTGAAAAGTGCAGAGCGATGCGCAGTGGTATCTGGACGAGTCTACCTCAGAACGGTTACAACTGGAGGGGAGGGCAGGTCAGTTGCGTACCAGTTGCGAGCAAGTGAACACGTGCAGTGCTACTCGGTAACACTACAGCTTGTTTCAAAATGTGCTTGTCTCCTGGTTCCAAGAGGGAATTTATAAATGACGTCTCCTAGCAGCACATTAGGAAATAAAGTGCTACATTTAAAAACACGAGAAGTAATAACCAATATCCATAGATTTATAAAAAAGGAACAATGGTCTGGGTCAGCTATAAAAATCTGGGGAAGGGTATCTGAGGCAACAGTTGTGTCTGAAAGCAGTTTAGAATAGTTATTAAGGAAAGAAAGGCCATTGGTGCTAGGGCAACAACGTCCTTCTCTATACCCAGTAAACAAAGATTATGAACATGCACAAAATCTAATTTGGATGTTTTAATTCAGAAGTAGTTAGGCGAACTATGAATAATTTTTAAAGCACAGATAAACAAAGACCAACTTTGAAGAAAGTGCTTTGAAGCTTAAAAGTTCTACTGACTTCCAAGGCAGTGTCTGAACACTAAGAGAGTTCTTTTGAAGCTAGGATTCTTTGAAAAAAAAAAAAGCGCACTAAGCGTGACAGACAAATTTTAATCGAAGATCGCACCACACGTGCAGAAAGGCTTAAGTATTTACGAAATATTCCGAGATATCGAAGTGAAGTTTATATGGATGAAACTTATATAAATACAGCACATACTAGACCATATGCCTGGAGTGAAATTCGTTACAGGGACTCTGCAGCGATATTGAACGGCCGACAGTTGTTTATCATGCCTGCTGGAGGAGAACAGGTTTTTTTTTCCAAATGCCTATGTACTATTTAAGATCCAACAAAAGCGTGGAGATTACTACCATACTAAGAATTACAACTTAGTTTATAAGAGCTGCAAAAATTGGCTTCGAGAGTGAAATTTGTTTTTAGACACCTTATGCAGCGCCCTCCCCTCTCGAAATCTTACGCGTGTGACGCATTGTGGCAATGGGTGCGCTATCCCCACTACAGTTGCTACTCACCACTACCGCGCAGGATTCCTGTCAAGATAAAATAATACATCTGTACCTCTGACGTTACTAGAGGAACCTCGGGCCGAACTGCCGAGCCCCTCCCTAATTGGGAGTTCGGATTGGGTTGGTCTCGAGGGGGCAGTGGTTCCCGATGCCCTTGAGTGATCGGGTACGTCTCCGGATGGGGTTGAGGGAAGCCATTAATATTCCCGGTTACTAGCCTGTAGAGCTAGTAGAAGGTGTGCTAGATCGCCAGGCGGCCCCACCGAGGTCATATCGGTAGCCTTCTCATTTTGGTGTTGGCGCACGCAAGTGGCGTATCCACTTCCATCCCGTCTTGTGTCCTTGTACCAGATGGGGGGGGCTTGTTAGTAACCCAGGTATTGCCCTATGGAAAGCCCCACGGAGGACGCCGGGCGCCCTTTGGAACAGCTCGGATACTCCCTGGTGAAAGAGGCCCGGTTCTTGGTCCTACGAGTCCAGGACTAATGGGAGTAGAAACTGTGGACTCAACTCTATGTACTAATACACAAATATCGTATTCAGAAGGTTTCTGGTTGATCTCTGACTTGACCTTTCTGTGGCTTTCGTCTTCTTACTTAGGCGAAGATTGAGATACTCATCCTCATACCATGGTCTTTCTGTCCTCTATTTCCAGTTTCCATCATTTCCTTGGCATACACTTCAAGGCTGTACAGCCAGGTGACGTTGTTTGGCCGGTAGCAGCTTGACAGTGGCTTACTCACTGTAAAGGTTTCATCTCCGACGTCGTTCCGGATCAATTGCCACCTCTACTGTAGGCCCGTGGTACAAGGCTCCCGAAGATGGAGGCCTATAGAAGTAGGGACGGTGTAATGGGTCGGGTTTACACTTCTGGAAGCTTAGGAAGTAAGTTTCGATATATTCCGAAACAGGCTCTGGGAAGAAAGGAGTATATCTGAGGGTGTATTTGTTGTTGAATTGAATCCTTTTCTCCTTCCTATGCTGTTTATATTGAAACTCCATATATAGTTTCTTATTAACTGCTTCCTACTTTCCTGCACATGAGTATAAACCGGGTTATTCTAACCTATAAAACTTTCTATACGTGATCTATTAGCTCACTCGATAGCACTCCCTTTTTTTACCCTCATGTTTGATATAATTATCTAGTTATTTCTTATGCATAAAACAATGTGGCGATGTAAAACAGATTACAAATTAGAAGTTCCACTCAACTTTGCGGCACAGCGGTATATGTAGTTAAAAGTAATGACCTTTCCTCTGACTTCGAGTTCGCTCCCTGCCTAGACAATTTTCTATGAGACGCCCATTTTCTATTAAAACCATGACCCTTTCCTAGGCACGTGATTTATTAGTTATATTATTGGTGTTAAGTCTGTCTGTCTCCACAAGATTCACTTGATGTCACAATAAGTAAACTTTCCATTTGCCTAGCGTCATTCATTAACATGTTCTTTGCACCTTGGACTTAATAGTTCTACCCAGCATTCGCCTGGCGACCCGAGAAAACCCCCGAAAAAAACACATGGGTAAGATAGGTCGGCCTTCCAAATACGGGCCACAGAAGAAAGCGCCTGAGCCAGTCCGCTCGGTTCCTAACATGATACTTGTTAACGCCTTCATCCTCCTGCAGAATGTTAAATTACCTGAATAATGACCATAACTCAGACACATTGCTTTATTCATTGGTTTTAACATACGTCATTTATTTATAGTAGCTATTTACCTATCAATCTGTAATTTCTCTATAGAATTATATATCTTACCCACGAATAATAAGGGCATCAACTGCTTTTATACAGGGTGCTTCAAAAGGTGCAATGTTCTCAAAAACAATCCCGAGTCACTACCAATGATATTCTGTTAAGCTGTAATACACTGTTATGCACAGGGTTCAGTATAATAGGTTACAACAGATGCTCAAACATACCACTATTACATTCAATACAGACATTACACCGTCGAGTAAAGCTTTGGCACACTTGCTAAAATATCCTAATCATGTGCAATAATTCGTCAGATGCCACAAATGCTCTGGCTACTAGTGTTTCTGGATCGTCCACTAATATCTGATACACCACAGCTTTGATATTCTCCCAAAAGAAATATTCAAGCGGCGTTAAGTCTGGAGAACGGAGTGGCCATGCAATTGGCCCTGCTCTTCTGATCCAACGTTCAGGATATTTGCAATTAAGGAAGCGCCACATGCTGACATCAAAATGTGGTTGCGCTCCATCCAGTTGCATACATTCTTGCTGGCGTGCAGCATATGGTACATCTTCTAACAACTCCAGAAGGGCATGTTCCAAGAGGTTTAGGTATCTTGTGAGAAGACGTATGGACCGATAACATGATCACCCAAAATGCCTGCTCGTGCTGAAAGCCGAATTATGACGGTGAGATGCCTTCGTTACACCATTTTGTGGTGATGTGTGTTTGAACATCTTTTGTAACCTATTACACTGAACACTATACAGAATTAGGTGTATTACGTCTTAGCAGAATATCATTGGTACTACTCGGGTTCCTATTTGGGAACATGGGTTCCTAGTCGAAAGTTACTCTATACTGTCTCCTCTTTCTGTTCCTTAGATTTGTAACCTTAAGTTACAACTTAAGAACTCCTTAAGTTCAGTAGCCTTTTGAAGCACCCTGTATATCGCTTTCTCCGATTTCATGTTCTAGCTGATAAACTTAATTTCTTTTTAAGAAAACCTTTTCCTATGTATTACTCTGTTCCATAGATATCGGAAAACCGCGCGAACTTAAGCTGTGCACAGAATTACTGAAGAAATTAAGTCATCCTTCCACATGCATGTGGTCTCACTGGACGTTCCTACAAGAAACAATGCAACAACTCGTTGGTAGGACAAACCAAATAGACTGACAGCGAGACGCTGCTCAAACTCCAGTACACCTATATTACATCATTTGTGCTACGCGTTAATGACCAAAACTAGTTCGATGAATCCCTAACGGCTACTTCTTTAACAACCATCCTCTATTCGTGTTAGTTTTTGCCGAGTCCTTAGTTCATTTGCACAAATTTTTGATACAATTAACCAAAGAGTATTTTTAGAACATTTTAAACGGGAGCACATTATAATCTGAATTCCAGAGTATTCAATTATTAAATAGGTCCTCAATCGTATTAAGAGTATGGTCATAACGATTCCATTACTCCTATTTTGCCTTTTTCTTATACAGTCACCCCAATGGAAATATTTACATTTTAAATGCAAGGAAACTCTTTAAATCAACAATGAGCTCAGTTTGTCCTACACAAAACCCGGATGGAGCTGTAAATCAGCACAGTGCACAGCAGCAATTTCCTTTCATTATCAGCCCAGGTCTCAGTATGCCTCTGGTATTTGCTGTACCGCAAGTTGTTTACTGTATGTTGTTGTCATCCGATTTTTTATCTCAGTGCTGCTTTTGAAGGTGTGTATTTCCGCATCCAATACACAAAATGGGATGCAAGAAGCCCACTTGTGAGGAGTACACTCGTGGTTCAACTCTGTTAGAAGTAGGTACTTCTGTAATTCGCATAGCTGCTGATCTAAAGGTTTCAAGACAAGCCAAACGACATAAAAGGCGCACCAGCACCTTTGTAACGTGGCATCACGGCATCACACCAACACAAAAGACAGGCCCAGGTGTTAAAAGAAAGATTTCTCCAAGAACTGATGACCTTCTAAAACGTGAAGTGATTACAGCATGGATTACTGCAGCAGGGTTAAAAAAGAATCATGCACAACTGCTCAACAGTGTTGCAATCCAGACCATTCAGCATTGGCTTCAAAAGGTCTTAGACCTACCAATTCAGTGTGCTGCCAAGAAGGCTCTTCCAACTGAAGCTATGATGAAGACGAGTGCATTTACGCAACACACTAGCACTGGACTCACGCAAAGTAACGTTTTCTAACGAAAACACTTTCAAATTCGTCAGAGGAAAGACAAAAACGGTGAGAAGGGCAAAAAGTATTTCACGGTATGATCCAAAGTTTACAGTCAGAACCGCTAAACATCAATAAAGTGTGATGGTATGGGGTGACTTTAGTGGTAATTGTGGTAGAGGTGTCTTGCACTTTCTCCCTAAAAGTAGGGAAGGGGAGTAATTATTTAGAAGTGTTTGCAACATATTTGGTCATATTTTGGCCAATTCATCAGTGTCAGTTCTTTATGCATGATGGTGCCCCTGCTCATAGAACAAATATGGTTCAGCAGTTCCTAAAAGACAACAATATACCTGTACTTGATTGGCCTGGTAACTCTCCTGACCTAAATGCAATAGAACATGATTGGGATATCAAATAAAAAATAAATAGAAGAGCTGCAACCATCAAATATCAAGAAGCTGCAGGAGGTGTTGAAGATGTTTAGGATGGTAATGGACAAAAAGTTTTTAAAATCTAGTAGATTCGATGCCCAGGAGACTCATATCCTTTAAAACCATTATTTGAATAACAAAATATTTTATGTTACATTCGTCAGAGTTTCTCAACTCATTTTTCTGTGAACTAGTGTTACAAAAGCATACTTTGTTATTTATTTCTCATTGAGATAAAAGGGTTGTAAAAATTATCTCACTTCACACTTGGTTGCAGGTGCTCGAGAGAATAGGGGGCTAAAATGGCTTAGTCATATATATAGTGAGTCGTTATGGCTTCAAAATTCCATAATTTCTTTGACTTCGAGAAACAAACGAAAGACGTGATAAGCTAGAACTTTATAGGTTTCCACAGAAATTTACAGATAGGTTTGAACTGTACCCGGAGGCTAAGGTACAATTATACAACTTACTTTGATAATTTAAAAGCTTTAATAAATCTCTTATTTACACTTACTTGCACAATTACACTTAACTTAAACTTCCTCGAAAGTTAAACTTTGTACACATTATAACATAACTCTAACACCTGCCATTACATGATTTTGAACTGCACCCGGGAGCTAAGACAGTTAAAATCGCCGTACTCGCGCTATGAAAGGAGAAACCCGACTGCTCTGTCTCGTCAGCTCGGAGATCTGTTCGAGAGAGGAACCAAAGCAACCTTCACACGCTCACACCGAGAAAAAGAAAAACACAAACAACTGAGGCACGTCTCGTAAAAGACAGGTGCAATCAGCACAGATTCACATTTTATTTATCCCGTAAATAGTGTACCTTATTCACATGATATTTTAGACAAAAACCTTAGATGCTGTAATGGGTAAATAAGAAATAGAGACACATTTTCGTTTAAAAGCCACTTTAAATTATTTTATACATTTCTTTACAGTTATGCTGTTAATCCACATATAAGCTACTTTATATCACCCTTGTCGGTTTACCTTGCATCATAGAAACATAAAATGTTCTTGTTTTCCAGGATACAAGTTTGCGATTCATGAAATAAAGACAACAATGGCCCTGGTACTAAGGCACTTCAAGATTGTGCCATCAGAGAACCCCTTCCAGGATCTGGAGCTAACAACCCAAGTTATCATGTTGTCCAGGAACGGTGTTCGTCTTAGACTTCAGCCACGCAGCAAACAGAGTCCTGGCGATAAGAACTGCAACTAACATTTGTGCTGGAAGTTGTCTGTAAAACTATCCACATAATACTGTAGTTACAGTTTTTAAAGAGCAATTAAGGTTCATAGAATTAATACTATAAGGTGCAAACATTGATAAGTCTTCAGAATTGTTAATAATGTGAATATTAGGCCTGTATATGTTAGATTATGTAAAATTATTTAAAAAGGAAATTGTGCATTTGTTTCCCTTTTTAAATGAAGATATTATTTATTATGTATTTCTGCATAGATGTATACTGTAGCTTGAAAATTGTTGTTTAGCTCCTATATTTTGCTAAATTATTGTATAGCTATATCACATATTGAATCTTGATTGTTATTATTATTTGTTCATTATTTATAGGTTCTGAATTTTTATAAATATAATTTTAAATCTGAAATCTATGGTTCCCATATCCTCAATTCATACCAGACCTCTGTATATACTTAATATGGTTGACAATTTTTGAGTATTTCGCCTTTTGTACCTAATAGAAGGCATATGAGGTGAAGTTACGGAAGGGCTCGCTTGGAGTGACCCATCATAGGTTGGCTAGGTTGAATAGTTCAGATACACATAGCACAAGCGTGAGCAACAATTTTTTCTCTTTTTCATACACCCAAACCTACTACAACTGAAATTCGATATTGTAATGTGGTGTATGCGGCAAGAATTTTTGAGGGGCCTTTTCAAAGGCCATTTAATAAGAAACGTTCACCACGCTCTCCTTTGTATTTGTATAAAACAACTGTGCTATTGTCTCTTCATCATTACATTGCGACAAAATCACAAACACAAGGCGAAGTTCACCTTGAACTTCTTTATTGTCACCAAAAATATTAGCCCAATGCTGACGAACAATCTCTTTCTGTTTTACAAAAATACAAAGTTTAAAACGTCTCTTCAGTGGTTGCCATTTTAATGTCTGCAACGCGCACCAGCTTTTGTTGCTGGTAATCCCTCTGAGGCATACACAGGTTTATCTCTTACATGGAGCTGCACACCGAATCTGAACGCAACAACTCGAATATTTCCCGATGATTTATAGCTAATTCATGAAAATTAATCATTTCTTCACACTAGCCGTATGTAGGCTAAGGTTTTTGATGGCTAGAGTTTCATGTTAACCCTATCCATCAAAAACCTTAGCCTATGTATGGCTAGTGTAAAGAAATGATTAATTTCCATCAATTAACTAAAATAATAAGAGTTAAATGATGAAGCCTGGGACTCAATTACTTACGATAGTAAGTCGCCATAAACGGTGTATCTCGGATGCGAGAGCCCCTAGTAGTTTACCGGTGAAATATACGAGTCAAATGGAGAAATTAATGTCAGGACGGCACGTTGGCCATGGTAGCTCAATGGGTTAGAGCGACTGGACGGAAACCAGGAGATCCGTGGTTCAAATCCCGATTATTGCATTGAACTTTTCATGTTGACTCTATTTATCAAATTGCCTGGTGAACTACTTCACTGCCCGCCGATTCCTCACCACGAGCCTGGAACTTACCTCACTTCTCTGCACTTATCTGTTTACTCAAACAACTCATCAACTGACCGACTGATTCATAAACTGCTTCACTTTTCCGAAACTTACCCCAGAGGCTTACTCGTCGACTCAACTCAGTTTACGCCCGAACACACTAAAAACTCTAAACACTTCGCATTGGCTCCTATATACACATAGTTCTGCCGGGCGACAAGAAGATTCTGGAACTGTAGACTTCTCGAATTACATATTAGAACGGTCTTGAACGATAACCGCGCTGTAACAATACGACTCGCTTCTGACTTTGGAACGGCACGGTAGGGTACTGGCAGGCTGTATTAGCCCAAAGATTGTTGCTGCGTGCCTACCCAGGATTGGGTTTAACCGCATGTAGGATTTTCTTTTTCTTGGGATATTTGAGGATGGGTTTATTTGTATTAGGCTGATCGTTAGGTTTGAGGTAGAAATTTACTCCTCTAAGGAGGACAGGATGCTTACCTGTTGCACCCTGGCGATGTAGTAGATTTGTTATTTAGTTTATGGATAATTTTGAGGCCAAACATATCTTGGTAGATTATGGGAGCTCAGCTTTTGCTGCTGCTGGATTAGCTCCGTGGTTACCTCGGATGCCCGCAAGCCATGCGGGGGACCCAGAATAGTAGGCGACGACGTCTGGTTGGCTCATAATCACCAAGAGACCTAACCAGGGCACTTCTGTGCGATGGTAAATTTGACTTTGGAACGTCTTTGTAACATCAGCTATATAGTGGGCGCCTCTTAAACCCGCTCCCCTCTTGCCCCTCCAGCAAATAAACAGTGGTGCAGCAGTTTTTCTACTCCCGCTCAACTTCTCCACGACAGACACGCGATTTTGGGAGGAGACAATATGTTTCATATCGAATTCATCATTTTTATCACATTTTCCTTCCCAAACTTTTCTTTGAATTTAAAACAATTCTTTTCTATGTGTTTTAAAAATAACGGCTTTAACGAACTCAGTCCGCCTATGAATTATAAGAGAATAAAGGAAACAACTCATTCCAGCGCAACAATAAAGTCTTACGCTACGTACCAACCGGTGAGCTCGGATTAGGTCGATGTAAATTTGACCTCCAATATCGAGTATTTTAATGGTATCCAGCTGTGTACTCATGCAAAAAAATACGAATTAATTCTATTTGATTTTAAGAGATATCCTTTCGAACCTCAGCTTAATATAGGCAATAGTATAAGTCCAGTGTGTAAAAAGTGTGAATATTTTAGGTTTAATCCTTGATGACAAGTTAACTTAGAACAACCACATTGAAAAACTAGAAAGTAAATTAAGCTCAGGACCTTTTGTGCTGCGATATTTAGCCAATTTTCTCTCAGTATGTACTATTCAGTTAGTATATTTTGCATTAATATTGTGACTCTGTGGGTTCATGAAATTAAAAGTCCAATTGCACAAACTCAAAATGTTCTTTATTTCCACCGAATTACAGTTGGAACACTTGCCGATTACATAGAATTACGTAGCGCACACAATTACAATCCACCAGTTCGTCTGTCACAGGTCCACTCTACTCTCACAATTACGTATAACTCCTCCGATACACGTACACAGTCTTCCAGTCCGTTCGCTAGGACGGCGCTCCTCACGGCTACTCGCCAAGAACTGAACCCTTGGTCGCATCGTGCTTCTATTTATAGGTGGCTAAAAGGTTCTAGAGAATTCTTTACCATGGAGAGGAAAGATATTCCGTAGATTTCGCGTTCTTTCAGGCGTCAGGAGGAGGGGGAACGAAGATTCAGCCACCCCAGTGGTTTCCCCTCTCTCCACCCTGTCACGCCTCCGCAGGCGCCAACTGACCGGCGAGGGTAAAGTCTGTCTACTCAACGCAAGTGCACGGCGGCCGCTTTCTTTGAGGAACCCTCATAATCGTTTTACAACATGGACTCTCCTCCTGACGGTCCTCTCTACAAGGTTACAACATTTTAACATCACCGTCTTGCACCTAATGAAACAGAACAACTGGAAGTTGGAACTTTGGCAACTGAGACTCCACGCGGAGTGGACATGCAACTGTCATTTTCAGAAAATCGGGATTGCTATTGGTCCCCAACGTCAGTGTTCCATTTCTGAAGTGTGGAGATAGATTTATGACGATCATTAGGGGGCGGAAAGGACAGGTCCTTTGATGTCCCTTTGAGTGGGAACTGCACACACGTTAAAAAAAACAGACTTTACGATCCCGATGCCACATGCCTCCCTCCACCGGCTATACCCCCTCCCGCAGCCGACCGCAAGTTCGCCAATTGGGTAACAATATGTTCACACATTTCTTATGGCATCGAGCTGTGGGGACACTTCCATATTAAACTTTTACAGAATTTTGCTTCTACAGGAAAGAGCTATCACATACCTGGCAAAAATAACACGTATGAGTTCATGCGGGCCGTATTTAAAAATATTAAGCATACTTATTCTTCCCTGCATATTTATTCTGCGAACAATACTTTTTTACATAACAGGAATATAGCCTCCACAAATTCCGATGTCCACACATATGAAATAAGGGGAAAGAATAACTATATAGTTAAAGGTCACAGGCTAAAACTTTTTGAACATAAGCCCCAATACTTTGGTCCAAAACTAATTAATAAGCTTCCGGAAAGCCTAAAAATACTGTATCAGCTGCGAAGTTTAAATCTAAACTGACTAAATTCTTGTTAAGCAGAGCATATTGTAGTATAGATGAATATTTTGATGACAACTTTGATGATTTTGAATAATTATATTTTGTGTGTATATATAATGTGTGTGAGAGAGAAAGAGAGAGAGAGAAGATGAATGACAATTTTTTTGACATTTCTAATCGTTTACCTTTAAGAGAGAGTATGTATTACAAATGACATGGCTTAATTGTGTTCAAACACTGTATTAAGTTGCAATAAATATGAATATGAACAACAGAAATATAATAGTGTTTGGTACAATTCATACCGGTGTGCGGCCTTGTCAGAGTCAACTTTTTAGGTACCGTTTGGGCATCTTATACCAACATTTCCCCTCATTTCATGCAGACCTGAGGCCGCCAGGAGGAACAGTAGTTCTGAATATGATTAAAATATTGCAATGTTCAGCTGTATTTTAAAATGACTTGTGTTATTTCATCAAGATGGTCTTCCATTTCTGTACCTAAATGCCTTACACTTTAGCTTGCTAACCAAATATATGTTAAATACCATAATAGGGACAGATCTTCATCTCTATATACTTTATACTTGTTGATTGAGTTACGTGATAGCTGAGGAAAATTCTTTTTAGTTGAATTAATTCTAAGTCTTGTTTCCTGTTGTATTGATAGAATGATGTTTACCATTGTTTGTGCTTAAAGTCATCATAATACTAATCCTTAAACCAGGAAAGTTAATTGAAGATATTAAATCATATCGTCCAATCAGTTTAACATCAATGTTAGCAAAAACCTTCCAACGTATGGTCATATCCAGACTTAAATATTACATTGAATCACAAGAAATCCTAGAAGAAGAACAGGCAGGGTTCAGAACAAACATGTCGACATCCAATTCTATTATGAAACTAGTTCAAGACATAAAACTAGGTTATAACAAAAATGAAAGTGTTCTAGTAGTATTTGTAGACTTTCAGTATTTGCCTATTTGTTTATTTGTTTCTCCATGTTCACATGTTATATTATTATTATTTGTAATTTGTCACCAATTCCTGTTAAATGAGTTACCAAATATAATGGATTAAGTTCCAAATAAGGTCATATGTAATAATATGTTTACCATTGTGTACGTTTGGGTGTAGACCATCTTGGTAGTACGTGGATTTACACAAGTTTCCCAATGTATAATGGAAATGATGAATCTTTAGCCATGTGGTTGGAAAATTCTTCTTCTTCCTTCCTAGTTGTACCACTATCGTGGTGTTAGGGGATTCTTGTTCCTCTATCCCTTTTAAGGTCGGGTCTGAGGAACCGAAGCTTGTATCTGATAGAGAACCAGGATGGGTAATCAGCACAATGCCCAGCCCGCCTCGGTAGCGTGGTGGTAGCATGTCTGCCTCACGTTCAAGAGGTCCCGAGTTCGAATCTCGACCAGGGTGAGTTTCCTGGATAAGGTTTTTTCCGGGGTTTTCCCTTATCCTGCAAGACGAATGTCAGGTAACTCTAAGCTCTATGGACCCTGGGCTCATTTGAGCATCATTTCACCCATTCCATTCATCGTCCGATATGACTTAACGTTGGAGGACGTAAATTACAAAACAAAACAAAAAAAAGGCTCAATGCCTGGTGTGAAGGTGAAGGAAGTGGATGATATATATATATATATATATATATATATATATATATATATATATATATATATATATGAGGGCGAGATGAATGATAGGAAAGATGATGATGAAAAAATTGGTGGAATGCTGACGGGGCAAACTGGAGGACTCGGAGAAGATACGTCCCAGCAATATGTTTTCCACAATAAATCTCACTTTGCGGTGGCGTGGAATCGAACCCGGGCCGCCTTGGTGAGAGCCAAGTGGTCTAAACACTCAGGGAAGGTCCCGCCTCGGTAGATGCTGGCGTAGATGGTAGCATGTCTGCCTCACGTTCAAGAGGTCCCGAGTTCGAATCTCGGTCAGGGTGATTTACCTGCATAAGTTTTTCTGGGGTTTTCCCTTATCCTCACAGACGAATGTCAAGTAGCTCTAAGCTCCATCGATCCTGGACACATTTGAGCATCATTTCAACCCTTTCATTCACCGTCCGATATGACTTAAAGTTGGAGGACGTAAAATTACAAAAGCCTCAGGCAAGGCGCGGCCATGTTGGCAAATACATAATCTAAAAACAGTAAGTCAACGACTGGTGCGGTTGATACCAACTAGTAAACGTTGTAATCACTGACTTTATGTGAAGGTAACAATGTCGGTTTAAACAAAATGAAGTCATTCACCTATCTTTTTCTTTTATCTATAATGGTCATATTGCCTTGGCGATGGTATCTCCTATATGTTGGGTTGCTGGTACTTTAGATTTTTAAGCACACACACACACACACACACACACACACACACACACACACATTCGCACTCTCGTTTATATTTACAGATTCTGGAGAAAATGGGGAGTCATCTCAGTTGGAGAAAAATCCCCACCACCAGCCGGGAATCGAACCCGCTAGCCCGTGCACGGCAGGCAGGTGCTCAAGTGACTGAGCTACCGACTGAGCACCCATGTTTGAATCGGAATTACCATAATCCTTTCTTGCGTTTGAGAATGTGAACAATTTTTATACCAGGTCTTGCCAGGGTGAAATTTAGAACATCTTATTAAGCAGTTGTGAAAGGTACTTACTTCACTGCCACATATACCGACTTTTCAAAATTATCGTAGAAGTCTCTTCAATGTCAATCTCCTCAAAAGTTGGCAAAGTTGTTTTATTTCCTTTCATAATTCTTCGTCATTTTCCAATTTTTAGAAATTAGAAAAGCGAATATTATTGGTACATGGTAGCCCATTATATGTACACAAATAGTGTATCGTACAGTTGAGCGAATAGCTTAGCTGAGGTGTTCCACCTGCAAAACATTACTTAACATTACGCAATAACTTCAAATGTTAACTTTTCTGAACACGTAAAATAAACATTTTTTCTGAATTAAAAAATCAAAACTGATCATTTTCAAATGCATTGAATTCTGTCCATCACTTAATTCAGCAATAGCAGTCCAAAACGATATCTATCGCTATGCCAAACGCACTACGTTTCTTCTGGTACATGCAAAAAACTTGATTATGTTACATCCAAACGTGTTTCACCTGACTACAAGGTCGAACCTCACAACTCTGCAGTGCAATCTTGGGAGTGAGGTAGTCATAACGGAAAATGAATCGTGTTGTGTTATGTAGTCAACTTTGTGATATCTTAGCTTCAAATTGATAAGACATGCTGCAAGAGTAAGTGTAAGTGTTTCGCAGAAATAAATGGGGGAATGGTGATGGACAATTATACATAACGTAATCATGAAAAAACTTTAAAAATGTACTCAGACGACAAAAGTTAAATGCGTGAAAGGTAAAGCCATCGATGATCCACGTGAGCAACCTATAGAGCTGTTAAAGCAGTCGTAGCTACACTATTTTATGACGTCACTCTAATAACAATCAACATTCATCAGGTAAGGGATATCCTAAACTATCTAAAGCTATACAAGAAACTCTTGACGTCTAGATTCACATCCAAAACTAATTTGGAGTGCTTATGTAAGTTGGATACTCTATTTGTAAACGGCAACTATAAAAGTGGTCCAAACATTATTTATCACATTCTCAAAATCTACTGAAAAACGGATAAGAGCTTTTATCCACCACCATAATAAAAAAAACACGTCATTACGCCGTACTTTTGTTATTGAAAAGTAGCTCTTTTACTGTTAGACATGGATACTCTCTGCAAAGAGTAGAATTATATCTGCCAGAGTTAGTATAGCAGGTCAAGCAGAAGAATAAAGTTACAATTTGCGAGACAAAAACACACCATTCTTCACGAATATCTACTTTAATATAGTGTCAAAGACCTATAATCTCTTTGACTATCAATTACCTTGTATATGGCTTAATACGATGTTCAATTTTTCTTTAGTTAGTTGAAAAACAAGAAACAAACATACGATATCTACATCTGTTTCTCTTCAGGAAAAAAAAGTGAAAATCGCTTCCTCGCAAATATTCGTAGCATGTTTAGAACTGCACCACTTTCTAAAACATATATTCTCTGTCGTAATTTGCAGATGACTTTTGTGGCAGCAAACTAAGATTAGCAATTCGAGCTTCTTCTTGAGTTTCTTCAGGTATAAGACTTCCGCCACCTGAATCACCTATATGTACCTATAGTTTATCATTTGTTATTTTTGCATCACCATAGTTACGATTCTCGCTAATCTAAGCCTGCAATATCATTTTAAACCTAGTAAAAGCATCGATTCTAAATCTTTTGTAAAATACTTTTTAATGATTTTATAATTTAAGTGAATTTTTCTTAGGTAACAGATAAAATTACGTAAGGGACTTGCGAGATAAGTTGATGTTTATCATGCTCTTGAAAGTTGAGCCCTGGAGGCTAACGTGTCGGGCGTTACATTTTTTTCACTCGCTAATAAACATCAACTTAACTCGCAGTCTTAAGTCTCATAAATAACTATTATACACCTCTGGTTATTCCTTCAATCAAATAAACAATCGTCCACATCAGCACAATTATCTAACCATAGAGTGGGTTATTACCTGAAATACGGAGAAAATTATTCAACCTATATTTGTTGTGATTTTGAACAAGCATTTGCTTATCTGGAATCAGATAAGGGATAATACTTCCACTTAGCTCAGAGCTGCCAGAAGAAAATTCAGGAACTGAGTTTAAGTAGTGCATACCAAGAAAAGGAATTTTTTTCTTTTTTTAAGGGTGGCTTAGCACTATGGGTCTAAATGAAGTAGGTGGCAGTTCTGCGGCCGCGCCGTGGCTCAGTGGTTAGACCGCTTGGCTCTCACCAAGGCGGCCCGGGTTCGATCCCAGGTGACCGCAAAGTGAGATTGTGGTGGACAACACGGCGCTGGGGCGGGTTTTCTCCGGGATCTCCGGTTTCCCCCGCCATCTCATTCCAACAGTGCTCCATCTTCTTCTCATGTATCATCAGTGTCATTTCCTGTGGCAGTGGCGGCTGGTGGGTTAAATTATTGGTGGTGCACAAATGAAAAATAAAATACAGAGTAGTAATGACTCACCTATTTATACAGATTCTCTGCTGTACTCTCCTTAGACCTGGCGAATCTATCGATAACTTTTGAGTTGAAGTCGCTGATCTTCATAACAAAATCTCTCTCAAATGAAAGCATTGCTAATGGTGTCAATCGGTCCTGTGACATTGTGTTCCTAAGGAAAGTTTTTATTCTTTTTAAAGTTGAGAAACAGCATTCTGCTTCAGCGGTAGACATTGGCATAGTTAACAGTACTCGGAGGAGTTTGACATATTCGCTGAATGTAGCACATAAATTGTTTTCCTTATTGAAGTCCATCAAGCACAAAGCGCCGGACATTCCACGAAATTCCTCTCGACTGTAAATTACAGTCAGTTCTCTACGAATTTTTGTTCCAATGATAAAAGGGTAGATTCTTATTGTTTCTTTAAGGGAATCCTCTGGAAATGTCTTAGAAATTTTCTTGATGAAACAAAGTTGAGGCTACCAGATGCCCCGTGAAGCTAAATCTGTCCTTTGCTTCTCTAAGAATGTCACATACTTCAAGAGCTTCTCTTCTTTTCACAGCATGATCTTCTATTATTCTCCTCTTAATTGCAGTTTCTTCGTGTTCCTCGATATCCACGCTATTTCTTACCTTTTGCACTTCCCGTTTAGCTGGGCGATGGCAAACGTTGCATTGCAGTCTCGTTTCTGTAGCTGATTGTACAAAATGTCCACGTGTGGCATGATCTTGTAGAAGAAAGACAGCCAGAATACAAAATTATAATCTTTCAAAGTGGCCATAAACCCAGAAGCCTGAACAAGTGTGGCGCTGTTGTTTAACAGAGCTCTCTTCTGAATAACCTCCATGCATTTAATTAAATCCTCCCTGTGTTCGAAAAGCAGAGCACCGAGAAGCTAGGCCTGAAGATCACGCTATAGCCGCTATAGCTAGGTTTATAAACCTCCATTTAAGCAATGTATAAGAAGCCCCTCCCATCTCTTCACCTTCCCGCAACACCCTCAGAGAGCCAATATTTGGGCGAAATCTTAGGTTAACTCTTCACTGCAAACCTGCGGCTCCTACAGCTAATCACTGTTTATTTCGACTTCTGCTGTCATGGGCAGCTACAGACGATAGGCGTAATTGAAACATGTTTGTATATAAAACAATGCAAACAAGTACAGCTTTAATGTACAAAATGCACCTGTTGTATATTCAGAATCAATGGGTGTAGCGCAAACCTGAAACCTTATGGGGGAACCGCCCCTGGCCTGCGGTGCCGTATGTAGTAAAAGCGGGCGTTAAACACTACATATTACACATTGACAATTTTCTGAAAATCTTTCTTTCTCTCTGAATACCATATGAAAAATGAGTGGTGCCTGCTGTGAATAAAAGCCACAATATGATTATTATGGAAATGGTACTTTTACTCCAAGAAGCTGGGCACAATTTTCCAAAAGTTCCGACCGCACTAAAAACAATTGCAAATCCTCCCACGCCAAATCGAATCAGTCGCACCTACATATTCTTCAATTGCCTGACGTTTTAAGTGACACATATATTTTAATGATATCAAAATATCAAACAAACCATACAATGAAAGTCAAGAAAATTAAGAGTTTATTTTACATAAAAACATGGAAAACAAAACGCATACCATACATGGTACGAATCTCTTCGAAGCGTAGCTTTTAAATCTTCAAGATTTTAGATTTTAACATTTGATGAAGTGGCTCTGCAATAAGTGCACATTGTATCCAAAATTCTCCCGTACAAGGAATAGTAAACCTGCAGTCCAATGTCTGATTAAATTCGAAGGAAAGTGTTTCTACCTGTAAATTATATGGAGCAGTTTCATATACATAAGAGGATGCACTGAGAACGAGCACATATACTGAGAGACCCAAAAACATCCTAACCGGCTGACATAGAAAGACGTATGTGAAATCATGATGCTCCTTTAAAACTACTTTTAAAGTCTTTAATTGCCCATGTTGTTATAGCAGACGTTGAAACTGGTCATACATGTTTAACACCTCTTTATAAAACTATCCATCACTTGCCGCAGTTCACGCTGAGAAATGAAAGCGCCATTTTTTCATTTGCGGAGAAAGAGCTATATGCCTAATTTCTCTCACATATATACGTGAATACAATTTGGCCCACCCATTTTTAGAGAGAATTAACAGATAGGGCGCGTGATTTTGCCGTTTTTCAACAAGACTGTGCAACAGCTCATACTGCCAATCTTTCGATGAGAACGACTTTCTTTTTTACGTCTTCGAACGTTTAGTCATATCGGACGATGAATGAAATGATGCTGATATGAGACCGGGGTCAATGAAGCTTAGAGTTACCCAACATTCGTCTTTCAGCATAAGGGAAAACGCCGGATAAAACCTTATCCAGGTAACTCACTCGGACCGAGATTCGAACTCGGGACCTCTTGAACGTGAGTCAGACACGCCACCATCTACATTACCGAGGCGGGCATGAGATCGATTGAAAATGAGTTTCAGGACAGAAATATGTGTAGCCCCCTCGGTCCCCCGACCTAACTCCCTGCGATTTCTATCTCTGGGGTAACTTAAAGCATAAGTGTACAAGAGAAAACCACACACACACACACACACACACACACACACACACACACACACACACACACACACACACACACACACACACACACACACACACACACACACACACACTGGAAGAATTAAAACAAAATATCCGCCAGGATATTGCCAGCATTTGTCAACGTGAAATACGGTGAGTGATGGAGGTGCTAAACATGTATGGACAACGGCGGGGCCAGTTTCCCTTCACTATAACATGACTAAGTAAAGCCTTTAAAAGTAGTTTTAAGAATGCTGTATGCTTTCACCGCGCCTTTGTATGGTAGCGGCAGACGGCAACTAGTGCCGAGGTAGCGCACTGGCAAAACACCGCGTAGTCTGTTCGAATGTTTTTGGGTCTCTCGGTATTGGGATCGACAAAATAACAAGTTATTCTGGTGCCATAAAATGTGTGCTGATGTTCCCAAATATAGCTCAGCACAAAGACTTTTCTTTGTTCTGTTAAGATTCCTTGGTTGTAACTCTGAATTTTGTTTCGGAGGTATGGTCAGGAATATTGCATTATATTTTCTGTATATCGTCGCCTTACTGGAAGAATCCGTAATTCCAGGTTTATTAAAAATTGTTTTATGATCACTTCCATATTCACTCCTCTAAATAAAAGCTCTGAATACACAGAAAGGCTCGTCCTCTCCAGAGCTATGAAGGAAGCGGAAATGCCTAAGTAGAAAACGTTATATTCTTAAACAGGAGAACAACCCGCAAAAAGCACCAAAGGTATTTCCCTTGAAAACGCTTGCACATCGAATTGCAGACACTGAAAATCTACTACTTAGGCTGCTATATATTATTAGATTGTAGATACTAATACCATATTAAAGGCTTAAGGCACAATTTTCCCCATATTATTTAAAGATCTGATTTTATTACTCTTTTCTGAGCAAAAACTAAATAAACCTAGCAATGACGACAGTTTCTGTTACTTAATATTCAGATTAGAATATCTTAAAAGCCACTACAATAATAGAATTATATATGAGTAGTAAATGCCAAAGCAGTAGGTGATTCAAGAAGTAATGTTTGGAACTTGCCTTCAACAGATGCTCAGTTCAGCCCTAGAGTTGTAGAAGAATACTTTTGCTAATTGTGTACTATTTTATATTGCCAAAATTTAATTTATACTTGTTTAGAAATCCAGTCTTGCAAATCAGGTTATAGAAGAAACGAAAGAAAGCAAAGAACCACCACCAAATCAGCCAGAAAGCCCAACACACTACCTGATCTGAATATCCGTCACTAAATAACTAGAATAAGTTGAAGGTAATAACGATACACACTGTTTGTCGCACATTTAATGCTTCAGCATTGTAGGTAATGGCAGACAGCCATAAAAATATTGCAATGATGCTTCATGAATGTTATCATCATCATCATCATCATCATCATCATGACGGTATGAGCCTTGTGGCCCGTTCCGACTTAAAGGAAATTGATCGTACCATCTCATTCGTGGCCTGCCAACATTTCTTCTACCTACAAGTTTATACTTGTATACTATTTGTGGTGTACGGTCTTCGGTCATTCTCTGCACATGATCTTGCCATTGTATGCAATGATTGTTTCATTTAGACTCTGAATTTCCAATTCTCTTCTAATATCCTCGTTTCTTTTCTTGTCTATGAGTCTATAACCTGCCACCTGTCTCAGAAATTTCATCTTAGCAGCCTCCACTTTCTTCTGTTGTGAGATAGTCAAGACCCACTTTTCGCACCCATAAAGCAGGGTTGGGATCGCCATTATTTTATACAGTTTTAACAATGTGGGACGATTACAATTTTTAAAAGTACTTTTTATTGCACCACATATTTTTTGGAATTTGTTTATTTTGTTTTGTATATATCCATTACTGGTATATGACACAATATAGCCAAGATAATTAAAATAACTTTGTTGTTAGATGAGTTTATCATGTATGCAAATTTTTGCTCTCAAATGGTTCGTTCCTATAAAAGCCATTATTTTTATTTTTTCATATGAAATTTGAAGATTATATTCTCTTGTAATATTATTTAATTCATGTATTGCTCTTTGTAACTTATCTTCCGTCTCCGCAATTAAAATCTGATCATCAGCAAACAGCAATGTGTCAACATTGCTCCCATTTATTTTAAAATGTGTTCTGAGCATAGTTTGCCATCGTACAACTGCATCATTAATATATAGGTGACAATGGACACCCCTGTCTTAGTCCTAAATTAATCTCTACTAGGTTATCTTTTTCTACGGATTTCTCCAATTTAAATTTTGTATTTATATACATATCTTGTACTGTTCCTACTAAATGTTGAGGAAATCCATTTTTAATCATTATTTCCAATAGCAGATTTACTTTTACTTTATCAAAAGCTTTTACATAGTCTATAAAAGCTATTATAGTTGGTAGATTATATTCTCGTCGTTTCTCCATAATCTGTGTTATTGTGAAAATACAATCATTGCATGAACGCCCTTTTCTAAATCCATTTTGTGAATCATGCAATTTAGTTTCTGAGATTGGAGCAATTCTTTGTGTTATTATTTTTGCATAGATCTTGTAAGCTGAGTTCAAATTATTGATTCCTCTATAATTGTCACATTCAGTTCGGTCTCCCTTTTTAAAAATCGGACATATCAATGCAATATTCCATTCCTCTGGTAAATGCCCATTTTTCCAACATATATTGATGAAATTCAAAAGTCTAGTCTGGAATTTAACCGAGGCATATTTAAATAGTTCCATACTCAGTCCATCAGTTCCTGGACTTTTTATTGTTTTTGAAATTTTTTAAACTTTCTTTTACTTCATCCGTACTTATTAAATCTACATATTCATTAACATATGTTGTTACTAATTTATCTTCGTGTGAATCAGTCCATAATTTGTTCCATTCTTCAGTCTTAATGGGATTTTGTTGCAGTTTATTTTTTCAATCTCATTTAACTGTTTTAGGACTTTATATACTTTTTCTTGTCGTCCATGAAGATCATGCTGTCAATGTCAATTGCATTAAATAGGATAGAAAATTATTAACAGGCTTCCAAACAATATGTTGTCGGGGCCTAACATTTGAACAGATATATGGAGTCAACGAGATGAAATTACATTAACCCTTTTTAACTTCTGGAAGTTATCCAAAAAATTAGAGCAAAAACGTGGATGGTGATGAGCCAGCACCTTGCGAAACGCTTCAAATACTGCAAGGAAAATCTTGGAGTATCAACAATGATTACAAGTCACTGGCCGTCTATGGCGGTGTTTCTCAAACTGTGGTCCGCGGACCCCCTGAGGTCCGCGAGGGGATGTCAGGGGGTCCCCCAGGGGTCCCTTAAGTCAAGTTATAATGTTATATTAAAACTATAGAAAACGTGGAATTGTATTTTGGAGTCACTTATCTGCTCGGTGCCGTTTTACTTAACATTTTTATGCAGCTATATCGTAACGATGTAACGCATCTGAGAGGTGCAATCAACACAAGTGTCGGAAGCGTATAGTGTAGTGTTATAATAGCAGCGACGCAACCGTACTGAGTGCGAGCGATAGCTGCAGTGCAGGTGAAGTCAGACAAGCCTGCGCGCGCAGGTCTGAATTAGCTCTGTCACTGGCATCGGCTACACGTACGCACGCACAATAAACCTGTCATTCTCGATGCGTTGAAACCAGTGATTCCTTTTTTTTTTTCTTTTTTTTTTTTTTAACTTACGCCCTCCAACGTCAATTCATATCGAACGATGAAGCCAGTGATGATAGTGTTTGATTGTTCTCACAGTTTGTAATTGTGAATCGTGAGAATTTATTCCCGTCGTTCAACATGAATCGTTGGTCACAGACTGGATCAATTAAACGTAAGCTACAATAACTGTCCATCAAGTGGCAAGTTGTAGTGGTGAGCCTACTAACTCACTAGTTCTGCCGATCTGCGCAAAGTAAAACGGCGAAAATACATCGAAAAATAATTAAGTTTCGGATTTGTTCGAGCTGGAACTGAAGATGAATAAAAGTCTCAATGTGTTTTGTGTCATGATGTACTGCCCAATGATGCAATGGAAGCCTGCTAAGCTGCAAAGACATTTAGAGTCGAAACATCCGAATTGCATTGGTAAGACACTTGATTATTTTAAAATAAAAAGTAAAGATATGAACGTGAGTAAATGTAGAATAGAAAAAATGTCTACTGTAACCAGTAGTGAAAAAGCAACACTACTATAAAGTAGCGCTGCTCATTGATAAAAGTGGCAAGCCTTATAACATTGCAGAAGAATTAATATTGCTAGCATCTGAAAAGATGTGTAGCATAATGATTGGTGACTCAGCTGCCAAAGGGCTAAACGCAAATGATTCAGTTAAACGTAGAATTGTTGCTATGTCTCAAAATGTCCTAGACCAGCTAATTATTAGGTTAAAGTCAACAACAATGTATGCCTTACAGCTTGACAAAAGTACTGATTTCACTGACAAGTTTCATTTGCTAACTTTTGTACATTACGAACACGAGAAAGAGCTTGTTGAAGACTTATTATTTTGTAGGATGTCTTTGAGACACTTGACGTATCTATTTCAGAGCAAGAGTGAGTGAGTGTGTGGTGTTTAAGGGCCCGTCGACAACAAGGTCATTTGGGCCCCTTTCAGAGCAAGATCTTCAGTCGAAACTTTATATAGGCGAAAACACCGACGGAACCGCAGCGATGTATGGACACAACACTGGATTGAAAGCTCGATTTCAAGCTGGCAACCCTGAGATTAAATGGCCTCGCTGTTCGATACATAGAGAGGCGCTGGCTGTATATTATACAGCCGTCTCTCGTCTCCTTAACTCACGGATATTCAAGAAACTATGTGAAGAAATGGGAAGCGAACATAAAATACTGTTCTTGCACACAGACGCTCACTGGCTTTCTTATGGAAATTTTCCTTCACGATTTTTCTTAATTCCGTGATGAAGTGAGGCTACTTTTTGAAGACAGCAAGCTTCCCCTCGGCAAACGACTGTGTGACTGTGAATGGTTGTGCAAAGTGGGCATATCTAGCTAGTATCTTCTCACACTTAAATGAACTTAACCGAAAATTGCACGGACCAAAATCAGATGTTTTCACGGTTCATGAGAAAATTGAAGCGATGACTGGAAAACTTCAGGTATGGGAAGGTCGTGTAGAAAAGAAATCCTTAGGTCCCATTCCTATCTTGGAGAAATCTCTGACTTTATCAGAAGAAACTTTGCCTAAAAGTATTGAAGAAGGCAAAGTAGAACACCTCAATGACCTATCAAAATCTTTGAGGAAGTAGTTTCCAGCACCGGCACTTGATCAGAATGAGTGGATAAAGCATCCTTTCCAGAAAAAAGACATAGGCAACATTGATAGCCTTTCGGAATAAGAACAGGACCAACTAATAGAGTTATTTAACAGCAAAGAATGGAAGGTTGTATACTAGGAAAATGAACTTGAAAAATTTGATTTCTGGCGCGGAGTGAACTCAATGAACTTGCTACCAAAGTACTTGAGTATATTGTGCCCTTTCCAACCATCTATCTGTGCAAGCAAACATTTTCAGTGTTGTGCCAATGTAGAAACTGATTTAAGAGTAAATATCACCAACATTAAGCCGAGCTTAACTGAGGTTATTCAATATAAAAAAACAGTTGCATTGTTCACATTAATACATTCCAATGAACAAAGTTTCAAGCTTTTTCCACACAAACTGATTTTTTAGTAACCCAATGCTAACTTTCTTGAAATGGTCAAATGGTGGATTCCGAACTTCATGAATAATGTCGTGAACCCGTTATCTACGATAGCGCGTCTAGTGTACACAAAGAGCCGGCAAATAAAGATAGCTGAGATAAAGGACTTACCAGCGCAGATTAAGTTACGCTTCTGGAAAGTTCGGTTTCGTCATTCGATTGGCTTGTTTATTCCAGAAATATCTAGTGATTGTACAGAACAGTCTCGAATTATGAATTATGAATTATTACGAGTTGCGAGAGTCGTAAGCAGTAAACAGCTGTAGAGTATTGTTGTAACGAGAGCTGATTGTTACTGTCATCGACCTTGGTAGATTGTGGTGTGTATGTGACGTAATGTTGTTACGTGAGAATTGATCAGAGTGTATCGCTACGGAAATAAAGAACATTTGGAATATCTGCAACTCGGACTTTTAATTCTACGAACCCAAAAAGTCACAATAACGTTTTATATGTATGGACATGGTTTCTTTACATGGAAAATAATTCACTTTATAACATGTTGTGCCTAATGTTATTAATCCTTGGGTAATCCAAAGAGAGTAGTATTTAAAACTTTTACTGATGTAAGGCTTAAGTTAAATAAAAATATAGTTGTATAAACTTGTATAAAATGTACTTCAAAGTGAAAAAAATTTAATAAATACAATTTAAAAATATATAATATTTCTTTTAAAATACATTTTATACAGAGGTTTATTTTATTTAGTTTAAGTTTAATTTTTAATTCATTATTAATTAAATTTAAAACTA
This sequence comes from Mantis religiosa, assembly GCA_030765055.1. Taxonomy (NCBI): domain Eukaryota; kingdom Metazoa; phylum Arthropoda; class Insecta; order Mantodea; family Mantidae; genus Mantis; species Mantis religiosa. Next base: position 88,544,847 of record CM060958.1, read on the forward strand.
AATATACAATAAAATACCTTAAATTATACATACAGTATTTATTTAAATTCCAATTATAAAATTCAACCAAAAGTCGACTCGTTCATATAAATTGAATTGCCAAACTATGGGGGGCTGCAAACAAGTTATTAGGGTGTCCTTGAGGCAGAAGAATTTGAGAAGCACTGGTCTATGGAACAGGACGCTCTAGGTCATAGAAAGATATGCCCAGATTATACAATAGATTTTGCTAATCAGTAAACTTAAGAAACAGGATTTGCTAAAGTTTTGCATAGTAACAGTATTACTGAAGAATTTCAAAGTGATCTTCCAACTATAGTTGGAGTGATGGAGAGTATTCTAGAAACAGTAATTGAAGCTATCGACGATGATTCAGATGAATGATTATTTCTGTTTAAATTAATTTCTAGAATCTGATTTATCATTAACCTCATCTGAAAGACTAAAGTGACAAGAAACTCAACGCAATAACATCGGTTAAGAGCAGCTCGACTAATTTAATGCAAAAACTAAATATAGTCTGAGAAAAACAGCTAACTAGATACACTGTCAAAACTGTGTTTTGCTACTAGATAGTGTAGGCAACAATCTGATAACATATCCATCTACAAAGACTTCATCAAATGTATGAAACATAACCTCAACGTAATATAGCTGAACATATATTACGATTTCCTAATTTCTTTCTTCAATGATATTTCAAACTTCAGCTTAAAATATCCGGAAATTAGTTTTATGGAGACAGCAGCCTCTACGTTAGAACACATATACAGTGGTGCCAATATTCTTGATCTGCGAGATTTACAACACAGCGCTCTATTAAATCCTCAACAGGTTTTAACATTACACAAGCTTTTCCAGCCAAATAAGAAGCGAAAGTGACAACCTTTTATTTAACCTAGAGTAAAACATATGCAGGCAATTTCCGAATGATGATTAGTTCCGAACAACAACTATTAATAAATTATTTCGGAACTGCACTTTAACAGTGTAACCGTAGTTCAAAATTGGATATTTATCTCTATTTGCGACCACATTAAGCAAGTTCCTCTGGTAGCTCAGTTGGTAGAGCGGTGGACTGTAGTGGGCATTAACAATCAGACATCCATAGGTCGCTGGTTCAAATCCGGCCCGGAGGATTGAATTTTTTATTTCACTTATTCTTTCACTATTGCCTTCCATGCACTGTTTGAGATTGATTACAATCTTCTAAATATTGTACATTGTTGCACAGTATAAATAATTTCCATCCCATACTCCTCATCACTATAACTTTACTGTCCCTACTACATACTTGCATTCCATCAATTTAATTGGATAGCGATATTTCAGTGGGAATACGCGTTTTGAGGACCATTTAATACAAAAAGCATTTTTGGAAAAGGTGTGTGTACGTGTACACGTGCACGTATGAGAACAGTGTAACTTGTAAACCAAACGTCGGTTATATACCAAACTAGGTACACAAATCCAGCATCTTCCAAGGGAGCAACGTGGCAATGTTCAAGAAAATATTCCAACCCAGAATATAAGAACCTCCTATATGAAACATTTTTTAAATATTTTATTTTCTCAAAAATGAGATTTTAATGTCATATTTTCATGATAAATGAAATGTATATCCCTAACTTTCTGTGAATGTCCTTAGAAGGGTGATTTTTGCATAAATTGGACAGCATAAGAGATAAAGTCTTACAATAAAAAAATAAATGTAAAACCCACAATTTATGACTGATAATATTTTCTTTGTTTTTTGGAGATTACTATTTTGAATATATTCCTTGATATTTGTTTGAATTTTTCAATAATTATGCTTTTCTCAAATGAAAAGAAACTGCTCATTTTTAACTCCTGACCATGCAGAGAGAACGGAAGTTCAAAGACATCGCCAAACGATCAGCTCTTTAGAGTTGACTATCGCTTAAATTCTATGACGTTTCCATACTCCCTAAAACCAACGTGATAAATGGCAATAAGGTACTTATTTCTTTATCTATAAAGTAGATACTATGTAAGCATAGTTTTACACTTCCGAAACGTCGATGTCTAATCGTCTTTTCACCTGACTTGTTTCCCCAGAAGATCTCGAACGTATTCGTCGCCAGAAAAGCTTCTGGTCTTAATTTAGGATGTTATAGTTCAACCAGTTATACATTTGTTTAAAAATATTTTGAGCTGCTATATCAAGGCAGTCTTGTACGTAAATGCAAATCTAAGTTATTACTCCAGCGCTGTGATCGTCTCTTATCAGGTCTTATCTGGTCGATAAGAAGAGTGAAATATTAGTAAGTTCACGTACAGTAAGTTACGAAACACAGATAGAGCGATTGGAAGCTGAGTGTGTCTATATCTTTTCTCGCTCCTGCCGATGTATGACACGTTGTTGTCCAGAAGACATGATTATATCTGACCCGCCGTATATGTGCGATAAGCTGAGGTAAACATCTCTGTGTTGCGAATTTTTTTCCGATACACTTTTTCGCTTTGTCATGTAGTATAGATGTATTTTTTAGACGTGGCGCATGACCTTGCTCGGATGTGCGCCAGTGACGTCATGCGAATCAATGGTAGGGGTAAGATCTCTGCTTTCACCAGAACATTGCTGATAAAACTAGTGGCTTAGATGGCAGATAACTAACCTGAAACCCGTTTTTCTTCCAAATAAACAAGTGGACTCAACCATCAAATACTGCGCAACATTACCTCATACGCCACGTCTAAAAAATACATCAGGGACAGTTAGGAAGATGCTTCACCGCGCTGTTATCTCTTTACACCGCTCGACTAGCTATCAATGCGGAGGTGGGGTAAACAGCACGTCATAAAAGTAGCTACACCATTGAAACAGACGCCAAAGAGCAGAACAAAAATGAATTATTTAATTCTGAGTGAAAATTTCGATTCATGCACATCCGTTTCACTTGCTATATCTGTAGCTTCCATGTGTGACGATGTAGTTTAAGGGATGGATATCAGCTGTTGTCTGTATACTTGCCATTGTCATCTCTAGAATCCATAACACCGAATAAGATATATGCTTTTTCTTCCTCTTCATCACTACTAACCAAACCCATACTGATTACTATTCTTTCTGTTTCTTCTCCATCAAGGCGTCTCAATACCAGTATGGACTTAAATTTTTATGAACGCATTTTTCCTCTTCAGTGTTGTAGTTTAAACACTGTCTGGTTAATCCTTTATGTGTGTTTAGTCACAGAACATAATATTTTCTGCTATTTTTTGCTTCCCATATCAGTTCAATGGAGTTTAAATCGCAACCATAAGGAGGTAATCTATATCTTGGCATCCATTAATATGTGATGCATATTCTTACATTTCTTTTTAATTAATTCCCACTTTCTCTAATATTCCCCAGAATGTTTTCTGTTCACCATTGAAATTTTATCATTTTCTGCATAGAATAAGTTCTTCATTGTTGGAATTTTTTAAGCACTTTATAATAATCTAAAAAAAGTTCTGCAAACAACACAATTATCGACTCGTGTATCTCAAACATTAAGTTTGGCTTCACTTTTTCCCATTGCCTTAGCCGCTCTAGCAAAGAAAGATATAGACCGCTTTGCTTTTCCTCCGCGCGGAACTGGAAAGCATTCCTGTTCCGCTCTGGGAGTTTACAACCCTTCAAGGTTGCCTTTTATTGAAGTTTCCATGTTTGAAAGTTATTATTAGAGACACCTACTTTGTGATATGACAGTATAATGTACTGCGGTACTTAGGCGCACAACAGAGTCAACAAATTTTTATGAAAAGTCATCTTTCTTCTGAGTAGTCATAGACGATGCTCATTGGAAAAAAGTGCATTCTGGAACAAATACGTTAGATATATATGGTTTTTATAGGTCATCAAATTGCATTTTTCCCACATTTTTATAATAAAGTCATTTTTTAAAATTTAAATGCATTTTTCGGTCAGTTTCTTTCTTTTTCACGAATTTATAGGGCATTTTCATCTGTAGCCCGCATTCGGGAGGCCCGGGTTCGATTCCCCTGGCGAAACTGACCCTGACCCATGGGCTTTTGGGGGGATTTTGAAATAATCTGTGATTAGAATTTCATTTATGTATTTTATATGAAATAGTAACTTTATAAGTTAGGTAAACATGTAATTAACGCAGGTCAGCGTCCTAACAGTGTTGGTGAATTTATGACGCATTAATTCGAGGAATCGCCGATTACATCATGCAATACGTGTAGACTGCATCCACAGAAAAACATTTACGAGCTCTTCAAAATGACAAAAAGGCAACCGTCTCAGTTACTGTTAAAAGAAACAGTTTCGACGCTTCCTTTTATAAATAATTATGTACAGTGGTTGTTAGTGCAAATATTCCGCTAGGAAAATTAATTCCAAATTACGATATTTTCTTGAACGTCACCTACAAAAGTTACCTACAAAAATGTTACGAAGACACGTTAAACCGAATAAGTGAATGTGTGAGTGGGAAAAAAATGTATCAACTGATGAGACAACCAATTCAGAGGGGCGTTATGGTACCCTAGAAGCTACTAGTGCCGGACAAATGTTTGTTCTGACCTCAGTGGTTATGGAAGCTGTTAACCACTGTCAGATATACAAACTGCTCGATAAATCTATGTGTTTATTGTGGCCTAGTGGAATACAGCATGACAACGTACTCCTCTTCCTAACAGACGCGGTGCTTTACATGGTAAAGACGGCAAAATCGATCCAATTATTTTAGAGTAAGATGGTGCATGTCACGTGTTTGGCTCATGCTTTTCATAGAATTCATCATGGCGGAACAGTCACGTCAACATTTCCATAAGTAGACACACTAATTTCCACAGTAAATAAAATATTTTCAAAAGCGCCAACCCGAACTATGTATTTCAAAGATAAAGCCCCTAATATAGCTTTGCCTCCAGCACCAATATTAACACGCTGGGGTACATGGTTAACTACACTGTGACAATTTTCAAATAGTGAGAGCTGTGCTGAATAGCTTTGATAGGGTAGATTCTAAGGCAATTGAGAGCGCACAGGATCTGTTTTCTGATACTCAAATCCAACGTAAATTAGCTTTCATTAAATCAAATTTTACATTTTTGACGGGTACCATAACCCGCCTTGAATAAAGTGGCATAACATTGGATAAGTCGATTGAATTAGTGAGTAATGGGGAAGACAGGATACAAAATATAAAAGGTGAAATTGGGGACAAAATTAGACAGAAACTAAAATTAGTGTTGGCTAAAAATAAAGAATACCAAACAGTTTGTCAGATTGCCAATATCTATCAGGAGAAAACTTCAGAACTGATATTTTTGAAGAGGATTTAACAGGCAGTGACATAATGTTTTTCAAATATGCACCTGTAACATCTGTGGAAGTGGAGAGAAATTTCTCAAAGTATAAAACAGTTTTAGCTGAGAACTGCCGTTCCTTTACTTTTGATAACTTGAAGATGACCATGGCGGTGCACTACAATAATTGTATTATTTACTAAGAAAGTTAATCTTAAAATGTGGTTATTCGAACCATATATTCATTTTTTGTCTGTAACAGTTATTAATTTATTATTATGAAGGAAATTGTTAACTTTTTTAGGTAACTTTTTTACATTTTATGTGCATTTTTTATATTTTAAGGGCATTTTACAGCTCATTTTTAGAGAATTTTAGGGCAACAACTTCCGGGCCCAATTAATAGCATATTAGGCAGTCTATAGCCAGCCATCACAACACGCTTACCGCCGCATATAAACAAAGCTCCAACTATTTGTCCCGGGTAATATATTCAAGACTGTCAAAGTACATATGACCTTAATCTTGGACAAAATCACTAAGCGATAAGATGGTACAAAATACACCAAAGCTTTTATCTTATCATCCCAAGCCGAATGTTTTCTCAGCTGGTTTAAATAGTGTAACCCATGTTAATGTGAGTTATCTTAAGTTGTGGGAATCCTCATTGTTGCTGCTGCCTGGAGATTTCAGCAGGTATATATTTAAAATAATATTCCATTGGTTAATATGTAACCTATAGATAATCAGAGGCAAAATCAAACAAGTAGTCCCTAAAATAATAATTAAAGGCTTAGGTGTGTTCGAAGTCAGATTCCTGCAAAATTTCTCTCTGTAACCTTGAGCTTTAGGGTCAATAAAACATACGGTAACCCGTTCCGCGGACTCTCCATACTGAGAGAGACAACCGAAAATCGTTGAGAAAAGTTACCTGTCAGAGACGCTCTAAAATTCTTAGCTATTAGTAAGGTGTTGTAAAAGTTGATCTGTTCTCAAACCGGCACCATATTGCACCAAGCTTTTTAAACTCATTTTAGTCGCTTGACAGAATAAGACAAATTTATATTTCTGGAGGTTTTGAAAGACAAAAGGTATCGTTCTAACCCCCGTACACCTCAGTACACTACAGGAACTTATGATAACATCATACAAGGATTCCTGCAGCTGAGCTTAGGCGATTGAGGTTGAACATTTTCGTCAGGCTGAGTAGCTCAGTTCGTTAGACGCTGGCCTACACCGGTTAGGTAAATTGAGTCCCTTTTGAACATTGCAAGGTAAATAGAGTCCCTCTTAAACTTTCGAGGTAGGTAAATTGAGTCCTCGACCCGTAATTGTGACAAAATTTCCCCTTCCACTTTGTGCAGACTTGGAACTGTACAAACATTTAGGAGGTTCCTATGGTTAAAAATTTTGTCATATTAAAATTGTTCGTACGAGCAGCTTGCAACAGTTTCGTCACACAGGTAAAAGTTTTAAAGAAACACCTTTCACAAAGTCATATCTCAGTATGTCCCTATAAGTAAACTTTACCATTTGCTCCCTCAAAAAGTTTCTTCTCCAGTGTTTTGTTTTCCTTTTTTTCCTGTGCAATGTAACTAAACATACAAATTGGCTTTACATTGGTGCATCATGTCACAATTCCTCTGACGTCACAGCGCTGCAGTGCGACCGTATATCTAATCATAGGGGACTCAATTTACCGCATAAAGAATCGTGAACAACTACCTATGGACTCAATTTACTATCCTCGGCCTAGTGGTTCAAGCCACCCGACAAGTGTCTTTCAGGATAAGGGAAACCCCCGGAAAAAGCCTTATCCACGTAACTCACCCTAACCGAGATTCGAACTCGGGACCTCTTGAACGTGAGGCAGACACGCCACCATCTACGCTACCGAGGCGGGCATCCACTCAAACCACTGGCATTAAGTGTGCTCACCCTATGTGAATTGATTTACTTGTAAACCAACAAAGACAGCAGAGACGAACTTCCGACACTCAGGGAACGCTATCATGATCCTAGCCAGTTAACAGCGTCATTAAAAAGAAACGATTTTATTTTATTTACAGAACGTTTTGAATAAAAATGTTGATAGTACTTTACTCTGACATTTCTTTTCTTCCATTCATGAGATCAAACCGCTCCAGTAAATGCACGAAAATTTCTAAAAACTGAAATAACTTTAAAAGAATGTTAAAACAAAAGAATACAGAAAACTCTTAATATCTTTCGTTATTCCTGCATATAAAACGATAATAATTTCCTATACATTAGCTGAACTAATAGAATATTGCTCTAGAAACGAGTACCTTCCGACTTCATGTACGTTGAGAAATAGTAATATTATTTTATAACTTTGGTTTAAGCATCTAGTTTACTTAATATTCGACTCCATGGTGTGCAAAACGCCTAAAAATGCAGTAGTCTACTTGCTGCCACAAGACCAAAAACAAAGTATCCGCCAGTCACTAAGGAAAACGCGCCAGTAATTGAGATTGAGTTTTTAACTGTATGTGTGGTTAAAACAAACTATTTAACTGTGCAGTTCTGTCTTTTTATTCTACATTGGTCGTGAAAGACCGCTTAATTTTGCTCAGATGCCTCCTTATCAGGCTTGAAGTTTGTTACATGCCCTAACTATACAAAATAGGCCCACCGACTGTATTTCCCTTCCGAAGAGAGGAATTTTAAGGATTTTTAGACCCGAAAATATCCATTGCCCCCTTGTAGGGCTTAAACCGGCGACCTCGAGAACCTGAAGCTAGCATGTTAGCCCTAGACGACGTAGGACCAAGGGTCAGACAAACGCAGTTACATATTTCAATGGAGCCATTGTTACTGTATTATCTAAAACTAAAGCAAAGTACGTTATTCATAAATATTAGCTTGCTTTAATTTGTACATCCTTTTCAAGTATAAGCGCACAACGACCAATTAGAAGACTAGATTTCTGCGTACCGTCTGCTAAACACAGAAATTGATAATCTATTTCCAGCCTGGAGGCAGCATCCTTCTTTGATTATGATAAATCTTAGAAATCTGTAAACATGAAAGCTAGGATAAAACGAAACAAGGTTGCGTTGGCACTGAAATATAGGCAAAGAGATAAATAAATCACAAAATACTCCCTCTAGTCCTTTGTATAGTGTTTTGAAGTTTAAGACAACATTCGGACGGTATTTACCCTTGCCTCTGTTATCTACCTCATCATTAACATTCTTTGGTATAATGCCTTGACTGCGAGAATTTGAAGCCAACAGCTTAAGAACTGCTATACCTAATTATGGGCATTCTTCTGTGAGCAAGCAGCTATGGATGTACGAGTTTATTATTATCATTATTATCATCATTATCATCATTATATTTATTATTATATCGTTTAATAATATTACACCAATAAAAACGAAACATGGGAATTAATTGTCCTTTCACAACAGCCTTGTGTAGGACGCACAATGAAGGGTAAAGCCAGACTGAAAAATCCAATGCCATAGCCGGGATTTGAACCACGGATCTTCTGGTTTCCGTCCAGCCGCTCTAAACCATTGAACTACTATGGCCAACGTGCCAACATGACATTAAATTCTCCAACTGACTCGTGTTCTCCCGGTAAAGCACTAGGAGTTATCATAAACACATGAGACTACTACCTTAATGGCGACTTACTATGCTTTAAGTAATTTAAGGCCCGGGCTTTATAGTTCACACCATTATTAGGTACAATTAATGGAAATTAATTGCTCTTTCACACCAACCGTGTGTAGGATGCACTATGAAAGGTTAGAGCCAGACTGAAAAATTCAATGCCATAGCCGGGATTTGAACCACGGATCTTCTGGTTTCCGTCCAGCCGTTTGTACCTAATAGTGGTCCGAACTATAAAGCCCGGACCTTAAAGTACTTACAGCATAGTAAGTCGCTATTAAGGTAGTTTTCTCATGTGTTTAGGAGAACTCCTAGTGGTTTACCGGAAAAAACACGAGTCAGTTGAATTTAATGTCATGTTGGCACGTTGGCCATAGTAGCTCAATGGTTTAGAGCGGCTGGACGGAAACCAGAAGATTCGTGGTTCAAATCCCGGCTATGGCATTGCATTTTTCAGTCTGGCTCTGCCCTTTCATAGAAACATGGGAAGTTTAAAACCAAGAGACTGCATTAAAGCCAAAGTTGACACTGGAGTCTCATAACTGAAAACAATATAAATTAAATGTATGCTGATACATACAGTGATCCCAAAGTCATGACCACTAGAAGGGAGGGATGAAGGGAGGTACCTGAAGGGCGATCAGATCCTGATGAGAAGTGCAAGCATGGATGGGGGTCTCTAACGTTGCCAGTTGAATGCATTCGGTGGTGCTCGTACCCTCACCTCCATCAATTCCTCATGAAGACCGGTAGACCCTGTACAACGTTAGGTACAAACACCCAAACCAACCACCAAAACATCATCGCCTGATACTGCAATGCTGGATGATATTGAAGGGAATGAGGGATAGCAAAATCGTGGTAGCATTTGCGAAATCACGAAAAATATGTGGGTGAAGTGGATGTTCCTAGGGGACGGAACCCAGGAATTCCCGAAATGTGAGTTGTACACGTTACTGCGATGTACCTTATACGTTAAAGTCTGTATGTGTGCGGGTGTGGCTCAAGCAGCTGAAAGACGAAGTAAACTTATATCAAACTTGCTATCTGTCGGTAGGTACACCATCTTCCTAGGATGCGAAAGACGTTTGTCAAGAAGATCACTCTATCCTTAGTTAGCTATATTTTTGTTATAGAACTTTTTTCTCAAAGTGACACCAACAGTATAGTATATGTGACCAATTATTGAACTGAAGAGTAAGATATGTTTATTGAATTGTCTTGAATTGCTTCATTCTTAGTGAATGCTGTATAACAATAAGAATAGGCAAAAGTGGCTTCAAACAGATGTATTTCCAGGGCCAGAAGATGATCACCATAGTGCTGTCTATCGTCACGGTGCTTGTGGCGCTGTACCTTTTTAGCTACAAGCATGACCGTCGCATGGTAGAACTGGCGGAGAAGTTACCCGGACCTAAATGTCTCCCTTTAGTGGGTAGCGCTCTGGAATTGGGACTCACAAACAAAGGTATTCTTTATCACATCATTTTTATCATATTTTTGCATAATCATTTTGTGGGTACCGTTTACTGTCAGCGGTAGCTAGCTCTATAAATCAAATGGCCAATTGACGCTTTTGAGGTCTCGATATCAAGTCACTGGGCTGATAATTTTAAACACCATTTCTTCGCAAATATCATAAAATGTTAAGAAATTCAAGCTTATATATTATCTTTATGCTGTCAACATTATGCAACTAAATACCAACCTTGCGCCACTGAGACCCACAAGAGAAGGAAACATGAAAAGAGTGGGGGTAACGAGGTGGTAACACTGAGCATACAAACGCATTTGATTTGCCGCAGTGCAGAAGTTTTCCCAATTGAAAACCTAATATGTTACCTTCCAGCATTAAAGAAAGTTGTATATTTAATGTAGAAACAATTTATAAAATGTAATACTTTTACTGCAAGAGTGTTTGTAACATAGGATAAAATATTCCGCTATATCGCAAAAGGGGCATTCACCGAGGAAGTTTTCTGGAGAAACGGTGGGAAAAGTGATAGATATTTGAAAATAAAGAAATAACATGATTCTATCCATTAAAGCTGTTATGCAACAGTGCCAATATGTAGGGCATAAAAGCTTTCCTCTGAAGCATGTAAAATCAATGTAAGCATATAAGATTCACATTCCTTTATTTATAATGGTGGAAAGTACAAAAAGACAAACAGAGTATAATTAAAAGACCTACTTAAAATACACGTGCTGCTCCTAAAATTATATTATATACGAGGGCTGTTCAATAAAGATTGATCATTACTTTTTAGTCATAACTTTTGGCACTAAAATTCACTCTTATTATATTCTGTTAGATTAATGTGAAAATAAAAAGCCGTAGTAGTTTCATTGTTGGTACTCCTGGTTCCCGCCTGTGAGAACCAGGCAAGTTCAGACATGTTCAGTATCGCCTACAACTTCAATGAAGATAACACGCAAGGAACGATATGCAGCTTTGAAATTCTGCTTTCGTCTCAACAAATCTTCAGTTGAGGCCCATACAATGTTACAGGGGTCCTATGGAGAGTCTGTTCTTCCCTACAGCACAGCTGAATGTGGTTTAAAATGTTTAAAGAGGGAAGACAATAAATTTCAAAGGAAGGTGAACCCGGTGCTCCAGTTACTGCTCTTACGGAAGAAAACATAAACAATGCTGCTGCCATTGTGAGAGAGAATCGGCGAATTGCCTTAAGATCACTTTCTGAAATACTGAACATTTCATTGGGTGCCACCCACACGTTGGTGACAGAAACATTACACATGAGACGTGTTTGTGCGCGATGGGTTCCAAGACTGTTGATTCCTGAGCAAAGTGACCTTCGCATGCAGGTCTGCATGCATTTAAATTTGATGTGAGAGGAAGATCCGGACTTTCTTCCAAACGTAATCACTGCTGATGAAACTTGGCCATATCATTTTGATCCTGAGAGCAAACAGCAAAGCTTAGTGTGGAAATCTCCTTCATCACAAACCCCCAAAAAAGCAAAAGTGGTTGCTCCTGCTGGGAAAGCTATGGTCATCTCATTCTTTGATATTCATGGAATGGTTTATCAGCATGTGGTACCTGCACACATATCAGTAACTGTACAATACTACAGCGATGTCCTGAAAAGATTGTAAGTCCATATTAGGCGCAAAAGACCACAGTTCCGTGAAGCAGGCTGGATGCTGCACCACGATAATGCGCGGCCACATATTGCCAATGTAGTTGCTGAATATCTTGCAAAAATCAACATGAAGTGCATCCCTCACCCTCCTTATAGTCCGGATTTAGCCTCATGTGACATTTTTTCTATTCCTTGACTTGAAGAAACGCCTTCTTGGGAGGCATTATCCATCATCAGAAGCAGTGATGAAGGCTGCGGAGGCGATTTTGAAGTATCTCTCAAAAAATCGTTTCCAGCAGGTCTTTGAAGACTGGCAGAAACGCTGGGACAAGTGCATCGCATTCAGGGGAGACTATTTTGAGAAGGACAATCAAAATTATGAGGATGAGCAAAGGTACGTTGTCAAAACAAAATTGTAATCATTCTTTACTGAGCAGTCCCCGTATAACTAAAGACGATATGCCAATTTGTAAGACTAAAAATACTGTGACTTTGTGGGTTCGTGGAATAAAAAGTCCAATTGCACCACTCAAAAATCTTCTTTATTTCCACCGACTTACAGTTAAGCACTTGCCAATTACACAGAAATACGTAATGCACACAATTACAATTCACCAGCTCGTAAGTTAACGTTCCGATGCACGTACACAGTCTTCTCGTCCGTTTGCTAGCTCGTCAAGCACTGACTGACTGCCCCTTGCACGACGTGTCGCTTATATAGGGTCCGCTTGCCCATCTAGAAGGTTCTCGATTAAATTGAACGTCCCGTAATTTCCAGACCCTAGTAGAAGGGTAAGGAGACGGCTCAGGGGTCCGACATCCCTCTCCTAACCATCCCTTCAGTTAGTGACAGGAGACAAATGAGTGGGTGTGGCGTGGCCTCCGGTCCCTTCTCAGCTGTTGCTTGTGGTGCTTCCCGATAATTGGGTGACACTGCTCCCTCCTCAAAGCTGGTCGTCCCGAACAGCACCATCGTAGCGGGCTAGACGATCCAGGTGTACCACCAACATCTTCCCTCGGGGAACCTTCTGGATGCGGTAGACCACGTCGTTAATCCTCTTCACCACCCGGTACGGTCCTTGCCATGGCTGCTGGAGCTTCGGGCAGCGTCCCTTGGTCCGGGTAGGACGGTACAACCAGACTAGGTCACCTTGCTGGAACCCTTGGCTGTTGGCTTGCCTGTCATACCTGGTCTTCATGCGGTCGCTCGCCTTCTGGATGTTCTGGCGAGCCATCTCGTGCATGTCGTGGAGATGGTCCACCAAGTTCTCCACATACTCGGTCGCTGGCTGTTTCGCTTCCGGAGGGCTTCCAAAAGCCAGGTCACGAGGGAGGCGTAACTCTCGGCCGAACATTAAGCTGGCTGGCGTCATCCCAGTTGTGTCGTGTGTAGACGAGCGATAGGCCAGCAAGAACAGTGGCACCTTGACGTCCCAGTCTCGCTGATGGCTGGCCACGACCTTCCTCAGGTGTTCCTCTAAGGTCTTGATGTACCTTTCGACCATGCCATCCGATTGGGGATGTAGAGGCGTAGTGCGAGTCTTGTTCACCCCAAGCCTTTGTAGTGCCTCCTTCATTAGGTTGGACTCAAAGTTGGTACCCTGGTCACTGTGTAGCTCTAACGGCACCCCAAATCGACAGAATACTTGCTCCACGAGGCAGTCTGTGACTGTCTTTGCCTCTTGGTTTGGGATGGCATACACCTCCGGCCACTTGGTGAAGTAGTCCACGACCACCATTAGGTACTTGTTGCCTCGGTCGGAAACTGGGAACGGTCCAGCAATGTCAACGGCGATCCGTTCGAATGGCGCTCCGACGTTGTACTGCTGCATGCGACCCCGGCTCCTAGTCTGAGGGCCACGACTCGCCGCGCACACGTGACACTGACGGCACCATCTCTCAGCATCTGCTCGGAGTCTCAGCCAGTAGTAGCGCTGCCGTAGTTTGTCAATTGTTCGGTTCGCTCCCAGGTGTCCTCCCGAAGTACCGGCGTGTACTTCCTCCAGGACTTCCAGGACCTTACTCCGGGGAAGTACCAACTGTTCTCTCTGCGTCTTCCCATCGGGTGACTCCCATACCCGGAACAGCACACCCTCTCTGGTCTTCAACGAGTCCCATTGGGCCCAGTACGACTTGTAGGTGGCGCTCCTCGGTGCGATGTCCTCCCAGGTTGGTCTCGTCCCTGCCTCCACTTCCCTCAAGAGTGGCCCCAAGTCTGCGTCCGCCAGCTGCTCCCTCCTCAGGCCTGCGCTATCCCAGCCATCCGCAGGCACTGCCGTGACTACTCGGACTGCTGCGGCACGCTCCTTCTCCTCCACTCTTGTACACTGGCCGCACTGTTCCGGACAGGGTCTTCGGGACATGGCGTCTGCGTTACCGTGGCTCTTCCCTCTACGATGTTCCGAGGTGAAGTCGTACTCCTGCAGCCTCTGGACCCAACGTGCTGTCTGGCCTTCCAGGTTCTTAAAGCTCAATAGCCAGGTTAGGGCGGAATGGTCAGTCCTCAGGTGGAATGGCTGACCGTACAGGTACTTGTGGAAGTGCTCCAATGTCTTTACTACCGCCAGTAATTCTCGTCGGGTGACGCAGTAGTTCTTCTCTGCCTTGGATAGCGTCTTGCTGTAGTAGGCTATCACCCGCTCATGGCCGTCCTGGATCTGCGATAGGACACCTCCAATGCAATGGTCGCTGGCGTCGGTGTCCACAATGAAGGCGCCACCCGGTTGTGGGAAACCAAAAATTGGAGCACTGCACAGGGTCTCCTTTAGGTGCTGGAAAGCGTTTTCTGCGTCCTCCGTCCACACATAAGGCCGGTGTTCCTCTGTCAGGCGGGTGAGGGGTTTTGCGATGTTGGAGAACCCCTTTATGAAGCGCCTGTAATAACTGCACATCCCCAGGAAACTGCGCAATTCTTTCTTATCCTTTGGGCGAGGCCAATCTCTCACAGCCTTTGTCTTCTCCGGGTCTGTGGCCACTCCGGTTGCTGAGACTATGTGGCCCAAGTAGTTAACTTCCTTGCGGAAGAGCTGGCACTTCTTCGCGTTCAGCTTCAAGTTGGTCGCCTGCAGTCTCTGTAGCACCTTACTCAGATTCTCGAGGTGATCTTCAAAAGTCTTCCCAACGATGATGATGTCGTCCAGGTATAGCAGGCAGGCATCGTAAGTCAGCCCTCTCATCACTGACTCCATGAGGCGTTGGAAGGTAGCTGGTGCGTTGCAGAGGCCAAAGGGCATAACCGTGAACTGCCAAAGACCTTGGCCCGTCGAGAATGCGGTCTTCTCCTTGTCTCTCGGGTCTAGAGCTACCTGCCAGTAGCCCGACTTCAGGTCCAGGGTCGAGAACCACTGTGCACCAGCTAGCGTGTCCAGGGTGTCGTCAATCCGGGGTAAGGGAAAACAGTCCTTCCGGGTGACGGCGTTCAACTTTCTGTAGTCTACGCAGAAGTGCAGCTCGCCGTTCTTCTTCGTCACCAGGACTACAGGGGAACACCAAGGGCTGTCAGACTCTTCAATCACTCCCCTGGATCTCATGTCCTCCAGCATGTCTCGTACAGCCCCTTGCTTCGCCAGCGGAACGCGTCTATGTGGTTGCCGAATAGGCCGGGCGTCCCCGGTGTCGATGCGGTGAAGCACTTTGTCCGTGCGGCCGTAGTCACTATCACCTTGGTTGAAGACGCTCTGATACCGCCTTAGCAGTTGTCGAACCTTCTCCAGCTGTTCTGTGGTCAGGTGGTCGGCCGCCCTCTCCACCAAGCCTTCTAGCCGGGGCCCCAGGTGTTGCTTCAGCGCCGGCACCTGGGTCTCGTCGATAGCTGTTACGCTCACCACGGGCTCGCACATTCCCAACTCCGTCCCGGCCTGGACGTCGTGATCGGCGTCCGTAGGATTTAGCAGTCTCACGGGCACCTCCTCTCGGCACGGCAGCAATGCCCTGGCTACACACAATCCGTTTACAGGCGTCTTCTGGTCCAGCATCATGTTCCTGGTTCTCTGGCCCTCCAGTCGCGCCGTCACCACCACCTCGCTCCTCGCGGGGACAACCACGTCTTCGTCCAAGACGACCCTGCACATTCCGAGGCGCTCTTCGGGTTGACGGAGTATAACCTCTTCTCCGTTAAGCCGCAAGACCTTCTTGCCGACGTCGACCGTCGCCTCATGGCTCCTGAGGGCATCCAGTCCCAGGATCACCTCCTCAGCCAACTTCGCGACGAACACACACAGACGCACGGCACTCCGTCCCAAGTTCAGCTCCAGCAGGGCCTCCTTCTCCACAGGCAAGGTGTCGCCCGATGCCGTGACAAGCTGGTATGGCCGGCTTGGCTTCCTTGCCGGCAAACCCTTCGCCACGTCAGGTCTGATGATGGTCACGGCCGCCCCGGTGTCCACCAGCACGCGGCACGGCTTTCCTCTTATCCAACCGTCCGCGATGAGGCTGTCATCCATACGCCGGCTGACGGCGCGCAGTGTCACTCGAGGGGATGGTGGTGATGGTGGTGATGGCGCCGACGTGCCCCTCTCCACGACGGCCCTTACTCGTTTTCCGGCTGCTCTTCCTGGTGTCGGCAGTCTCTCTGCAGGTGTCCGGGCTGTCCACACCCCCAACACAGGCCACTGGGTGTTCGCCGGCGTCCCTCAGGTGGTCTTCTGTCTCCGGCGTAGCGGACACTCCTCGTTCTCGACGTCGGGGTGGATGTTATTTTGGCCGCCTCCATCCTTAATGCCGCTGTCAGCGCCTCGTGGATGGTTTTATATTCCCCGAGCATTAGGCGCTGACGAATCTCCGTGTCCCGTACCCCGTCGACAAAATTGTAGGCGGCTTCCCGGGATACGAACTCCAGTGGCAGGTCAACCAAGGCCTTGCTAGCCAGCTGCTCGATCGCAATGGCGAACTCCTGCAGCGTCTCCCCCGGCTGCTGTGACCTTGCCTTTAGCTGGCTGCGGTATGCTGCGGCTAAGCGGTGGTTCCCGAAGCGATCTTCCAGGGCTTCCCAAATGTCCTTGGGCGCCGCCGTCGTCTGCACCGCGTTTAGGACTTCCGCGGCTCTTCCTTGGAGGCTGGCTATTAACTGTGTGGCCTCCTCCTCCAGTGACCATCCGTTGTGCCTGGCCACTGTGTCGAACTGGCGGCGGAAGACCTCAAACGTTGACGCGCCGTCATACTTGGGAGGTTTGACGCGCGGCGATGTTATGTCGCGTCCCGGTGCGTCGGCCTTCAAATCCTTCAACCTCCTGCCGACGACGTCCTCCACCATGGCGCTCAGGGACTTGGTGCTGTTGTCGGCCTTTCCTTCTAGCTCATTAACGCGGCTCGCGAGGTCTCCGACGCGTTCGTCCACCTGGCCGATCCGCTTGCCGAGTCCCGTGACGTCCTCCCTCACGCCGGCCAACTGTTCCTCAAATTTCGCGGCGAGGGCCTCGTTCGCAACCTTCATTTCTTCCATCTTCTCCGTGAGGTTATCGTTAGCCGTCTTCATTTCTTCCAGCTTTGCGGCCAGGTTGTTATTTGTAGTCTCCAGCTTCGCGGCCAGGCTGTTATTTGCCGCTTCCGTTTTTGTTGTTAGTTCGGCCTTCATTTCTTCCATCTTCTCAGTGATGTTGTCTTTAGCCGTCTTCATTTCTCTCAGTTCCGCTAAAATCTTTTCTAATGCTGCCTCCATTGTTGTAATGTTCGGTGATGTTGTTTTCCCGCTTCCTGACACCAGTGTGACTTTGTGGGTTCGTGGAATAAAAAGTCCAATTGCACCACTCAAAAATCTTCTTTATTTCCACCGACTTACAGTTAAGCACTTGCCAATTACACAGAAATACGTAATGCACACAATTACAATTCACCAGCTCGTAAGTTAACGTTCCGATGCACGTACACAGTCTTCTCGTCCGTTTGCTAGCTCGTCAAGCACTGACTGACTGCCCCTTGCACGACGTGTCGCTTATATAGGGTCCGCTTGCCCATCTAGAAGGTTCTCGATTAAATTGAACGTCCCGTAATTTCCAGACCCTAGCAGAAGGGTAAGGAGACGGCTCAGGGGTCCGACATCCCTCTCCTAACCATCCCTTCAGTTAGTGACAGGAGACAAATGAGTGGGTGTGGCGTGGCCTCCGGTCCCTTCTCAGCTGTTGCTTGTGGTGCTTCCCGATAATTGGGTGACAATACATATATTTGGTACGTTTTTGTCAATTGATCTCCCTTAATGAACGTAAATATTTCTTTGTGAAATTAATGCCTTAGCAGTTAACAGAAATAGGTAACTACGTAGCATTAGCTGTAACCGCTAACGGAAAGTAGCTTAAAGGTTGTAAGCACAGGAAAATAAATATATCAAAACCCACACGCATTGACCTGCACAAGACAAATTATTGCAGCCTAACCTAGGAGCACAAACCTGGAGTTCATATGCAACCCCTATCACCCTATGAGTTTTAGTCTAGTATGGGCATGTATTATCAAAAGATACATTTTGGACTAATATTTTTTTTCTTAAACGATAAGAAACGCTATTAACTGTCAATAAAAAAAAACCTTAGGTTCGCACTTCAAAAATAGGTATGGCTTCCTAACTATCCTCTTTAACAGTGCGTATAAAGGAGAACTATTTCACTAATTATTAACTTAATTTAAATAAAAATTTAATAAAAGCTTTAAGTATAATATTTCTAACATGTTTTTTTTAATTTATAACATTTTAGTAGGAGCATATTTTAGTAGCTAAAATTATGTAAAAGCAACGTTGGTTATTGACATTTTCAAAACGTTTTAGCACTGCACTTGTGCTGTCTGACTGAAAGAATTTACTATACTTTGCTCTACATCAAGGATAATGAATGATGCTCTTATGCTTATTTGCAGATATGCTTTACAATGTAATGAGACTATGCGAACAATACAAGCCTGTGTTCCGTATGTGGCTTGGACCGTATCTTGCCATTCTTCTCACAGAACCCAAACACATTGAGGTGAGTATTAATTTCAAAGTTATCTCAAGTAAACAAAAGAGACAATTTCTACTTCACTAGTAAGCTGAGCACAAATTCTGTGTCTAATCTGTGTTTCATATTACCTTGCCCCACTGACATGTATCACTCCGCGTGCAACTACCTTCCCCCTCATCCTGACTGACTAATGCTTTCGCACCATATGCCATAGGCGGTGCCTTCCCGTTACATCTTAAACTGCAGTAAACGTCATAATAATTGTCAGGAAGATATATAAAATCATACAAATAAGAATATGAAGGCATGCAAAAATATAAGTTTATAATGAAACTGAGCAAGTTGAAACTGAATGAAACAAGTTTATAATAAAAGGCCTTCGACCTTTTCCACTGGGATTTTTTAAAACCAGCAAACATACCTCACTGGTCTTTCGATCTTAAAAGTCATGTATTGCCATACTTGTCGTGTGTCCTTCACTTTCGTCAAAGTAGTATATTTTGCGATTTGTATCCCGGTACATTCTGATTGCCCTTAAATAACGTCTTCGCCACACAGCAATATCGCCCCTGGAGTGGTAAGTTTTTTCTGTTGTCTCAATTTCATGTCGCGATGTTCCTACGCATCTAACACTCACACCGTAAGTTCAGAGCACAGCTGTTCGACTTCTCTCACTGACAAAGACGGATTCATCTCTGTGAGTGCATTAAATACATGCACCACAATTCTTTTTTCGCCGCTTTGTAAAGGATTCCCTTGCGATGCTTCAGCGTAAAACTGGCGGTAGACTGTCATTATACATATAAGTACACGTGCAATAAACTATCAATAAAATAATTTAGCTCTCGCACTCGGCACAACACACCTTCGAAGGGCGATATATGACTAATCCAGTTCAAAACAAGGTCAGTGATAAAAGTCATATAAACAAATATGTCACCACTACCGCTAAATCACGTGCTATCATGCCATGTCCTTGAGAGCAAAGGAACCTCCTCTTTACTTCGTTTAAGTATTAACATACATTTCAGATAAATCAACTCTGTTGCGTAATATATTTAATTCAAACAGTTACGAAAATATAAATTTGACAATTCTCTTCCAACATATAAAGATATATCACCATGTTACGTAACGAACTAATTTTTATCGCACAACAGTCTATACTACAATAGCAGCCAATGAAAGATGATAAGGTCACGTGACCGTCAAGAGATACGGGGCAAGATTGTGTGAAACAACGATCCTTCCTTAAGATAACAATAAATATAGAAAACGACTTTTATAAAATAAATATGTTTGTTCACAGCGCAGTTGTAAAGATAATATTGGTACAACTGGTGTACTGGAATTTCGCATCGCAGTTCTTTTACATGCCAGTAGATCTATTGGCATGGGATTGTCGCTTTTAAGCATACTTAAATACTATCGGTCCAGTCCAGATTTAAACCCACACCATGGGTTCAATCGACAGCGCCTAACCCAGACTCTAACTTTTATACTTCTTATTCGAGGTAGAAGGGAACAGTGTCATCTACCTGGAAGTGATTCTATACGCAAAGACGAGTTAAAGATTAGTACCAACTTAGTTTTACGAATGTTAATTTCAGCAAGAAAAATGTCCTTCCCCGCAATGTTTGTCACACTGTAATTCACGTCAGAACAATTAAGCCAAGCATTTTAGTACTACATGACACAAGAAACGCAATTAATCTACATTTGTGTCATCTCCCCTTCTTTAAATCCCTCATGTTTCCACATTTTATCTCTGTTTTCTATAAATCATAATTTATGCTTAAGACATTGCAACAGCGACCTCAATAACTGACTAAGCTTACATCTCATCGAGATATGGTATTGATGATTGATGATGGTGATGGTGATGATGATTATCTTTTCTTTTTTGTTGTAATTTACGTCCTCCAACATTTAGTAATATCAGACGATGTATGAAATGGGTGAAATGATGCTCAATGCGTCCGGCGTCCGTGGATCTTAGAGTTATCCAACATTCGTCTTTCAGGATAAAAGAAAACCCCGGAAAAACCTTATCCAGGTAACTCAACCTGACCGAGATTCGAACTCGGGACCTCTTGAACGTGAGGCAGACACGCTGCCATCTACGCTACCGAGGCGGGCATGATGATGATGATGATGATGATGATGATGATGATGATGATGATGATGATGATGATGATGATGATGATGATGATGATGATGATGATGATGATGATGATGATGATGATGATGATGATGATGATGATGATGATGATGATGATGATGATGATGATGATGATGATGATGATGATGATGATGATGATGATGATGATGATGATGATGATGATGATGATGATGATGATGATGATGATGATGATGATGATGATGATGATGATGATGATGATGATGATGATGATGATGATGATGATGATGATGATGATGATGATGATGATGATGATGATGATGATGATGATGATGATGATGATGATGATGATGATGATGATGATGATGATGATGATGATGATGATGATGATGATGATGATGATGATGATGATGATGATGATGATGATGATGATGATGATGATGATGATGATGATGATGATGATGATGATGATGATGATGATGATGATGATGATGATGATGATGATGATGATGATGATGATGATGATGATGATGATGATGATGATGATGATGATGATGATGATGATGATGATGATGATGATGATGATGATGATGATGATGATGATGATGATGAAACCCTCAGTGGCATGTTTTAGAAGCTCAATCTTATTATATTCTGTTAGCGTAATGTGAAACAAAGGCGCCGTATTAGTTTCATTGTTGGTACTCCTGGTTCCCGCCTGTGAGAACCAGGCAAGTTGAGACATGTTCAGTATCACCTACCGCTGCAATGGAGGTAACATGCAGTTAAAGTTGATGTTCGGGGAAGATGCGGACCTTCTTTCAAACGTAATCACTGCTGATGACACTTGGCTACATCATTTTGATACTGAGAACAAACAGCAAAGCTCATTGTGGAAATATCCTTCATCACCAACCCCTAAAGAAAGCAAAAGTGGTTGCTTCTGCTGGGAAAGTTATGGTCATCTCATTCTTTGATATTCGTGGAATGATTTATCAGCATGTTGTACCTGCACGCACATCAGTAACTGGACAATACTACAGAGATGTCCTGAAAACATTGCAAGTCCATATCAGGAGCAAAAGACCACATTTCCGTGAAGCAGGTTGGAGGCTGCACCACAATAATGCGCGGCCGCACATTGCCAATGTTGTTGCTGAATATCTTGCAAAACTCAACGTGAAGTACATTCCTCACCCTCCCTATAGTCCGGATTTAGTCCCATGTGACTTTTTTCTATTCCCTAACTTGAAGAAAAGCCTTCGTGGGAGACATTATCCAAAATCAGAAGCAGTGGTGAAGGCTGCAGAGGAGATTTTGAAGGATCTTTCAAAAATGGATTCCAGCATGTGTTTGAAGACTTACAGAAACGCTGGGACAAGTGCATCGCATTCAGGGGAGACTATTTTGAGAAGGACCATCAAGATTATGAGGATGAGTAAAGGTACTTATCAAAAAAAAAATTGTGATCATTCTTTATTGAATAGCCCTCGTACTACGTGTCAAGAAAGTTCCAGAAATTGGTCAATAAGACAAAAAATATGCATTGTTCATCCAATTTTATTTTATGGCCGTCAAAGTAGGCCCCTTCCAAAATTATAAATTTGTACCAACGAATAGTCCAATTATTATCAAAACATTTTTGTTGGCATTGTTTTGGAATCTTTGTCGATTGTCACCACTAATTCTCCTTTGTATTTTCTATCGACTGAAAACGGGTGAATCGAAGTGGTAGCTTCAGTTTTGGAAAGAGAAAGAAGTCGGTCGGGGCCAGATCAGGTGAATACGCTGGCTGTTCGATGAGATTTGTTAAGCTTATGGCCAGAAGTTCGTTCACAATGATGGCCTTGTTAGCAGGGGCTTTATTGTGGTGCAGAATCCATGATTTGTCTTTCCTAATATGGTCTTTTTTTCGCAGTATTTATTCTCTCTAACGCCGCATAACGCTCAGATAATGATCTTTATTTGCCGGCAATCTCTTCCAGACCTAAATGACGATTTTCAGACACCATTTCCTTCACTGTATCGATGTTCAGTTCATTTGAAACTGTTGATGGCCGAACAGAGCGAGGCAAACCTTTCACCACATCTTGACCACTTTTGAATTCACTGTACTACTCATACGCACGTGCTTTTATAAATTCGATTCACCGAAAGCCCTGTGTAACGTTTTCAGCTAGGTGAAAAATATTTGAGACAGATTATTTGTTCATTGAAAAATCGCAACACACGTTTGAAATGCGCTAACAAAATTGTGTCCTGTAAATAAACTATATGACAGATGACAATCAAACTCAGCGTGGATATAGAGGAATGATATACCAACTTAGCAACAACAATAATTTCGAATTCCTCCTATACGAGCTTTGTAAATGATCAATTTCCAATGTTAATGATCAATTAACATTCTCAACAGAATGTATACTAGGAGGTTTAATGTTTATTTCCATATTTTCTGCATAAAGAGGCTTGACTAAGTCCCATTGCTTATTCTTTAATACTGTGCGAAGTGATATATGTAGGATAGCCCACAAAGCCTCTGCACTTAAATCTAATTAAATTCAAAAGAATCTCGCACAATAGAGCGACCCTCAAGAAGGGCACCGCTACTCTGAGCTCATTTATAAAAAATTTATATATTTCCTTTAGATGCTTTCCTTAAATATATTGGTTTTGTTCTAACAGCACACAGTGCTTTTAATGTCGCCTCATATTGGAGCAAGTGTGCAAATTTTCCCTGCAATCTTGCAATAATTTAACTATATATGAAGCAAAGGCCAAGATGGCGAAGATCTCAGCTTGAAGCATAGTGGAATGCTTGTCCAGGAAATAAAAGAGCCTTGTGTTAGGCCTCCAGTCCCACCATTTCAAGAGTAATTATTGTAAATCAGAATTCACCCTCTTCACGAAAGCCAGCCTTAGTGCCCTGTATTCCTTCCCTCCCTGGTCGATAGCGCCGTGACAGAGTGGTTGAGATTTGTGGTGGACAACACGATGCTGGGGTGCGTTTTCTCCGGTATCTCCGGTTTCCCTGCCATTTTATTGCACCGGTGCTCCATCTTCACCTCATGTACTATGGTGCTGCATGTATTAAAAGCCGGCGATAAACACTACACTCATTTCCCTCCCTGGTTGGAAGTTTCACGTTGTACAGACAATCCACGTTAAGCCTGAACCCCTTGTGGTCCCTGCACCTCTTAGTGACGAGTCACTCGGCATGCACTTCCGTTAAAATAGAGGCTCTTTCTCCAAAAGCGACGCGCACTATCCGCACTATCCTCCTGAACCCTGAAAACGATTGTGATGATGATAAGCAAATGATAGGTACGGGAAATTCTGCGTATAAAATCAACTACACTAGCATTCACCTACTAGTCCTGAGAAACGAGGAAGTGCATGACACCGGGAAGGAATTCTGACCTCTGGAATGTGAACCCGAAACTTTATCACAGAGCCATCTCACTTGATGCTATAAAACGTTTAAAATTCATTTATATATAAAGATAGGTGATGTAGAAAGGCAGATATACAGCGGCGTGAGCTAAAATGTACAAAACTAGTTCCAATCGGTTACGTTGTTACTGCGAATTACACTGAAATTGCTCCCCAATTTAAACTCTTTGCTTGCAAACTTACTGAATCGGTTGTCACGTTAGTGTATTAGATATAGGATACCACACTAAGCTATACATTGTCATCGAAGAACACGCGTTAACAAATGTTACTGAAAAGCGTGTGACGGAATCCAGCTGGAGCATTTCCCAGTGATTTAAACTTGGCTGAACAAGTTGGGTTACATATAACATTCCAAAACATAGTAATAATTATAATGAATCGCTAAAGTGTTACGGATGCCATAACAATTGTGCCGTTACATGTAACCAGCTTATTATAAAATGGTCGACAAAAACATACAATTTAATCCGAGCAACTTCAATAAAGCACTACCCTACAA
>CM060958.1:88572405-88596587 GCA_030765055.1 Mantis religiosa
ATAGATGGTTAGAGGCCTTTGAAACTCCATTTTGTTCGTATGATCAACCGATTGAGAAATCTGATGTGATTTACTCCCATAAATTTCTCTGCTTCTTCATACTATCCTTACAATCGCTTTGTTGCTCTACTTCATGCTAATGAGTTAAAGTTTTGCAGAAATAATGTTATTGTTAATGTCCTTGTAGCTCAGGGGGAAACGGATAATCAGTAGGTTTTAAGCGATAGTCAAATATTTTAAAGCTGGTCGTAACAAGATGGCTTTCAAATTCCCTTCTCATTGCACAGCCAGGAGATAAAAAAACGAATTACGATCCCCATTTGATAAGCGTTGACAAATTAAAAACTTAAAAGAAATATTTCGTATATGGTTCAATCCGAGTAAATATATATGGATACATATGTACACACTGCGACAAACCCGCATACGTGTTAAATTGATTGGGTTCTAATTGGAGCTATTAGTTCTCTTTTCCTCAGGTGAATGGTTGTAGGAAATGGATTTTGGTGGTTGTTGGTTACTCAGTCGTATTAATAACACTTTTTTTGTTGCAGAATTATTTGGTTTAATTCCTACTAAGTTTGCTTATCGACTTGGATCGGTGACCACCTGTTAGTAAAATTCCTAACATAAATTCAATTTTACTTGAAACCCTGGATTACTTGTTTAAAGTTACTTACGTGCGGTTTCTATTTCTTCTTTATACGGCGAGTGATTTGCTCTAATAAACTTCTAATGATGCTTCCACTTACGCTGGTTGCGCTATTCTTAACTTCCCTACATTTCGGACTTAAAAATTTTCGCTTCTCCTTCTCAATGCGCATGAACAGGTCCGTCCTGTCGTAGTATCACCTTTTAAGTAAATTTTTCTTATCTCACGATTCAGTTAGAACCTTATTCTGATCCCTTCTCTAACTTTATTACATGACCAAAAGCACACCCTTCTCAAATGTTACATTATTTTTGGTTTCTCATTTATTTAGAATTTTCGCATTGGTTTGCAAAACTCATCTAGCTCATTGACGTTCAGCCCACCCTAATTTGGGGAACGCCTACCCTGAGTCGTCTATAACGGTATACATCGTTATTAAATCAGCGAAATAAATCTCTTTAGTGTTCATGCTCAAATGCATTTTGAATGCCCCTTTGTCCCAACACATTCCTTGCTGGAAGTATTCTATAGTTATCAGACATTGAACCTCTACTAGCACAAAGAAGGTAACGCACCTCCCTTCCTGTCTCTCCAAAGTGTACAGATTTTTACAAGAATATACTCTTTTCCTTGCCTGGATGCTAGTATATATGTTATATTAAATTATATTCTTTCCTTCTTATTCTTTAAGTCAACCGCTATTTTAATCATTACTCTATCCATTCTAATTTCAGGATATTATAACAAGATTTTTATATTAGTTTAGCAAAGCATTTCTATTAATTTATCTTTTTTTTTTTTAATTATCTGATTTTCTAGTAATTCGCCGCCTCGTAATCGCGCCTGATACTGAGGTTACAACATACAAATATAAAATCTCTCTAAACCGGAACGCGATCGTCCCGGCATATACGAGGACTATTCAATAAAGAATGATCATAATTTTTATGATGATAATTTTTCGCACTAAAATTCAATCTTATTATATTCTGTTAGCTTAAAGTGAAACAAACACGCCGTAGAAGTTTCATTGTTGGTATTCCTGGTTCCCGCCTGCAAGAACCAGGCAAGTTCAGACACGTATCGCCTACCACTGCAATGGTGGTAACATGCAGTTAAAGTTGATGTTAGAGGAAGATCCGAAGTTTCTTTCAAACGTAATCACTGCTGATGAAACTTGGCTATAACATTTTGATCCTGAGAGCAAACAGCAAAGCTCAGTGTGGAAATCTCCTTCCCCAACCCCCAAACAAGCAAAGGTAGTCACTTCTGCTAGGAAAGTTATGGTCATCTCATTCTTTGATATTCATATTGTACCTGCACACACAACAGTAACTGGACAATACTACAGGGATGTCCTGAAAACATTGCAAGTCCATATCAGGCTGGATGCTACACCGCGATAATGCGCGGCCGCATATTGCCAATATTGTTGCTGAATATCTTGCAAAAATCAACGTGAAGTGCATCCCTCACCCTCCCTATAGTCCGGATTTAGCCCCATGTGACTTTTTCTATTCCGTAACTTGAAGAAACGCCTTCGTGGGAGGCATTATCCATCATCAGAGGCAGTGGTGAAGGCTGCGGAGGCTATTTTGAAGGATCTCTCAAAAAATGGTTACCAGCATGTGTTTGAAGACTGGCAGAAACGCTGGGACAAGTGCATCGCATTCAGGGGAGACTATTTTGAGAAGGACCATCAAAATTATGAGGATGAGTAAAGGTACGTTGTCAAAAAAAGGTTGTGATCATTTTTATTGAACAGCCCTGGTATTTTCCGTTTACACGGATTTCCGTCTTACAGAGGGTTTGTGTTTGAATACAAAGAAGTTAGGAAATAGATGCACAGGTTTACAGTGATTAAATAATACAGAATTAAGTGCAAATAATAATAGGCTGATATGTACTACGTACTTTATTTTCAACTTATATACAATAATTATAGTATAGCACCTAACTTCTCTGTCTGTTTTCTATTTCAGTATGTACACATATCAAATCATTTGCTTCACCACATACACAGCATTCGAAACAATGTTATGGCGATGTTTGAAATTCTCGAGCCATCCATTGAAAGCTCTGAAATGGTCTTTGCCTGATGTTTTTGCTCTCTGTAAAGCTTTAGTCCAGTGGTCGAGAAATGGGAAGTCCTTTAACGCGTGCACTAACAAACCACTCGAACACAGCACGATTTAGTTCGTCGTAATATGTAGACTGTAATGCGTTTCACACATCTGCTGTTCCCTTTAACCACTCGTCTTTAATTTATATTTTTTCAAAGTCTTATAAAACTGAGTTTTCCCCACTTTAAATAACACAGCTAATACTTTAGCTGTACTTGTGTTCTTCAATAACCTTTTTCCTAGAGTGGTAATATCTTATGCTTAGAACTCATTTTACAGAATTTATGCACACATAAACTATATTTTTTAAGAATCACCAAAGTTCACAGTCTTCTTCCACTCGTACTTGATCACTTGTAACAACGAAAACGAGAACGAACACACTGCAAAATGTTGCATCCTTACCATGTCTCTTGGAAGAGAATTGAGAGAGCTAATGGTTTGTTTTCCCTTTTCCTCGAGGATTACAGGTTATGGCATTATGATTCATGGAACTTCGGTGCAAGTACAGTCGCCTACAAAATTATTGAACTTCATGTGTAACCCATTACACATGTAACGGTAGTTTTTGTTTGAACTTGAAAATGAGTTTTGTTTTCTGATCTGACTATTAGTGAGTCATGTAATAACAATATAAAAAAAGATGAACGGTTGCTAGGGAAAGAAAATCAGTAATCTTCAGAGATATATGTTCTGTAATGTGGCTTGACGATGGAAAAATGTCGCGGAGAATATAAAAGTTTTGAATAGTGACGAAAATACAATAATATTTAAAAGAAAGAGATATGTTCTGTAATCTTGATGGTGGAAAGACGATGTGAGCAAGAGAAAAAGTTTTAAATAGTGATGAGTGGACGTGCAGGAGTGAGCAATTTTATGTAATTAACGGAAATTATTTATTAAGGAAATAAGGATTTATCGATATGCTGTAGGTAACCTGTGATGACTGACTAGGAAAGAAAGTTCGAGCAAAATTCAATTAAGATTATACACAATCAAATTATATATTTATCGCAATTGCATTAGCTTATCTGATATATCTGAGTAATTACTATTAACTCTTTATATACAGGAAAGAAAGGCCGTTTTAAAATCCAGACGATACAATTGTTGACCTGAAGAAACTGATATTCTCACAAACTGACATGAGATGGGAAAAGATTGTGCTGAAAAAGTGGTACACAATATTCAATCTACATTGAACAGAAATTTTCTGCACACATTAAGTAATCCGTTTTAATCAGGTTATTTACGCAAACGTTCCCAAAAATATTTATTTTCCTCTTTAGATAGTTTTCCGTTTTTCAAGGTATCCGGCATATAGGGGGTCTGTTTTAGGCAGGTTTTACTCTATATATACAGGAGGGCTGTTCATTAAAAGTGATCATAATTTTTACGGTCATAGTATTTCGCGCTACAATTTAATCTCATGACATTCTGTTAGCTTAATGTGTAACAAACACGCCGTAATAGCTTTATTGTTGGTATTCCTGGTTCCCGGCTGTGAGAGGCAGGCAAACTCAGACATGTTGTCATCGCCTACCAAAATAATGGAGATGACGGGCGAGAAACAATATGCAGCTTTGAAAATCTGCTTTCGTCTCAACAAATCTTCTATACAATGTTACAGGAGGGCTATGGAGAATCTATTCTTCCTACATCACAGTTTGAAGGTGAGGAAGGTGGGTTAAATTGTATAAAGAGGGGAGACAATCAATTTCAAAGGAACGTGGACCCGGCGCTCCTGTTACGGCTCTTGCGGAAGAAAACATCAACACCACTGCTGTCATTATGAGAGAAGATCAACAAATAACCTTAAGAACACTTTCTCAGATACTGAAAAACATTGCAGAATCATATCAGGCTCAAAGAACACAATTCCGTGAAACAGATGGATGCTGCACCACTATAATGCGTGGCCGCATATTACCAATGTTGTCACTGAATATCTTGCAATACTCAAGGTAAAGTGTGTCCCTTAACCTCCCCATAGTCCGGATTTAGCTCTATGTGACCTTTTGCTATTCTCCAATGTGAGGTGGGAGGTATCATCCATCTTCAGAAGCAGTGGTGAAGGCTGTGGAGGCGATTTTGAAGGATCTCTTAAAAATGGTTTCCAGAATGTGTTCGCATATTGGAATGTATTCCAGAAATTCTGGAACAAGTGTATTGCATCTAAGGGAGACTATTTTGAGAAGGGCCATCAAAATTATGAGAATAATAGGGGTATATTGTAAAATAAATTATAATTATTCTTTACCTCGTATATATTGGAAAACCATAATAAACAAAGTCTTACTACACAAAAAGATGTAGAACTCGTTGTAACACACTAAATATCCATCGATCTAGATCTTTTGTGAAATAAAATGTCAATTACAATTTGCCAACTATGCATACTCATTCAGAATGAAGATGACTTCGATAAACACTCGCAGAAAATTTAGTGTGTACCTTTCATTTATCATGAATATATCTTAAACATATGGTATTTTAATTAAAATTGTCAGAAAAGTTTTTGAAAAAAAAATTCGAAAAATGCTCCTCGTAAAAGGCAATCTAGACAGGAGAGGTTTTATTGAAAATGTTCGTAAATAAATAAATAAGTAGGTAAGTAGGTAGGTAGGTAGGTAGGTAGGTAGGTAGGTAGGTAGGTAGGTAGGTAGGTAGGTAGGTAGGTAGGTAGGTAGGTAGGTAGGTAGGTAGGTAGGTAGGTAGGTAGGTAGGTAGGTGAGTGGGTGGGTGGGTGGGTAGGTAGGTGGGTAGGTAGGTAGGTAGGTAGGTAGGTAGGTAGGTAGGTAGGCAGGCAGGCGGGCGGGCGGGCGGGCGGGCGGGCGGGCGGGCGGGCAGGCACACAGGCAGGCAGGCAGGCAGGCAGGCAGGTAGGTAGGTACGTACGTACGTAGGTAGGTAGGTACGTAGGTACGTAAATACATAAATAAATAATATAATAAATAAATACATAAATACATAAATAAATACGTAAATACATAAATAAATAAGTGAATAAGTGAATAAATAAATAAATAAATAAATAAATAAATAAATAAATAAATAAATAAATAAATAAATAAATAAATAAATAAATAAATAAATAAATAAATAAATAAATAAATAAATAAATAAATAAATAAATAAATAAATAAATAAATAAATAAATAAATAAATAAATAAATAAATAAATAAATAAATAAATAAATAAATAAATAAATAAATAAATAAATAAATAAATAAATAAATAAATAAATAAATAAATAAATAAATAAATAAATAAATAAATAAATAAATAAATAAATAAATAAATAAATAAATAAATAAATAAATAAATAAATAAATAAATAAATAAATCTGCTTTATTTTTTTCTCGGCATCTAGAAGCTACACCGAGATCTATTTTTCTAATATTAATTATTTTCTTATTTACAATACAATTTTACATTAAGACACTAAATGGTTTTGGCAGATACATGTTATAATTACATTAAAAAACCTAACCTAACTAGCTACTATCAGTAGCTTTACATTTGCAAGGTAAACTAAACGGAAAAGGTATGTAGAAAGAATTTTTACAAACTTTTATTTATTAAATTTCACGTTACTGTCTTATTACGTTGTATAAGTCTCTCAGATCTTCTAATTTGTGGTGACTGATTTCGAACACTGGTCTATAGTACTTGATTATTATGTTCCCTTATACGTTGTTGTTTATATTTCTCCATAATTAAGTGGAAACCTTCCCTGCTGCCGTTTCAAGTATTTTGAAGTCATTTGTGTTTCTAACTACGTCCCAAACATATTTACTTTCTAGCAGTTTTCTATCCTCATGTAAAATTTCATCATATTTATGACATTCAAATAGAGCGTGTTCTGGAGTGTCTTCTAAATTACATCGATCACAATTACTGGTGTCAGAGTACACATTATATGCTACATGTCCCGTTAAGTATTGGATACCTAATCTTGTTCGTACTATATCTTTTAGTTTTAATCTTTCATTAATATTGGGATATAAACTATAAGTTCTTTTTCCTTGAAGTGATGTATCCCATTCATGTTTCCAATCTCTTAAAAGCTTCCTATTGATTTCTGTTTTATTCCTACAATATTCACTTATAACATGTTCAATTTTTAAGAAATCTTTTCTTTTGAACCAATAATTTGCTGCTCTCTGTTTTATTACTAAGTCTATAGGCCAAATTGCCAAACATACTAAAAGAACTAAAGTTGGTGTTGTTGTTACGACTCCTAAGCATCTATCTACTATGCTGTGTACAGAAAATGTTCTTTGTTTGAATTTTCCAATATATTGTATATACTTTTCTGAAGTAGAAATATGATATTATTGGTCGTTTTGTGTGCTGGTCATGCAAAGAACTCGGACTTTCAAAGGATCTCACGGCGACCAGTTCTTAAAAGGTTTGGCTATCCCCTAAAGCTTACGGTATTTCCATAACTTCACCTAAAATAAAAATAGGAATAAGATAAAATTTCCAAATGGTTATCTCTAATAGTAAGAAATATAACAATTAGCGTCTGTAAAAGTAGTTTTTCTAGAATAGAGGAGCTATTGTGATAGGATTTATCTTATGTGAAGTCATAAAATGTTGAATGAGCGGGCCTGTTACGTAGTCTACCTACTGCCTTCCCATGGGTTTGATTTATATGATTCCAATATGAACTTTCTTCAAATTTTCGTTCTAAACCGTTTGCAGTCATTAGTTAAGCACGAGGGCTGTTCTATAAAGAATTATCACTTTTTTTGACAAAGTACCTTTACTCATCCTCATAATTTTGATGGTCCTTCTCAAAATAGCCTCCCCTGAATGCGATGCACTTAACCAGCATCTCTTGACAGTCTTCAAAAACATGCTGGAAACCATTTTTGAGAGATCCTTCAAAATCGCCTCCGCAGCCCTCACCACTGCTTCTGATGATGGATAATGCCTCCCACGAAGGCGTTTCTTCAAGTTAGGGAATTGAAAAAAGCCACATGTGGCTAAACCCAGACTATAGGGAGGGAGAGAGATGTACTTCACGTTGATTTTTGCAAGATATTCAGCAACAACATTGACAATATGCAGCCGCGCATTATCGTGGTGCAGCATCCAGCCTGCTTCATGGAAATGTGGTCTTTTGTGCCTGATATGGAACATGCAATGTTTTCAGGACATCCCTGTAGTATTGTCCAGTTACGATGTGTGTGCAGGTACAACATGCTGATAAATCATTCCCCGAATATCAAAGAATGAGATGACCATAACTTTCCCAGCAGAAGTACCACGTTTGCTTTTTGGGGGGTTGGTGATGAAGGAGATTTCTACACTGAGTTTTACTGTTTACTCTCAGGATCAAAATTATGTAGCCAAGTTTCATCAGCAGTGATTAAGTTTGAAAGAAACTCCGGATCTTCCTCTAACATCAGCTTTAACTGCATGTTACCTCCATTGCAGCGGTAGGCAATACTGAACATGTCTGAACTTGCCTGGTTCTCACAGGTGGGAACCAGGAGTACCAACAATGAAAGTACTACGGAGTGTTTGTTTCACATTAAGCTAACAGAATATAATAAGCCTGAATTATAATGCGAAAAATTATTATCATTCTTTATTGAACAGCCCTCGTAATATATAGCAGATAAACCCATTTGCGGATTACATTACTAAATCTTTTTTTTAATTTAATGTTTTAAAATATCTTAGTAACTCAAGTTCCAATGAGTTGAATTCTGTACCTCATTATAATCAAATGCTTGGCACATAAAAGAAGTTGTCACCTTGAAGGAAGAAAAATGCATTAGATGTGCTTAAAGTGAACAAGAAGCTGCTAAATTTTGGGCAGTGAAAGTAAATTTTAGCCACGCTGTAGTTACGTGGTACACGAGGGGTAGAATAAAGACTTGTGAGGGTTGCATTGTGGGGATGAGGGCTATCATATTGAAGTGGGGTGAAATACTAGCACGAGGGTTGCTTGAAACGGCAATTACGCTTCAAGGGTAGGGTCGACATTGTTTGGAATCATTCACGTCGGAACTAGTTCCACGCCACGGCAAAATAACATACTGCCGAATAAATTAATAACTCCCAATTTCAAGAAAGATGAAAACGTATTCCCTTAACAAATACCCGTGTATATGAATGTACGTGCGAACAACATGACTTTTAAACGAAAAATTGGATATAAAACTTCGTATTTAAGTTTTATACCTTCTAAGAAAATAGCCACACCCCAAACTAATCTATGAAAAATGTATTCTTATCTAAAAAAATTCAGGCAGTTTTTATTAAGATACTGTACTGTACGCTAAGATATAGGATTATAAAAACAAATGGTAACACATTCTTGGGCTTCCTCCACTACGCGAGATAATCGAGAGTCGCCGGAGAAACGGTGCCGGTAGAGGTACACCAAAATCCTTACCTCTCAAACAGACAGTGTGTCTCATTGTATCACTAAAAAAAACGGATTATATTATTTTTCTAGCACCACACTCAATTTTCAGATCATAGTGAGACGTCCCACGCGATGATGAATACATTCGAACCTATGGACTAGATGTGTCCCTGCTAATCCTTGTTTCACATAAGCTTGCCCCGTATCTCTTAACGGTCACGTGACCTTATCCCCTCTCATTGGGTGCTATTGTAGTATAGACTGTTGTACGGTAAAAATTAGTTCGTTATTTAATATGGTGATATATCTGTATATGTTGGAAGAGAATTGTCAAATTTATATTTTCGTAACTGTTTGAATTAAATATATTACGCAACAGAGTTGATTTATCTGAAATGCATGTTAATTCTTAAACTAAGTAAAGAGGAGGTTTCTTTGCTCTCAAGTCCGCCTCTCATTAGACACGATAGCACGTGCTTTCGCGGTAGTGATGACATATTTGTTTAAATGACTTTTATCACTGACTTTATTTTGAACTGGATTGGTCATATATTGCCATTCGAAGGTGTGTTGTGCCGACTGCGAGAGCTAAATTATTTTACTGATCGTTTATTGCGCATGTACTTATTATATGTATGACAGAGTCTACCGCCAGTTTTTCGCTGAAGCATCGCAAGGGAACACCTTTACAAAGCGGCGAAAAAAGAATTGTGGTGCATGTGTTTAATGCACTCACAGAGAAGAATCCGTCTTTGTCAGTGAGCGAAGTCGAACAGCTGTGTTCTGAACTGACAGGTGTGAGTGTTA
Organism: Mantis religiosa; assembly: GCA_030765055.1. Classification (NCBI taxonomy): domain Eukaryota; kingdom Metazoa; phylum Arthropoda; class Insecta; order Mantodea; family Mantidae; genus Mantis; species Mantis religiosa. The sequence continues at coordinate 88,582,378 of CM060958.1, forward strand.
GATGCGTAGGAACATCGCGACATGAAATTGAGACGACAGGAAAACTTTCCACTCCAGGGGCGATATTGTTGTGTGGCTAAGACGTTATTTAAGGACAATCAGACTGTACCGGGATACAAATCGCAAAATATACTACCTTGAGGTGACTCGGGTGAATGAAGCACGCACAACAAGTATGGCATGACATGACTTTTAGACTGAAAGACAAGCATTTTTGCAATGTATGTGTGCTGGTTAAAATAAATCCCAGTGGAAAAGTCGAAGGCATTTCATTATAAACTTGTTTCAGTTTCATTGCTCATTCATTCAGTTTCAACTTGTTCAGTTTCATTATAAACCTGTGGTTTTGCATGCCATCATATTCTTATTTGCATGATTTTTATCTATCTTCCTGGCAATTATTATGACGTTTACTGCAGTTTTAAATGTGACGGGAAGGCACCACCTATGGCCCATGGCGCGAAAGCATTAGCCTATTAGGGTGAGGGGGAAGATAAGTGCACACGGAGTGATACATCTTAGCGGGGCAAGGTTATATGAAACAAATTAGTACCATTGCGCCAGTGATCCTGGGTTCACTTGTGAAGTGTAAAGAGCTCTCGAATGCAATATGTTTTAATGGCCCTAAATTAGCATGACAAATAATATGTATACTCTCAATTTCTTGCGAATAGTCTATGAGTTCGTCACTCTAAATGATTATTGTATTATTCTGTATAACTGGTAAATCATAAAATAAGACTAGGCTGGCCCCGTAGCTCAGTCGGTAGAGCACCTGCCTACCGTACTAGGGGTCCCGGGTTCGATTCCCGGCGGTGGGTGTGGGGATTTTTCTCCGTCCAAGATAATTTCCCATCTTCCACAGAGTCTGGAAGTATGAATGAGAGTATGAATGAGAGTGTGAATGTGTGCGTGATGTAATGATCAAAAACCAAAAGATAACGAGTTAACACCTTCGGTATGTTCTAAAGGAGAACGGCCGCCGATATGACCATAGTAGTTAAAGGCGGGGTATAAATGGGACAAGGAAAAAAATAAGACTAAAATTATAAATGAAACAAGTATCTCATAAAATAAACAATTTATGCAAAATACCTTTGTGGGATTAAAAATCTCGACATATTCGTTATTAATGATTTTAATTTTACAAGTCTTTCTCAAGTCCTTGGTCATAATTCATTTGTTGACTTGATGCCATAAGAAGCCAGCACATAGTAGACCACTTTTTACAGACTTGACTTTGGCTCCCTTTATCCCTGTTTACTTTCAATTAAATCTGTAGTCCAAATATTTTTGCAAAAGTTTATCTGGTTTACGTGAGGTAAACTCTTGTAGGAAGCTTTTGAAAGAGTGTATAAAAATAACCGACTGAGTTTAGGGAAATTAGTGTGAATATTTTTCAAATCTGAATCAACAATGGAAAAATGAAAAATGTCACACTGTAAAACTCGATCATAAAACATGTAAGGTTTTCCAAACACCACCTTAACCTATCTACATAACCACTAAATATTTGGTTGTCTTACTAGCAAAGTTCAGTTTACGTCATCAAATGCCACTATTGGTCAAAAGTAGAATTATCATTCGAAATGACGCACACCAGTGCATTTATGATTTGTATTTAATATATAGTGCTCTAGTGGATATAATAATCAGGACACAAGGCACTTCGTTTGTTTATTTTTGGCCAACGGAGCAGCTACACTCACTATCCTAAGCACTGTAGAGTATACACGCAAACACGATAATAAAGCCACTAATCCATATACATTGTTAAATGTCCCGAGTAGTACTTCCTTTGTGAGCTACCTGCAAGGTAATGTAAATGGAACCGAGATTCAGCTTTTTAAAATATGAATCTATGAGTGTTCATTCTCAAGTTTTCTTGATGTTTTCTTTCTTTCCTTTCTTTAATTCTCTCTTATGTTCTTAAAGGAAGCAAGTATTACTTCTTAGAGGAAGGACATCACATGTCTCACATATATGGAAGAAGTTGCCTAGCAAACACATTGTTAAATTTGAAGAGTATTATTTCGACAACGATCCCTGTCATGACTTCTCCCACATCTCTTTTGCGGAGGAGTTAGCTCCGCTGTAACAGTAAGATTTATATTCGGGAGCTCACGCATTTGACCTCCGCCAACCAGCCATGTGACCTTAAGCATTGCAAGATTTTTCTTATCTGCAGACAAATTTTGGTGGTTTCTGTCTAGTATTAGTTCCTTTCTCTCATTTTCCTTTCATCTGTTTTCTTCTAATGTTTCAAACGTATTATTTAATTTTGTGGCAGAGGGGGGCGAAGGGCAAATGGCGTGCATGCGTGCTCCAAGGAAAGTCACCAGAGGGTTACCTGAGTAGAGAATTGCTCAGTGCCGCCTCGGTATTGTAGATGGTAGCGTGTCTACCTCACGTTCAAGAGGTCCCGAGTTCGAATCTAGGTCAGGGTGAGTTACCTAGAAAAGGTTTTTTCCGGGGTTTTCCCTTATCCCTCAATACGAATGTTGGGTAACTGTAAGCTCCATGGACCCTGGATTCATTTGAGCATCATTTCACCCAATTCATTCGCCGTCCGATATGACTTAACGTTGGAGGACGTAATTACAACAACAAAAAAGTTGCTCAGTAGTGAGACCACCTTCGAGGCAGGCACTCTTAAGGGCCCTGGGAGGTCGATAGGTTTCAAAAAAATCCATTTTTTGTTTTTAATGTTAAAAAATTATATGATTCTTCAGCTTTAAAATGATATATATGACATAGGCTGTAAGGTGGTATTAAAACCCTTTAATTCGTCAATTTAAAGATGGCGGCGTAATGATACGCCCACTTCCTGATAATGGTGCTTAATCTTTGATTGTGATTTCCCAAAACCCTGATTTTTCATACTTTAGGTGCATGTTTCTCAAAGCTATAAAAGATATTGACACAAAATTTGTAGTGGTTATTTTTCAATGTTCCTTGAACACGTTTGGCTAACATGTATATACATGTGACTTATAAAATGGATGAAAACAAATATTCAGTCCTTGAAAATATTATCCTTTTTTTTAGTCAAAACTAATTAATTTTTCATGTGCATAGTATAAATTATGTGATTTTCATTTAGCCAATATTATAAAACTGTATCTTAGGTTATTTAGGATAAAGCTTGGTGCATGTAGCTTTAAATTTCTACAAGTAAAGTGCACCTGAAATATACGGTGCAATATTTTTTTCAGGACACACGATGTGATTTTGCCCCTTTTGCATGGACCTATGTGAACGTAATTTAAATATTATACAGTGGTTAAATGCACACATTCTTATACAGTAATCATAGCGAATTTTAATTTCTGATAATGTTTAGTTTTAATGTTTTAATGTTTTTAGTTTTCTAACATAACATCTAGGTATTAACATCTAGGTGATTAGTTCTCGTGCTTTCTCGCTTGCAGGGGAGAGATGGCATAGACATCGCAAGCTCATCACACCGGCTTTCCACTTCCGGATTCTTGCACAATTTGCCCCAGTGTTCGCTTCTAATGCAAAGGTGCTTATAGAGAGACTGGCTGTGCATGATGGAGGTCCTCCGTTTGATTTGCACGAATATACCAAACTCTGCACCTTAGACATTATTTGTGGTAAGTTCACATATCAGTACTTTATCTTTTATTATTTGGAAAATACACGATGACTTTTATTTCTATTTTTTCTAGTGCTAACCTATTATGAATGGAGAAAGCTTTATATTCAGCACAAGCTTCGATATAATATTTCGTCACAAATACCCAATTTGGTGATTCCAAAATAACAAAAGAATTTTAGAAAAAGGTTCCTTTGACTGAGTGAATGTATGAGTGAGTGAGTGAGTGAGTGAGTGAGTGAGTGAGTGAGTGAGTGAGTGAGTGAGTGAGTGAGTGAGTGAGTGAGTGAGTGAGTGAGTGAGTGAGTGAGTGAGTGAGTGAGTGAGTGAGTGAGTGAGTGAGTGAGTGAGTGAGTGAGTGAGTGAGTGAGTGAGTGAGTGAGTGAGTGAGTGAGTGAGTGAGTGAGTGAGTGAGTGAGTGAGTGAGTGAGTGAGTGAGTGAGTGAGTGAAGAACACTCAAAAGCAATATAAAGATTTGGATAAATTCTAAAGTGGTTATTTTTAAGTTGGTCACCCAAGACTTACAGGGAATTCTTCTCACCAGAAAATAAACATTGCCTGGAAACGTTTTTTCTTTTCTGGTAAATGGATTATAAAGACTTTTACTAAAACAAAATATATATTGTGAGTATGATATAAAATGTTAAAACATATATCTTGCACTTTCTGAGAACAATTTTGATGCTCCCTTCATTATGCTTGAACTTCGTTTACTTTATACAACTGTTAATCTATATAAGATAGATACAGGTTTCCTGCACGAAAAGTGTATCTCTCATTGAAGCACACACATTAATGGCATTAATCATTTCCTATGCCTATATTCTCTGTTCGAAAAAATTATATATATATATATATATATATATATATATATATATATATTAATTCAAGAGCTAGGAATTCAATCACCGGTATCTCGTCGTCATGCAGGGAGATGAATTTCAAAATCATTATATGGTATTTTAGTTAATTGATGGAAATTAATCATTTCTTCACACTAGCTGTATATAGGCTAAGGTTTTTATAGAGAGAGTCAACATGAAAAATTTAATGTCATGGCCAGGATTTGAACCACGGTTCTCCTGGTTTCCGACCAGTCGCTCTAACCCATTGAGCTGCCATGGCCAACGAGCCGTCCTGACATTAAATTCTCCATTTTACTCGTATATTTCCCCGGTAGACCACCAGGGGCTCTCGCATTCAAGATACACCGTTTGTGGCGACTTACTATCGTAAGTACTTGACTCCCAGCCTTTATCATTTAACTCTTATTATTTAAGTTAATTCGTGGAAATTCATCATTTCTTCACACTAGTCGTATATAGGCTAAGGTTTTTGATAGAGCCAACATGAAAAATTCAATGCCATGGCCGGAATTTGAACCACGGATCTCTTGGTTTCCGTGCAGTCGCTCTAACCCATTGAGCTACCACGTGCCGTCCTATCAGAAACATTTGGCTATAGATGGCTAGTGTGAAGAAATGTTTAATTCCCATCAATTACTAAAATAATAAGAGTTAAATGATGAAGCTTGGGACTCAAGTATTTATAGTAAGTCGCCACAAACGGTGTATCTCGAATGCGAGAGCCCCATAGTGGTTCACCGGGGAAATATTTGAGTCAAATGGAGAATTTAATGTCAGGACGGCACGTTGGCCACGGTAGCTCAATGGGTTAGAGCGACTGGACGGAAACCAGGAGATCCGTGGTTCAAATCCCGGCCATGGCATTGAATTTTTCGTGTTACCTCTATCTATAATTATATGGTAATTCGATTTTTAAACAAATTACTACCTAACATACTATACTTCCTCTATTCCATATCGAAATGTGTAATGAAACGACTTCAGTCAAAGTTTTGTCTTGATTAACAGAATCACATAGAAAAATAAGATTTTGTAAGAATATTTAATTAACAGTAGGTCAAAAAGAGATGCGAAAAGAGTACCTCATATTATCGACTGTGCTATCAAAGCAATAAAGTACAAATTGAAAAATATTTAATTTCCAGTTTTTTCACTGAACTAAGAGTAAATTGTTTACAAAATACTACATAGGTATAGTTCATTTTTGCCGACCCTTGAAATGCATTTATCAGGTTTTGAATGTTCTAAGTACCTAATATAGTGGAATCGTAAAAATGTATGCAACTCAGTGGATTGTTGTGCGCTGTACCTACTTCTTTCTTCCTTTATAACTTTATTGTTTAATTATCTTAATAGTATGTAGTTTTAAGGTAACGCTGTCAATGTAATAAACAACATATTATTTAAAAGAGGTTATTTGTTCTCAATTGTGCTTTCATGTTTCTGTGATGAAGGAAACTCATGTGCAATGCATCATTTGATATGATTATTATGCAATATATTGAACATATGTTCTGTTAAATATATAATATATCTACCTACATGGACAATGTTTCATTTTCAGAGGCTGTAATGGGTGTGAAGATGAATGCGCAACTTAACAGCAATTCTGAGTACGTGAGGGCAGTGGAAAGGTAAATACTTGTTTTGTGTTTGTTACCTCATTTGTATATGTTAGATCTAACAAATACATATTGGAGTATGAAATTTTGTCCATATATATCACACAGATTTATCTTATTTAAATTATGCATCTTTATATGACTAATTATATTTTGCTTCACATACTAAGGGCACTAGAATCAAGTAAATTAACAAGATGGTAACAGAAATATTCTTCACAACATTTTGTAACTTGTATTCTTATGTTTGTAAGACATTTAAGTAAAATCTTAGAAGTATCATCCCTATATAAATTACTGTTAAATTTCTATTGATTTCAAATTACATTCATGAATATTTGTTTAGCATATTTTGTTAACATAATTACTCGTAAATCGGGTCAAGACATATATGAAAAATACCTCTTACGTTATTAACAAATGTCCTAGGTATTTCTTATCGTTTATTCCACAGCCTCGATATAATCCTTTTCTGGTTGTTCAATATTAGGAGGCGTTCCCAACAATAGATAGCATAGTACCTATGACTTCAGTCCAATTACTCTATGTTTCATATAACCTTGCCCCGCTGACATGTATCACTCCGCGCGCAACTACCTTCCCCCTCACTCTAATTGGCTAATGCTTTCGCGCCATACGCCATAGGAGGCGTCATCCCGTCACATTTAAATCTGCAGTAAACGTCATAATAACGGCCAGTAAGATAGATAAAATCATACAAATAAGGAAATGAAGGCATGCAAAAATACAAGTTTGTAATGAAACTCAACTCAACTCAGCCTTCGGGCTTTTCCACTGGGATTATTTAAACCAGCACACATACCTTGCAAAAATGCTTGTCTTTCAGTCTTATAAGTTGTGTCACGCCATGCTTTACTTTTCGTGTGTCCTTCATTCATACAAGTCTCGTCAAGGTAGTATATTTTGCGATTTGTAACCCGGTACAGTCTGATTGTCCTTAAATAACGTCTTCGCCACACAGCAATATCGCAACTGTCTCTTAGCACATTTTTCTTTCCTCTTTTTTCATTCACAAACCCCAGCTGTATAAGCAATCTATACAGACTAGATCTGATGAAATTTGGTAAATCTGCATCCTCATTTACAGCAGACAAAATTTTATTTATGTTAGGGAGTTCGTTTGTAAAGAAAAAACTATGTACATGACGACGAACAGCAGTTTTCACGAATCGCATTCTCCGAGCACTCACCTTTGTTTATTCCTGCTTTTTCCTGACGTGATAAGTTCTCCTGCTCTCTCAATTTTACGTCATGGTGTTCCTACGGACCTAACACTCACACCTGTAAGTTCAGAGCGCAGCTCACTCTCTCACTCACAAAGACCGATTCTTCTCTGTGAGTGCATTAAACACATGCACCACAATTTTTTCGCTGATTTGTAAAGGTTTTCCCTTGCGATGCTTCAGCGAAAAACTGGCGGTAGACTGCTATTATAAATATAATAAGTACACGTGCAATAAACGATCAGTAAAATAATTTAGCTCTCGCACCCGGCACAACACACCTTCGAATGGCGATATATGACTAATCTATTTCAAAACAATGTCAGTGATAAAAGTTATATAAACAAATATGTCATCACTACCACTAAAGCACGTGTTATTGTGTCATCTGAATGGCGGGCTAAAGCAAAGGAACCTCCTCTTTACTTCGTTTAGGAATTAACATGCATTTCAGATAAATTAACACTGTTGCGTAGTATATTTAATTCAAACAGTTACGAAAATATAAATTTGAAAATTCTCTTCCAAGATATAAATATATATCACCATGTTAAATAACAGACTAACTTTACCGCACAACAGTCTATACCACAACAGCAGCCAATGAGAGCGGATTGGTCACATGACCATTAAGAGATACGGGGCAAGCTTATGTGAAACAAGGATTAGCTTGTTGGGTGGTGTCATTCCAGTGGACTGGTCCACTGATGGAACATACACAAGTCAGTCTCACTGGTAGCTGATACCGCTTTCCAGAGGTGCTTCACGACTATCTTAATATGGCACTCCACCAATCCATCTGTGGATGAAATTAGATGACACCGGTTATGTGTATCCCGAGAAGCTGGAGTAGCTCTGAAATGAGGTTGGACTACAAATTCGTCCCCTTCTCCCAACAGAAGATGTTGTTTACCTTAGAAATTACATAAATCTTCAGTCAATTGATGAAGTCTATATCCAATATAACGTGATGATGTGTGTCCGTCCTTGGGGATGAAGCCTGTCAGGTGTTGGAAATACTTTCGAACGGCAGTCCCGCGTACAGATGTATTTTTCAGGCGTGGCACATGACTTTGCTCGGATGTGCGCGAGTGACGTCATGCAAATGATCTACTTACGAGATATATACGTTTAACTCTGGGTTACCATGCATAGGGCCATGTTGCAAGGCAACTCACTGTCTATCGTATAGCTTTGAAATGAAGTCAGAGTGGTACCAAAGCGTATATTGGAAACATTAATTGTTATTTCACACTAGCCATGTGTAGACCAAAGTATAGATAGGTAGAGTCAGACTGAAAACTTCAATGTCATAGCCGGGATTCAAATCATTGAACATTTCAGTCTGACTCCACATTTCCAAAGTGCATATCGTGAATGCAGCGTCAGCGAATGCCTCCGATGTTTTCCGAATCAAGCTTCGTTTCTGGCAGCTGCTCCTTTTTATTCCCAAAGGGTTGCAGTTGATTGTAAGGTACGAGTGGGTGTCGTAAAGGTTTAATTATCACCCGTAGTTTTTAAGCTAGACTGATGAAAAGTTTTCAGTGTCATCATTAATCCCTCGGGACAAAATGCTGGTAGTTTCAGTGATTTGAGTCCATTTTTTTCTACAGTGAATGCCAGAAGCCACTGAAGTGTAAGATGAAGAAAATTGGGGCTCGTAGTGTGATCAAGTTCCTGCATTTGAAGGGTAAAACTACCCGGGAAATCCATGATGAGATGACGGTTATTTATGGAAATGATTGCCCATTGTATGACACTATTCTGAGGTGGAAAAGGAATTTTCAAACTAGTCACATGTCCCTGACAGATGAGCCAATAGCTGGTAGACCGTCAATGACTGACGATGCTGTCACAGTGAAGAAAGTGGAGTGTTTAATACTGGAAGACAGACGAGCAACCATCCAAATGACCATGAATGAGACACGTCTTAGTTATGGTAGCGTGTGGAAAATTATTCATGACGAACTGCGCATGTCCAAGGTGTCTGCACGGTGGGTTCCACGTTTGCTAACCCCTTTCCAAAAGCAAACACGGCGTCACCTTGATGTTGATGCTGTTGCAACAGGATGAAGATGATTTTTGATCGTCTGGTAACCATAAATGAATCCTGGATCTATCAGTATGATCCAGAGACAAGAACCATGAGAATGGTATGGAAACATGCCGATTACCCCCATCCCAAAATGGCAAATGTCAAGCTGGGAAGGTTAAGCTTTCAGTTTTCTGGGACTGTCGTGGAGTCATCCATACAGATTATCTTACCAAGCGTCAAACCTTCACTGGGAGATGCCACTGCAATCTTCTGGACAAGTTACGAGCAGCTCGTATTAAGAAACGACGTGGTATGCTCTTCAAAGATGTTCGTCTTCTGGCTGACAATGCACCAGCTCATGCATTTCAAGTTGAAGTTGACAAAACAAAGGAATGTGGCTTTGAGACCTTACAGCATCCGCCTTATTCGCCCGATCACACACCAAGTGACTTTTTCTTGTTCCCGGAAATGAATCCGTTGCGTGGTTGCCAATTTGACAACACAAATGACGTCATTGATGAAGTGGAAGACTGGTTTAAAGGGAATTCTGTAGACTTGTATAATCAAGGTATTCGAAAGGTCAAGAAACGCTGGTAAACATATGTAAATCTGGATGGTAACTACGTATAGAACTAACAAGTACATATCAACACAAATTGTCTATCATATTTTTAAAGGGAGATTATTTGATAAGCTTTCAATGAAGTAGAACTATAGTTTGCTTATTTTCCATTAAATGAATACTTGTACGTTGAAAAGTTAAATATTATTTTTTGAAGTCACTTTGATACAAAACTGATTCATTACCTTAAGAATATGTGTATGTTTCAGCCAGTCAGATGTGCTAATGCAGAAATCCACTAAGCCTTGGCTGCTGATTAAGCAGGTGCAGTGGTTGGTAGGGATGACCAGGCTTGAAGAGAAAAATGTGCGCACTTTACATGGTATCACAAGCTCTGTCATCGCGGAAAGAAAACGCCAGTTACAGCTAAATGACAAAGGTAAGAGCCTACAAAGGTTGTAGTTATCGTATACTGTACTGGCCCTGATACAGAAATTATGGATCAGTTGGAAAAATTAATGCTTATAATAAAATCAAGTAGGTATATTTTGTACATTCGTTAAATATTACGGAGTTTTAGGCTTGGCAGTTAATTATAAGTACATTTTGGCTTGGGTAAGTTGTCATTATGTGAAGTAATTAGCGAGGGCTGCTTGTCAGTTCGGAGAAGAAGGTAGGTAAGTTAGACGACGAGAGGGCAAAGTTACTATCCAAAGTTGCCAGATTTAGCATGCAGCTAGCTTGAAATTCTTGGAATATGTTAAAACATTTCTTAAAAATTTATACAGAGAGCTTAGGATGGAAAGCAGGAAATTGTAATAATGTAGAAATGAGGTGGCAACATCGCATTAGAAGCTAGTAGTGGGGGACTTAGAACCATTAGCAAAAGGGGAGGTTATTAGGGAAATTTTGGTAGAGTAGCCGTATTCCCATAAAAGCCCTGGGTGTTCAGCGGACGAGCCTGTTTTCAATATCCGCTTGGCGCCTCATGTATGTCAGTTCCTCCCTCTCTCCCTCCCACCCAACCGTATGCGTCAACCTTATCTAAACGAGTGAACTTGGTTATCACGTACTTTGTTGGGAACACTAAATCTGTGAAACTTATCAGTTAGAATGCAGTTAAAGAAAAACTAAAGCCCAATCTTTCAGGAAAGTCTGTTCTTGTGATAGACAACGCTTCATACCACAATTTGACCAGAGCAAAATGTCCCACAGCGAACACAAAAAAGCAGGATATGCAATTCTGGTTGGTAAAGCATAGGATTCCGTTCGGAAGCCATATGCTGAAAGCGGAACTATATGATCTTATAAAGTTGCATAAGCCAAAACATAAGAAATATATTGTGGATGCAAGTTTAGAAGAAGATGGGCTCGTAGTTCTCCGCTTACTACCGTACCATCCCGACCTGAATGCCATAGAAAAAAATTGGGCAAATGTAAAAGAATGGTTTGCGCTTTGCAATGTGAGCTTCAACATGGGAGACGTGTGGCGTTTGTGCGAACAGCGATTTGGTGAAATAGGAGAAGCAGAATGGGGTCCAGTTTGCCGACATGTTCACCAAGTGGAAGAGAAATATATAAAACCTGAGGGTCTCGCAGAAACAGAGGTGGATAAGCTAACGATCACTGTTAATGACGACAGTAGCGGCAGTGATTCGGAAAGTGATTACTCAGCAACGTCTGAATATGAGTGCAGCAGCAGAGCCGAGAGGTACGTTTTCGAGGGATGTGCAGACGACATGCTGGACGGCATCGAGGAACTTCCCCAATCACCTCACGCCTAAGCCACGCCCTCGGTGGTGAGAGTCGCTCCTAAGATAAGCAATGCATTATGCCAGGGTTTTTACGGAAGTAATCTAACTCTAGCTAAGTAGGACATTCTGATTGGAATCTTGGACACTTTTGGACTAGTCGCCGATGGTGCAAGACGTTATTTTTTGCCTCAATGATAGAATCACGTGATATCGCCCAGCACAAGATTCAAATAAGTTAACTCCTGATATTTGTAGTACCCACTGATAGGCAACTTCTCGATTTAATTGAATACTTAAATAGTTATTTATGATACAAGTGGGAAAAGGAGAACTTTATTCTGTGAGCAGGATAGCTCACGGAACGAGCGAAAGTGAATGGAGTAATTCCTGCGAACAGAATAAAATTACTTTGAACACGAGTGGCATATAGTATATTTTAGACAGTAGTAAATATTTATGGATATATTGTAGATAAGAAATTGTTTGTTTTACCTATTTCGGAGACCTGAAGCTTAACGTGCTGCGAGGTTCAATTATTGCCTTACTTTTCATCAGCGTTGGCAACATGACGAAACATTCTATATAAAATCTTACATTTTAGAGGGCACTGCATTGATATTTATTAATTATGTATGATATATATTATACCAAATTATAATAAAATATGTTTACAAGATATTTCTTAATCTTTTTTTCAATTGTTCATTTTTACTATCTATATTTTACACTGCCTCCTGAAATCCTAATCCGCCCAAAGAGCTTCTATATCACAACAGTGTCCTCTACAGCTTAAAGGAGGCAATAAAAATAATTAAATGAAATAATTAATAACAGTTTAATGTTCTAAAAGGTTAAAATCTTCACAAATATTTTAAATTATTAACGGGTTACAAGTTTCACTAAACCTACCGTACTTTTGAGGAAATTGTGATGTTTATTTTGCAATTATTGCAATTTGAAATACTTATTCCTTGTGTTGGAATTAAAGGGTTAGTTACACTACTTATTATAGGCTTATTGTCTGAATTTGAAAGAATCTGTGAAGCAATTTTCTTCTTGTTCCCGATGGAATTTTCTACATAGCCTTCGGCAAATGTAGATGGTTTTCAACTACCATGGCATTTATTTGCAATCAAATCTGCACCCGAATCTGCCAGAAGGGAAGCAGGTTCAGAGGTTCCTCTGAAACTGAAGTTGTCTACATTTTAGTGTTAACAATTTATTAACACCACTTGGCGAATTATCTTCATCTAAGACTACTCAGAGATGACCAAAGACGGGCTTTTAATGCCATCTGCCTAAAATATTATTAAACATTTCATACTTAGATTCGGTCTCATACATATTTTTATTACATACCCACGCAAATCCTGAGGTAGTACTCTGTTTGAGATTGAAGCAAGATCACAGCTTCAAAATTGGCGCAAAATCGTCGTGAGGCAAGACAAAACAGCTGCAAATTGGCGAAGCATCGTGAGGCTGATAAAGCTGCTTCACTCCATAGATTCTTTTTACATTAATCGAGCTGCCAAAGACACACAAGCTGCTGGAGCAGAGTATGTCAAAAATTCTCTTTGTTATCAACTTGATACTCCATTTGATTAACATGACAAGGATAAACATTATATAAGCATATAAAAACTAAAAAGATCATTTTGTATACATATCATTCTATATGAATAATGTAAAACCCCTTGCAAAGCCATTTCATTTTGTATGAGAAACTTTACTTTCACTCCAGGACTTACAGGCCAACCCATTATTTGCCTACAATAATCCGTTATTTAAAAAAATGGATTCTTTTACATTCACTTGACTCACCACACATATCTCAACAAACGTTTATTACTGAAGTTTATTCTTTTAATTACTTTATGCTTATATAGATGAACGTTTGCAGAAATTGCTTTATGGCATATTGCACTGTAGGTACAAGGTGATTAGGAAAATAAAAAGGCTTAAGTGATGGTGAAATATGTTAATATTATTTTTATTAACATGTGTCATCCCTTATGAGCTAAGGCTTCCCACCTGTCTGCAGAGTACTCAGAAAGGTTAATAGGGGAGGTAATTCTAAAGAGTACTGGGGCTCTGTATAGTGGCGTTGAAATTTCGTTCTGTTTAAAAATAGTAAAGAGAAAATGAAAAAGAAAGACAGCTGTTAATTTTTTCTTGAAAAAATATAAGCGTCTGAACATTCAAACTTAAACACAGATTATTTTGAAAATAGTTCATCCAACAATAACATTTATTTGACCGAAATTGTGTGCTTTAGGACATACATTATCTAGATTTTGTCTCTTACGTTTATGAATTCATTTCAGAGGGTACTCTCCAGAAAATTCCAGATATAAATTTCATTTGTCATGAAAATATCTGAAACACATGTTTAAGTCAAAACCACAGAAGTGGTTTTTGAAAATATAAGAAACATCTTTTTTATTGCTTTTGCAATATAAAGGATAATTTAAGGTGGAGCAATTTTCCTATGTACCTTCCTGTTGCAT
>CM060958.1:88597587-88693901 GCA_030765055.1 Mantis religiosa
TTTCTTGTTAGTAAGTAGCTAGACCATAAATTCAAACATAATAGGGGCTTTTAATTAATTAGAGTCAACTGAAAAATTCAATGCCACGGCCGGGATCCGAAACACGGATCTACCGGTCTCCATCCAGTCACTCTAACCTCTTGAGCTACCATGGCCAACATGCCGATGTGACACTAAACTCTCCAATTGACTCATTATTTTTCGGTTCGGGTCCCGCCGTGGCATTGAATGTTTCAGTTGACTCTAATTAATTAAAAACATGCATACACAGGAGTTGTATTTAAAAGGAGAATGTTTTCATATTCAAAGGAAAGTAGCTGGGGTGGGTCTTGGGCATATAAAATAAATGATGTGTTGAAGCAGATAGGTATGGGTCATTCTTGGATAAATGCAGAGTATGGGTATAGAGGCTTCTGGAACGAAGTTAAGTTAAGATTAGAAGATATTGACAGACAAGACATTTTCGCCAATACAAGTGACGAAAGCTCACTGACATTATATAGAGAAATAAAAACAATCTGGGGGAGGGAAGGATATATAGATATATGTAGTATGTTAGGGCGAGAAGGTTTTGCTTGGGCGAGAACAGGAGTGAGAAACTTGAAAGGTATAGGTCAAGAGAGGGAGCTAGATAAATGTCCATTGTGTGGAAAAGAGAGTGCAGATTTCTATTGTATATTAAATTGTAGTCAAACAAAGATATGGAGAGAGCAGGCTAGGCTGCGTAAATTGGACAATTTGGGGGGTGAAGTAGTAATTACAAAAATTTTGTCAGTAAAAGGGGAAAAGAACAGGAGAAGTATAGGGAATTAGGGAATGTTAAAGAGAGATGGCTAAGAACAATTAAGAAAAAATGTAGAGTAAGATAGGTGAAATGGCAAAATGTGTATAAAGGAATAGAGGGCCTCCAATACACAAAAACCTAGGGTTAGGTGTATGGGGACCGAATTACTATTCAATGTTAGGCAACATGATAGGATTTTCAGGATTTAGGGAATATATGGTATTTTTCAGTATGGATTTTATAGTTGTAATCTTGATTTTGTATTTCCTTTTGATGATGTAAAAGGAAAGATGATAAATAAATTACAAATTACAAAAATTTAAAAGGATTAATTCTAAGTGGGTTAATTCCTCAATATGCATTTAATAATAGGGACTTTTTTTGTGATTTACCTCCTCCAACATTAAGTCATATCGGCTGATGAATGAAATGGTTGAAGCGATGCTCAAATGAGTCCTTGTACGTGAGGCAGACACGCTACCATCTACGCTACCGAGGCTGGCATAACAGGGACATGTGACTCACCTGGTACATAGGGAGGAATTTCGAGATTGTTGTCCCATATTTTCGAAATACTTTCATGGTTTGCCTTGGTGAAATGTTTCAGATAAGCAAAAGGATGATAATGAAGAGAAGAGGCAAATGTGCTTCCTGGATTTGCTGATCCAGGCGTCAGAAGACGGGCAGCGTCTAAGTGACGCAGAAGTACAAGAGGAAGTCGATACGATTATGTTTGCGGTAAGAGGCGACGCATTATGACACACTTTACAGAATAATATAAACATGACACTATGATAATTATTGATTTCAATTTCAGGGTCATGATACTACAGCAACAGCTATCAATTTTGCTTGCTACCGCTTAGCTAGACATCAGGATATCCAGGTAAATACTAATCGTATATCCACTTTTAACATGGCTTATGTACATAGTTGGCATGCTTCATCCATTTGTTTCAGATTTTCTTCATATTCTTTGTTATTTGTATAACTATCTCACGCTCAGTATCTTCCTAGAAGTCCCATTGTTAAGTATTGTTGGTAGTTGGACTGGCAATATCTCGCCGATAACAAACACACATACAAGCAACTAGTGGCTTGGTGGGTGTCCAGTTAATGTCAAATACATTTCTTGTGAAGCACACCATTTCCGAAATATTCCTTGTTATTCTTTTGAATGTTCAAATACTTGTGATTTTCTCAAAGGAGAAGTCGTTATCCTCTTCGCACCTCTGGTATTGCAAAGAAAACGAAATTTTCAAGATGCTAAACAAGGACCAGTTGTTAGATTTGTCCATTGCCTAACTTGCTGTATTACATATTCCCATTATACCCACTAGGAAATAATCAGTTTTTCAAATGTTTACCTCCATTAACATAAAGCACCGAGCGGAATAGCTCAGGCGGTTTCATCTGTAGCCGCATTCTGGAGGTCCTGGGTCGATTCCCGTGGACGGCCAACCTGACCTGTAGGTTTTGGAATTTTCTGAGGTCACCAGGCAAATGCTGGGTAATTTAATTACATCCCCAAAACTTCCTATCCCTCCGTTGCATCTCCATTATCATTTCGCATCATCTCTCATCTGATGGTCACTTTTAGGGTATAAGTGTCGGCGGGAGTCTTGGCGCTGTATGGCAGGATGTTAGTCGTTTCAGGACTACGGTGGGGGGATGCCGGCTGTACTGGCCTGCTGGGGAATTTCCAACGGCTCAGTTGTATGGATCCTGCCCTTTGCACTGTCCTGACTTCTTTTTCAGCCAACTTCTGTCTCCCCTCGTCTCATCCTTTCTCCTGGGGATGCCCATAGTCATAATAAATCAAGGCTTCTAACATAAAGCAGATAGAACAATATTTTATACAAAAGTGGGAGTACTCAGGCATTTGTGCTCTGTTTCAGGAGAAAGTGATGGCTGAACTAGAGGAAATATTTGGAGACAGCGATCGTCCAGCAACGTTCCGTGATTTGCAAGAGATGAAATACCTTGAGCTGGTTATAAAGGAGACACTACGCCTGTATCCCAGTGCACCTCTTTTCGGCCGCCTTCTGGAAGAAGACTTAGACATCGGTAAAGAATTTGTAACCGGAGACACCTACTCTCTGTGTTGGGTGATAACTATTGTCTTCTGTTGAGGGAATTGTGGACAATATTACTTTCCATAGTTCATATAGTCCATTTTACAATTAGACTGACATCGCACTCAGGGTGTTTATAGTAGTAAATAAATATAACTCCTATCATGTGATTTACTGCTCGTGGGGAAGATTTCTGATACCTCTAATTGGCTAAAGATAAGCAAAAATCGATTCCTACTGAATGTAACGGGCAGCAATGAACGTTACTCTAGCCCACCGGTCACCAAGAGGATAGATTTTGTGCTAGAGCAAATGACGTAGCACTGTGCACTGCCACGAGTGCCGTGCGACTTCAGTTTGAAACAAGACGTGGAATTGGACAGCACTGTTGTCTCGTCTCTTGCGGTTTGTTTGCGTAAACATAATGTCGGTTGGAGAATGTAATGTGACACGTAGGACATTCACTCCTACATTTACGCCCTCATGGGAAGAGTGTTTCTTTTATATAGAAAGCGATAGCATCATAGCATTCAAAATGAAACTACCCTTATGGGAAAGGCAGTTAACCTCAAAGAGCTTGGTATATTTCCCAAAGCTCTCAAAAGTTCAGCAGTTTGTTCAGGTCATGGACTTGCAAGAATATGTTCAAATACGTATGTTCGTATTAAGAGAGCTGAACCAAGAATTTCAGAAAAGGTTTCAAGACGTGGTGCAATTAAAGCCGATTTTCCAAATATTTGCTGAGCCTTACTCTACAGATGTTGATAATGTTCCTTCTGAATTGCAACTTGAGCTTATCGATTTGCAATGCAATCGGCAAATGAAAAATAAATTCCAAAATAGAATTAGTTTGAGTGATTTCTATTCACATTTTCCAAGAAATACATTTCCTCGACTACATAGAAATGCCACTCGTTTTCTGAATATGTTCGGATGATCCATGTGTGTGAGTGTGTGTGTGTGTGTGTGTGTGTGTGTGTGTGTGTGTGTGAATAATTTTTTTTCACCAATGAAGAAACCGCTGCAGAATTCAATTGTCGGATCAGAACTTAAAATGTCAACTTAGGCTATCTGCTGCACAAAATTGATACCTAATTTTGAAAAACTAGTGTGTCAAAAGAGAAAACAAAAATCTAGAAAAACTAGGTTCCACTTTTGAGTAATATGTCGTGCTTATTGCTTTTCTTCGAGCTATTATTTAATACTTCTGTATTGTAAGTAGATTGTCGATTATTTTCATTTTGTTTAAACTATCAATTTATTGTTCATTTGTTTTTTATTAAAATAAAGGTACATAGTTGAATTATAATGAAAGAAACAATTAAAGCAATTTATATAATAATTATATCCTTCATATTAAAATTCGATTATTATTATTATTATTGCACAGTCAATTTGTACATTTAAATTGCAAGATCGGCATTCCGCCACTACTCTGAGGGTTACGGAGTGCACGGTAGACTATTCCTGCGTGCAACGGGTAAACTTGCACGACCTACTGTGCACACTGTGCATTGAGATGGTGGCAGTAGGGTAATTTGGAGTGTTTCAGCGCAGACCCAAAAGGGCAAGATGGCGGCCGTGCGCAATCTATGAAATTTAAGGGTTTATATTATATTATTATATTATTTTTGCTGTATGTACTTAGACTCTTTTTGTGTATTTAGGTTCCTTTGCGGGCATCTTTAGTCGTTTTTTATGTATTAAGAGGCTTTTGGAGCGTATTTAGAGTATTTTTGGAGTGTTTAAGGGCTTTTGGAGCACATTGAGAGGCTTTTTGTGTAATTTAGAAGTTTTAGATATGTATTTAGACTCTGGTGAGACGTATTTAGACTCTTTTTGGTGTATTTAGAGGCTTTCGGGGCGTATTTAGAGAATTTTGCAACGTATTTACTGGCTTTTCGGGCTACTATAGAGGTTTTGGAGACGTATTTAGGAGCTTTTAGAACGTATTTCCTGGCTTCTTGCTGTATTTATAGGTTGTAGGCGTTTTTAGCGGCTTTAGCAACGTATTTACTGACTTTTTGCTGTATTTAGCAGCTTTCATCATGTATTGAGGGGCTCTGGAGGACATATTTAGTGGCTTTTTGAAGTATTTAGGGTCTTCTTGGGATGTATTTAGGGTCTTTTTGGTGTATTTAGTGGATTTTTGAAGTTTTGATAGCTCCTTAGGATGTATTTAGAGGATTTTTGTAGGTATCTAGTGTCTTGCGGTGTACATTTAGTGTCTTTTGCGGTATCTAGATGCTTCTGAGACGTATTTACAAAACTTTTTTGGTGTTTCTGGGTCTTTTGGGGCATATTTTATCCCTTTTTAATGTATTCAGAGGCTGGGGGTGTATATAGAGACATTTGCGACCAATTTAGTATCCTGAGGGGTGCATTAGTGACTTTATGGTATAATTTAGAGCTTCTTAGGAGGTATTTAGAGGCTTTTGGGGCGTATTTACTATATTTTAGTTATACTTAGTTGACTTAGACTATATTTTATTTACTGTAGTTCATGATTTTCTTTAATCATTTCAAAACGTTTACTCCTCATTTGTAATCGGTATTTCTATCACTTTAACCTACACTTATGCCTTACTATTTCATTCCATTATAACCTAACCTAACCTAAACTAACCCAACATTTTAAGATAACCTAAGTCCTTCACTTATGCTTTACTATTTCATCCCATTATAACCTAACCTAACCTAAGTTAACCCAAAGCCTAACCTAACCCAAATCCTTCACTTATGCTTTACTATTTCATTCCATTATAAGCTAACCTAACCTAACCTAAACTAACCCAACATTTTAAGATAACCCAAGTCCTTCACTTATGCTTTACTATTTCATCCCATTATAACCTAACCTAACCTAAGTTAACCCAAAGCCTAACCTAACCCAAGTCCTTCACTTATGCTTTACTATTTCATTCCATTATAAGCTAACCTAACCTAACCTAAACTAACCCAACATTTTAAGATAACCCAAGTCCTTCACTTATGCTTTACTATTTCATCCGATTATAACCTAACCTAACCTAAGTTAACCCAAAGCCTAACCTAACCCAAGTCCTTCACTTATGCTTTACTATTTCATTCCATTATAAGCTAACCTAACCTAACCTAACATAAACTAACCCAACATTTTAAGATAACCCAAGTCCTTCACTTATGCTTTACTATTTAATCCCATTATAACCTAACCTAACCAAAGTTAACCCAAAGCCTAACCTAACCCAAGTCCTTCACTTATGCTTTACTATTTCATTCCGTTATAACCTAACCTAACTGTGCTTTTGGCTACATGGTTATATTTTCGTGGTTACATGTGTGGTTAATTTGGTCACATTTGTTCATATGCGTGGTTACATTTGGTTACATTTGGTTACATTTGGTTACATTTGGTTACATGCGTGGTTACATTTGGTTACATTTGTGGTTACATTTGGTTACATTTGGTTACATTTGGTTACATTTGTGGTTACATTTGGTTACATTTGGTTACTTGTGGTTACATTTGGTTACATTTGGTTACATTTGGTTACATGCGTGGTTACATTTGGTTACATTTGGGGTTACATTTGGTTACATTTGGTTACATGCGTGGTTACATTTGGTTACATTTGGTTACATTTGTGGTTACATTTGGTTACATTTGGTTACATGTGTGGTTACATTTGGTTACATTTGGTTACATTTGGTAGTTTGGCTACATTGGCTAATTGATCAGGTGTAGTTACCTAACCGATCTTTGTATTTCTTTTGAAGCATTTGTTTTTCACATTGTATTCTTTGCACTTACTTCCGGTCTACTCTATCCTCTTTTATGAAGCTTTAAAGCTAACACTGTCTGATACTCTAACCACCGATATTGAAGTACTTATAGATTAGTTTTATGCGGAATATTTTGTAAATTCTCTTATGATACCCCCCCTCCCAAGCTTTTACTGGTGTTTGTATAACGTAAATCAGGGTATACTTAGCTCGTAGTTCAATGGTAGACGCCTCTCCTCTTTTATCTGGGCTGGAGACCAGCACTAGAATGTAATCCTAGTGGCAGAGTTAACGCCTTCATCCATTTTTCCCATTTATTCTTTCTTCTTCAGGCGTCTTGGGAGTCCTAGGATAGATGCCACTTGTGTAACTATTCATTCTGTAGGATAGCTTATAGAGATCACCATTATCTTCTAATCTAAGTTGCTCCCCTCTTGCATTCTTTTTGCAACTCTATAATGCCCGTAGGCGTATGTTGATACTCCGTCCTCGGCAATCACTCTCTTGTTGTCATGAGGCGATAGGGATATTTTATTAGCTTCAACTGTAGAAACATTATGTTTTTGGGATAGGATCAGGTTCATAGGAGTTCTTAGGATCTTTTGGGTTTTAAGACAATCCACATAGCTATCGAAGTTGATGTATTGCTTGATTGCGCTACGCTTTATGCCTTTAATCTTCTTGATTACACTTCCATCCATGTCGAGAGCATACATCTTGGGTCTCAGCCCTACAAAACGATGAATAATTTTCCCACAGGCTTCATCTTTAAATTTTCCCAAAACTTTCCTGTTGTTTTTAGAATGGCATATATGGTCGAGAGGATAATCAGCTGTATCCAGATGTTCAAGAAAGCGTAACTTATCCTGGTATATATCTCTTGTAGTCACTCTATGGATGAAAGAGTCTGTATCCATGTACATGAGTTTTAGATTTTCAAGCCCGTAATACGGCAATAACACATCATAGTGATATCGATACATCAAGGTCTTTGAGATATCCAGCACACACATCCCGATGTATATAGGTTTGTTGAACACTATCTCCCGCGAAGCCATGTGTACTGCAGCCAGATTAGGTCCATATATAGTTCGATCAATAAACGTGGGCTTAGCAACCAGCTTTTCCAATGTCTTCCAATCGGTAACAAGTCGTATATTCAGTCGATTTCTTATATTCTCCATAGTTTTTCCAAACATAGCATTGTTATAAAGTTTGTACAGATCCTTCTCGAAATCATTGCTAGATCCTTGTCGTAGCCGGTTATTGAATTCGACATAAGGCTTTAACCAGCACGACTGTCGAAATTGTAGCACACGATGGATTTTTATCAGTTGTAACCCATGATCAAGGGCCTGTTTCAAGGTCATGTAATGCACCACATACTTAGTTCGTGATCCAAGGTGTGGAATTAGTTTCTTTGTAGAAGAATCCTTAGGCTTGATACATTCAGGCAGGAACGGTAAATCATTATGCAGCTCATGAAGTTCTGTAGGATATTCAAGGTCCACTTCTAAAATGTATCCGAGAGGGTCATCTTCTCGAAGTATTTCTAGGTTAATGTCTGCAGGAGAAACCCACTCAAAACCCCCATAAGGAAGGGCGTGGCACATTGCCCAGCCATATTGGTTATTTGCGTCCTCGTACGTAATATATTGAGAGGGCTTACTTGAGTCATACTCGTTCATGTAGATGTTGTTAGCCTTTGCATACCTATGAGAAACTTGACATAATCCTCCTCTTATACCTGATTCAACCATGAGTAGCTGATCGTAATCCTGTAGCAATTCTAGTTCGATTCCTGTATACAGCAGCATTGCATCCCACGTAAGTCCAGGAGATGTAAAATAATGTGCAGGATCAACTTTATGCGTTTTTAGGGTCTGGTCTCTGAATGTCTCAAACACATCAGCTAACAGAAGAACATCTGAAGTTAGATAGAGATCGCTATACTCTCCTAATGTTTTAACGTTGAACTGTCTCCATACACTTCTTGCGTGTTCATACTCTCCATCACTAATTTCTTCTTTGTTCAACTTGTTGTAGAATGCCTCCCTTGGAGGAAGTTCTGTTTCACTTAAAACATCCCACGATGTAACGTAATCGTAGGGGAAAACACCCTTACGTGTCATCAATTTGATCTTCTCTGCTCCAAAGTGCTTTAGAGTTTCAGGATATGATGTTAGATTTTTTGCTAGTTTATCCAAGCTGGTACTAAGGAAGCGGTAGGTATCCACAAAGCGAAGTTTTATATTTCCAACATACTTGGAAAATGATATGTAACTTTCCTCAGAGCTAGGAATAACTTCTACTCTATCGCTAGTACAGCCTAACTCTTTAACAATAAAATGGGAGTCATATCCACTCAGGTTATGTATGAAGACGGGAATATAATTAGGCGTTTTACAGGTTAGATTACACTGATTATGTAGACTTCCTCGATATTCTCCACTTATATGATCATGATCCCGTACTTTCCAATTATCTCCGGTAAATTCTTTACCACATAAGTAGCATTCTGTAGAAGATTCGAATGATTTCTGCTGCTCATCTGTTAGAGTTAATGGAGCACCAGTTTTATATACACCATTAATCTTCTTTGCGAGAGAACTTACATACTCCATAAACTTCGATGCAGCATCATAACCACGATATACATAGGGTTCTGTAGGAAGATCAGTCTGTAAACCTTCAATTGCAGCTGAGGATTTGACATAAACACAGAAACTCATAGGAATATACTTCTGATATGGAACTGTATAAGACGTTTCGGGATTAGAAGAACACCCGTGATAAGGAGTAAGAATGCTTTCAAAGTCAGCATAGATGACATAAGGTAATTTCAGCATCCTTTCATAATTCTTGAATTTAGCGATAGATTTCTCCTTCGTTGGCATAACAATCTTAGCAACTCTGTGTTGACCACATATTTTTCTATGTTCATTTAACCTCTCAATTCCTCCATTTCGATAATCAAAATGCGTAAAACAGCGTTTGCAGATGTAGATCTTTCCCTGACGTATAGTTTTTTGTTGATGAACAAGTCTCTCGAAATTCTTTATATAGACGTAATGATGACGTCCAGCAGCATCATTTAATAGAAGCAGGTCACGATGTTCAGCCAGTTCTTCATCGACAACCTTCATAGGAAACACTTGATTTTTCTCATCCAGTCCGAAGACATTTATAGAGATGTTATTTCGTCGTTCAAATTTCGGGATGTCACACAAACTCGTAGGAAATGATACACAGGTAAAGTCATATCTTTCTTGAAGATCCTTATACTTGTTAACACGCTGAGGATCCTTTTCAATGAACTTGGCAAGAACAGCATACATAAAACATTTTTCATCTTCATAGTTCTGTGGATTTATGCACGCTCCTTTAGCTCCAACAGAGGTCGGTAGAGGGATGTAACTGCTTCCTCTTAGTCCATTATTCTTGTTGATTCTAACTCGAACCCCGTCAACAGCTAATAAAGCCCAGTTGCTTCCTTTAAGTTGACTCTCCTCCATTTCAGTACAAAGTTTCTTAAATTTACTTTCCAAGATGGCGTCCAAGTCACTTTCCAAAAATATTGCTTGATTTTGCGTTTTGAAGGCTTTATCAGTAGTATCTCCAACAGCATTTACAAACTGGCATTCAGTCATGATGTTACATTTAATACTTTTATGAATCCTTAGCTCCTTCTGAATCAGTTGAATTATCCGCTGTTTTGATTCTTGGAGATACGTCTTTAGATCCTGACATGTAGAGCACTGTATGAAATATGATTTCAGCCGATCTTGAAAAGCTGTCTCGTATTCAATGACATCATCTTCGTCAGGAACCATTAACAGCAGTTTATGTTTAGTAGGCTCAATCTTGATTTTCTTGGCAGTTATTCTACCACAACGTTCTTGATGTGCATCTCTGCGATGTTCAGTACCATAAACCTCTCTGCAATGCTTACATTCATGATACAGACCGCAAGCCAGTTCATGTCTCTTTTTGTGGTAGTTCCTCAGGAAGCACTTCCCACATTTGCTACACTTAAATTCCGGTATAGCGTTTGAAAGAGATTCCATCACTTTAGTGTTCCACATCGTAGCACTAAGCAGTTTAATTCTTGGGTGAATAGGTCACTCAGTAACTGTTTAATACACTTTTCACTTCTCTTCTACACCTTGATAACTTATCAATACTTCGTTATACTCGGATTTAACTGCAGTAGTTGATCCACTAAGATAGAAACACACTAGCGCAATGACAACTAATCTCGATTAAGCTCTACTTATACAATTATGGCAAACCTAAAAGAAAACTTCATCATCCCCACCACCAGGGTTCGAAGACGGCGCTACTATCGGAGAAAACAGGAATTAAAAGTTCACGAGAAATACCTCTACCATTATTATAAGTATATATGACCATCATGATCAAAAGCAACATCATCGTCATCACATCAAATTCATTTACCATAACTGTATGATTAAAACAAACAAAGAGAAATAAAGAAAAAAGAAAATATTTCAGCCTCCATTGCTCCCAGGCAACCCCTACCACTCCTACCACCCCTACCACCCCTTAAAGATTCTCTCCCACCTCCAAACGTTTAAGCAAACCGGTTTCGTTATACTTCATCGCCCAAACCCAGATATACGGAGGACCGCTGACGTCACGAACAATTGGAGACAGAATGTCTGGCTTTCTGCGACAGGTTTCAACATGCATCATTTACGCATGAGTATACATAAAAGCTCCGAAACAGCCAATATTGCAAGCATCAGGATAGAAGCATTCTAGTAAAAGTCAAACAAACCAACCCTCTTCAATGTTTAAGGATGTTTTATTCACAGGTGTTCAGAAATTACTCATTTAATATTACGTAATCTATAAATTGCGATTTTATAAGTTTCACGGTAAACAGTAATGCACATCATTTACAACTCATTAGCTAATCCAGCTTCAAAGACGCTCCTTTATCCCATTTTTCTTCTTAACCGCTTCCACCCGTCCCCTCTTATGCAAGTTTTACTGATTTTTATAAGTTGGAGCAAGCAATTATATTTAATTAAGCATGTTAGCATAACCTTTAGAGAAATTATTGTATTCTGGGGGTTTCAGAGAGGCCAACTATTTAAGGTTTTTAGTCAATTTTAAAAAATTTATGCATTAAAGATATGTATTGAAGGATTTTTCTAATATTGGAAACGTTTTCAGCTTGCAGACAAGCCCAAAATATGTATATTTCGAGGGTTATTTAAAATATCCCACAGAGATTCGAACCAAGGTCCTATCTGCGTAAATTACCTTTTCAACATCTATTCTGGTCTAATTTGTGTATTTGTACTTTATTTCATAATTCTAGACCCACTGCTTACAGATATATTAAAATAGACCGATTCAGGACTCGAACCAAGGACACCGGGTGTATGGCATAAAGCTAGTGGACGCTCCTTAACAGTATGAAATTAATAAAGTATATTTGAAGTTTCTATCGCAAATAGTTTCCAGGTTATAATAATAATCAAAGCATTGATATGTGCGAGAGTCGATTCCAGGACCAATGTCAGCGTTAAAGCTACCCTTTAGGATACGATTCCTTACTATAAATTCATTAGCGTTAATTACATTTCGATATCTTGAAGGATTCAGGAGATATAGAATAAAAATTAGTGGAGAAAAAGTACCGTGCTTTCAGGGTGGTGGGGGGAGGCTATGACGTCATTTATGACACATGTGACGGGTCGGGCGGTATTTTGTAAGGACAAAGGAGTGTGATAATTAGATTACATTGTAATCCAATTAGCGGCATTTCTTTGAGAGATTTTAACATGTTGTGTACATTCTGTGACGTCATTAAGGCGCGTGTCATTGAGGGGTGTGTCTATGAGATTCGTTTTGGTTGCGTGCCATTTAGGGTGTGGCTGTGACGTCATTTATGGCGCGTGTGAGTCGGCCCTGGCTATGACATCATTTAAAGTTGGCGCGTGGCATAGGGGTGTGGCTATGACGTCATTATAGGTTGGCGCGTGCCGCGTGGGTATGTCTATTACCTCACTGATCTTAAAGCAGCACTTTAAAGTTTATTTAATTGCTCTGGGCCCATTGGTTTAAAAAATATTCAAATTTTCCGATTCGGGACTCGAACCAAGAACCCCTCAGTTACACACTTCTAGGATATGATTAAATAGGATAAATATTACCACATAAAGTTTATTTCATCACTCTAAACCCATTGGTTATGGAGATATTTAGGTTTACCTTTTCAGGACTCGAACCAAGGTACCCAGGTATACCAAGGAAAGCCAGTAGATGCTCCTTGACGCTCTGAAAGTAATAAAGTTTATCCCAGGTCGCTATCATTAATAGTTTCGGAGTTATAAGAATAATAAATTTAGTGATTTGCACGGGATTCGAATCAGGACCATTGATAAACTTCCGCGAGATCTTAAAAGATGCGCCCTATTATGAAAAATCTATTAGAAGTTATTTCACCGCGATATCTCGATTGGTTCAGGAGATATAGGCAAAAACGTGGAGTAGTAGGGTAATGGCGATTATTAATTGATTAATGAGGCGTTAATTTAAGGTGGAGTGTGAAAACATGTGTTCAATTTAATGCCTCATTAAACAATTAAAGGCCTACAAAGAGGTGGTTACATCTGTTATCAATTGTCGGCATCTCTTTGTCGGCATGCCGACAAGGAGGTGTCATAATTGCTTATCAGATGTCGGCATCTCTTTGAGGGGTTTTAATTGTTTAATGAGGCATTAAATTGAACACATGTTTTCACACTCCACCTTAAATTAACGCCTCATTAATCAATTAATAATCGCCATTACCCTACTACTCCACGTTTTTGCCTATATCTCCTGAACCAATCGAGATATCGCGGTGAAATAACTTCTAATAGATTTTTCATAATAGGGCGCATCTTTTAAGATCTCGCGGAAGTTTATCAATGGTCCTGATTCGAATCCCGTGCAAATCACTAAATTTATTATTCTTATAACTCCGAAACTATTAATGATAGCGACCTGGGATAAACTTTATTACTTTCAGAGCGTCAAGGAGCATCTACTGGCTTTCCTTGGTATACCTGGGTACCTTGGTTCGAGTCCTGAAAAGGTAAACCTAAATATCTCCATAACCAATGGGTTTAGAGTGATGAAATAAACTTTATGTGGTAATATTTATCCTAGTTAATCATATCCTAGAAGTGTGTAACTGAGGGGTTCTTGGTTCGAGTCCCGAATCGGAAAATTTGAATATTTTTTAAACCAATGGGCCCAGAGCAATTAAATAAACTTTAAAGTGCTGCTTTAAGATCAGTGAGGTAATAGACATACCCACGCGGCACGCGCCAACCTATAATGACGTCATAGCCACACCCCTATGCCACGCGCCAACTTTAAATGATGTCATAGCCAGGGCCGACTCACACGCGCCATAAATGACGTCACAGCCACACCCTAAATGGCACGCAACCAAAACGAATCTCATAGACACACCCCTCAATGACACGCGCCTTAATGACGTCACAGAATGTACACAACATGTTAAAATCTCTCAAAGAAATGCCGCTAATTGGATTACAATGTAATCTAATTATCACACTCCTTTGTCCTTACAAAATACCGCCCGACCCGTCACATGTGTCATAAATGACGTCATAGCCTCCCCCCACCACCCTGAAAGCACGGTACTTTTTCTCCACTAATTTTTATTCTATATCTCCTGAATCCTTCAAGATATCGAAATGTAATTAACGCTAATGAATTTATAGTAAGGAATCGTATCCTAAAGGGTAGCTTTAACGCTGACATTGGTCCTGGAATCGACTCTCGCACATATCAATGCTTTGATTATTATTATAACCTGGAAACTATTTGCGATAGAAACTTCAAATATACTTTATTAATTTCATACTGTTAAGGAGCGTCCACTAGCTTTATGCCATACACCCGGTGTCCTTGGTTCGAGTCCTGAATCGGTCTATTTTAATATATCTGTAAGCAGTGGGTCTAGAATTATGAAATAAAGTACAAATACACAAATTAGACCAGAATAGATGTTGAAAAGGTAATTTACGCAGATAGGACCTTGGTTCGAATCTCTGTGGGATATTTTAAATAACCCTCGAAATATACATATTTTGGGCTTGTCTGCAAGCTGAAAACGTTTCCAATATTAGAAAAATCCTTCAATACATATCTTTAATGCATAAATTTTTTAAAATTGACTAAAAACCTTAAATAGTTGGCCTCTCTGAAACCCCCAGAATACAATAATTTCTCTAAAGGTTATGCTAACATGCTTAATTAAATATAATTGCTTGCTCCAACTTATAAAAATCAGTAAAACTTGCATAAGAGGGGACGGGTGGAAGCGGTTAAGAAGAAAAATGGGATAAAGGAGCGTCTTTGAAGCTGGATTAGCTAATGAGTTGTAAATGATGTGCATTACTGTTTACCGTGAAACTTATAAAATCGCAATTTATAGATTACGTAATATTAAATGAGTAATTTCTGAACACCTGTGAATAAAACATCCTTAAACATTGAAGAGGGTTGGTTTGTTTGACTTTTACTAGAATGCTTCTATCCTGATGCTTGCAATATTGGCTGTTTCGGAGCTTTTATGTATACTCATGCGTAAATGATGCATGTTGAAACCTGTCGCAGAAAGCCAGACATTCTGTCTCCAATTGTTCGTGACGTCAGCGGTCCTCCGTATATCTGGGTTTGGGCGATGAAGTATAACGAAACCGGTTTGCTTAAACGTTTGGAGGTGGGAGAGAATCTTTAAGGGGTGGTAGGGGTGGTAGGAGTGGTAGGGGTTGCCTGGGAGCAATGGAGGCTGAAATATTTTCTTTTTTCTTTATTTCTCTTTGTTTGTTTTAATCATACAGTTATGGTAAATGAATTTGATGTGATGACGATGATGTTGCTTTTGATCATGATGGTCATATATACTTATAATAATGGTAGAGGTATTTCTCGTGAACTTTTAATTCCTGTTTTCTCCGATAGTAGCGCCGTCTTCGAACCCTGGTGGTGGGGATGATGAAGTTTTCTTTTAGGTTTGCCATAATTGTATAAGTAGAGCTTAATCGAGATTAGTTGTCATTGCGCTAGTGTGTTTCTATCTTAGTGGATCAACTACTGCAGTTAAATCCGAGTATAACGAAGTATTGATAAGTTATCAAGGTGTAGAAGAGAAGTGAAAAGTGTATTAAACAGTTACTGAGTGACCTATTCACCCAAGAATTAAACTGCTTAGTGCTACGATGTGGAACACTAAAGTGATGGAATCTCTTTCAAACGCTATACCGGAATTTAAGTGTAGCAAATGTGGGAAGTGCTTCCTGAGGAACTACCACAAAAAGAGACATGAACTGGCTTGCGGTCTGTATCATGAATGTAAGCATTGCAGAGAGGTTTATGGTACTGAACATCGCAGAGATGCACATCAAGAACGTTGTGGTAGAATAACTGCCAAGAAAATCAAGATTGAGCCTACTAAACATAAACTGCTGTTAATGGTTCCTGACGAAGATGATGTCATTGAATACGAGACAGCTTTTCAAGATCGGCTGAAATCATATTTCATACAGTGCTCTACATGTCAGGATCTAAAGACGTATCTCCAAGAATCAAAACAGCGGATAATTCAACTGATTCAGAAGGAGCTAAGGATTCATAAAAGTATTAAATGTAACATCATGACTGAATGCCAGTTTGTAAATGCTGTTGGAGATACTACTGATAAAGCCTTCAAAACGCAAAATCAAGCAATATTTTTGGAAAGTGACTTGGACGCCATCTTGGAAAGTAAATTTAAGAAACTTTGTACTGAAATGGAGGAGAGTCAACTTAAAGGAAGCAACTGGGCTTTATTAGCTGTTGACGGGGTTCGAGTTAGAATCAACAAGAATAATGGACTAAGAGGAAGCAGTTACATCCCTCTACCGACCTCTGTTGGAGCTAAAGGAGCGTGCATAAATCCACAGAACTATGAAGATGAAAAATGTTTTATGTATGCTGTTCTTGCCAAGTTCATTGAAAAGGATCCTCAGCGTGTTAACAAGTATAAGGATCTTCAAGAAAGATATGACTTTACCTGTGTATCATTTCCTACGAGTTTGTGTGACATCCCGAAATTTGAACGACGAAATAACATCTCTATAAATGTCTTCGGACTGGATGAGAAAAATCAAGTGTTTCCTATGAAGGTTGTCGATGAAGAACTGGCTGAACATCGTGACCTGCTTCTATTAAATGATGCTGCTGGACGTCATCATTACGTCTATATAAAGAATTTCGAGAGACTTGTTCATCAACAAAAAACTATACGTCAGGGAAAGATCTACATCTGCAAACGCTGTTTTACGCATTTTGATTATCGAAATGGAGGAATTGAGAGGTTAAATGAACATAGAAAAATATGTGGTCAACACAGAGTTGCTAAGATTGTTATGCCAACGAAGGAGAAATCTATCGCTAAATTCAAGAATTATGAAAGGATGCTGAAATTACCTTATGTCATCTATGCTGACTTTGAAAGCATTCTTACTCCTTATCACGGGTGTTCTTCTAATCCCGAAACGTCTTATACAGTTCCATATCAGAAGCATATTCCTATGAGTTTCTGTGTTTATGTCAAATCCTCAGCTGCAATTGAAGGTTTACAGACTGATCTTCCTACAGAACCCTATGTATATCGTGGTTATGATGCTGCATCGAAGTTTATGGAGTATGTAAGTTCTCTCGCAAAGAAGATTAATGGTGTATATAAAACTGGTGCTCCATTAACTCTAACAGATGAGCAGCAGAAATCATTCGAATCTTCTACAGAATGCTACTTATGTGGTAAAGAATTTACCGGAGATAATTGGAAAGTACGGGATCATGATCATATAAGTGGAGAATATCGAGGAAGTCTACATAATCAGTGTAATCTAACCTGTAAAACGCCTAATTATATTCCCGTCTTCATACATAACCTGAGTGGATATGACTCCCATTTTATTGTTAAAGAGTTAGGCTGTACTAGCGATAGAGTAGAAGTTATTCCTAGCTCTGAGGAAAGTTACATATCATTTTCCAAGTATGTTGGAAATATAAAACTTCGCTTTGTGGATACCTACCGCTTCCTTAGTACCAGCTTGGATAAACTAGCAAAAAATCTAACATCATATCCTGAAACTCTAAAGCACTTTGGAGCAGAGAAGATCAAATTGATGACACGTAAGGGTGTTTTCCCCTACGATTACGTTACATCGTGGGATGTTTTAAGTGAAACAGAACTTCCTCCAAGGGAGGCATTCTACAACAAGTTGAACAAAGAAGAAATTAGTGATGGAGAGTATGAACACGCAAAAAGTGTATGGAGACAGTTCAACGTTAAAACATTAGGAGAGTATAGCGATCTCTATCTAACTTCAGATGTTCTTCTGTTAGCTGATGTGTTTGAGACATTCAGAGACCAGACCCTAAAAACGCATAAAGTTGATCCTGCACATTATTTTACATCTCCTGGACTTACGTGGGATGCAATGCTGCTGTATACAGGAATCGAACTAGAATTGCTACAGGATTACGATCAGCTACTCATGGTTGAATCAGGTATAAGAGGAGGATTATGTCAAGTTTCTCATAGGTATGCAAAGGCTAACAACATCTACATGAACGAGTATGACTCAAGTAAGCCCTCTCAATATATTACGTACGAGGACGCAAATAACCAATATGGCTGGGCAATGTGCCACGCCCTTCCTTATGGGGGTTTTGAGTGGGTTTCTCCTGCAGACATTAACCTAGAAATACTTCGAGAAGATGACCCTCTCGGATACATTTTAGAAGTGGACCTTGAATATCCTACAGAACTTCATGAGCTGCATAATGATTTACCGTTCCTGCCTGAATGTATCAAGCCTAAGGATTCTTCTACAAAGAAACTAATTCCACACCTTGGATCACGAACTAAGTATGTGGTGCATTACATGACCTTGAAACAGGCCCTTGATCATGGGTTACAACTGATAAAAATCCATCGTGTGCTACAATTTCGACAGTCGTGCTGGTTAAAGCCTTATGTCGAATTCAATAACCGGCTACGACAAGGATCTAGCAATGATTTCGAGAAGGATCTGTACAAACTTTATAACAATGCTATGTTTGGAAAAACTATGGAGAATATAAGAAATCGACTGAATATACGACTTGTTACCGATTGGAAGACATTGGAAAAGCTGGTTGCTAAGCCCACGTTTATTGATCGAACTATATATGGACCTAATCTGGCTGCAGTACACATGGCTTCGCGGGAGATAGTGTTCAACAAACCTATATACATCGGGATGTGTGTGCTGGATATCTCAAAGACCTTGATGTATCGATATCACTATGATGTGTTATTGCCGTATTACGGGCTTGAAAATCTAAAACTCATGTACATGGATACAGACTCTTTCATCCATAGAGTGACTACAAGAGATATATACCAGGATAAGTTACGCTTTCTTGAACATCTGGATACAGCTGATTATCCTCTCGACCATATATGCCATTCTAAAAACAACAGGAAAGTTTTGGGAAAATTTAAAGATGAAGCCTGTGGGAAAATTATTCATCGTTTTGTAGGGCTGAGACCCAAGATGTATGCTCTCGACATGGATGGAAGTGTAATCAAGAAGATTAAAGGCATAAAGCGTAGCGCAATCAACCAATATATCAACTTCGATAGCTATGTGGATTGTCTTAAAACCCAAAAGATCCTAAGAACTCCTATGAACCTGATCCTATCCCAAAAACATAATGTTTCTACAGTTGAAGCTAATAAAATATCCCTATCGCCTCATGACAACAAGAGAGTGATTGCCGAGGACGGAGTATCAACATACGCCTACGGGCATTATAGAGTTGCAAAAAGAATGCAAGAGGGGAGCAACTTAGATTAGAAGATAATGGTGATCTCTATAAGCTATCCTACAGAATGAATAGTTACACAAGTGGCATCTATCCTAGGACTCCCAAGACGCCTGAAGAAGAAAGAATAAATGGGAAAAATGGATGAAGGCGTTAACTCTGCCACTAGGATTACATTCTAGTGCTGGTCTCCAGCCCAGATAAAAGAGGAGAGGCGTCTACCATTGAACTACAAGCTAAGTATACCCTGATTTACGTTATACAAACACCAGTAAAAGCTTGGGAGGGGGGGTATCATAAGAGAATTTACAAAATATTCCGCATAAAACTAATCTATAAGTACTTCAATATCGGTGGTTAGAGTATCAGACAGTGTTAGCTTTAAAGCTTCATAAAAGAGGATAGAGTAGACCGGAAGTAAGTGCAAAGAATACAATGTGAAAAACAAATGCTTCAAAAGAAATACAAAGATCGGTTAGGTAACTACACCTGATCAATTAGCCAATGTAGCCAAACTACCAAATGTAACCAAATGTAACCAAATGTAACCACACATGTAACCAAATGTAACCAAATGTAACAACAAATGTAACCAAATGTAACCAAATGTAACCACGCATGTAACCAAATGTAACCAAATGTAACCCCAAATGTAACCAAATGTAACCACGCATGTAACCAAATGTAACCAAATGTAACCAAATGTAACCACAAGTAACCAAATGTAACCAAATGTAACCACAAATGTAACCAAATGTAACCAAATGTAACCAAATGTAACCACAAATGTAACCAAATGTAACCACGCATGTAACATAATGTAACCAAATGTAACCAAATGTAACCACAAATGTAACCAAATGTAACCACGCATGTAACCAAATGTAACCAAATGTAACCAAATGTAACCACAAATGTAACCAAATGTAACCACGCATATGAACAAATGTGACCAAATTAACCACACATGTAACCACGAAAATGTAACCATGTAGCCAAAAGCACAGTTAGGTTAGGTTATAACGGAATGAAATAGTAAAGCATAAGTGAAGGACTTGGGTTAGGTTAGGCTTTGGGTTAACTTAGGTTAGGTTAGGTTATAATGGGATGAAATAGTAAAGCATAAGTGAAGGACTTGGGTTATCTTAAAATGTTGGGTTAGTTTATGTTAGGTTAGGTTAGGTTAGCTTATAATGGAATGAAATAGTAAAGCATAAGTGAAGGACTTGGGTTAGGTTAGGCTTTGGGTTAACTTAGGTTAGGTTAGGTTATAATGGGATGAAATAGTAAAGCATAAGTGAAGGACTTGGGTTATCTTAAAATGTTGGGTTAGTTTAGGTTAGGTTAGCTTATAATGGAATGAAATAGTAAAGCATAAGTGAAGGACTTGGGTTAGGTTAGGCTTTGGGTTAACTTAGGTTAGGTTAGGTTATAATGGGATGAAATAGTAAAGCATAAGTGAAGGACTTGGGTTATCTTAAAATGTTGGGTTAGTTTAGGTTAGGTTAGGTTAGCTTATAATGGAATGAAATAGTAAAGCATAAGTGAAGGATTTGGGTTAGGTTAGGCTTTGGGTTAACTTAGGTTAGGTTAGGTTATAATGGGATGAAATAGTAAAGCATAAGTGAAGGACTTAGGTTATCTTAAAATGTTGGGTTAGTTTAGGTTAGGTTAGGTTATAATGGAATGAAATAGTAAGGCATAAGTGTAGGTTAAAGTGATAGAAATACCGATTACAAATGAGGAGTAAACGTTTTGAAATGATTAAAGAAAATCATGAACTACAGTAAATAAAATATAGTCTAAGTCAACTAAGTATAACTAAAATATAGTAAATACGCCCCAAAAGCCTCTAAATACCTCCTAAGAAGCTCTAAATTATACCATAAAGTCACTAATGCACCCCTCAGGATACTAAATTGGTCGCAAATGTCTCTATATACACCCCCAGCCTCTGAATACATTAAAAAGGGATAAAATATGCCCCAAAAGACCCCAGAAACACCAAAAAAGTTTTGTAAATACGTCTCAGAAGCATCTAGATACCGCAAAAGACACTAAATGTACACCGCAAGACACTAGATACCTACAAAAATCCTCTAAATACATCCTAAGGAGCTATCAAAACTTCAAAAATCCACTAAATACACCAAAAAGACCCTAAATACATCCCAAGAAGACCCTAAATACTTCAAAAAGCCACTAAATATGTCCTCCAGAGCCCCTCAATACATGATGAAAGCTGCTAAATACAGCAAAAAGTCAGTAAATACGTTGCTAAAGCCGCTAAAAACGCCTACAACCTATAAATACAGCAAGAAGCCAGGAAATACGTTCTAAAAGCTCCTAAATACGTCTCCAAAACCTCTATAGTAGCCCGAAAAGCCAGTAAATACGTTGCAAAATTCTCTAAATACGCCCCGAAAGCCTCTAAATACACCAAAAAGAGTCTAAATACGTCTCACCAGAGTCTAAATACATATCTAAAACTTCTAAATTACACAAAAAGCCTCTCAATGTGCTCCAAAAGCCCTTAAACACTCCAAAAATACTCTAAATACGCTCCAAAAGCCTCTTAATACATAAAAAACGACTAAAGATGCCCGCAAAGGAACCTAAATACACAAAAAGAGTCTAAGTACATACAGCAAAAATAATATAATAATATAATATAAACCCTTAAATTTCATAGATTGCGCACGGCCGCCATCTTGCCCTTTTGGGTCTGCGCTGAAACACTCCAAATTACCCTACTGGTGGCCACTGCTCTAGCCAATGAAGGATGCAGTCGGACGATGCTCGACAACAGAATATCTTCCCCATGTGGAGTAAACCAAGGGATAGGGGCTGATTCCGATTTGCTGTTGTAAACACCATAGTGCGATGTTAGTCTGATTATAAAATATATGTACTTGTGTGTCTCTCTGAATATACGTGTCCGTTTGTCTGTCGGACTGTGAACTTTATAACTTACAAACGAAACGTCGGTTAACATATGATGCAGGAAAGAAATGGTCTCTGTTGATATTAAACATCTCGAAGATCTCACCAGCATCCACATCAATCCCAAGCTTGCTCAGCAGCTATGAGAGGTAACCATAAAAGTTTGCGTAGATATTGTTAAGAAACAACAAAAAATTAAAGCTTTGAATCAATTTTTATTGCTTTAAAACTTTATATTAAATGGTCAAAATATGTTGATCACATATATAACACTAATTCACTTATGACACAAATATATTCATAAATGGTAGATTTCTGAAGAAGTTTAAGAGACGGTACGCTACTTAGGTCCGTTCTCTTTGCCAGTCAGACGCGAAGTGAGTTGAAGTGACGCGGCCATCGGTTTGGTGCTTTAGTTCAAAATGTATCCGTTAGACAAACACTGGTTTCAAACCAATACTCATTTATTTATTATCTTTTTTCTGCTTCTTTCTTATTTTGACTGTTATTTGTTATTTATATTATAGTCATTATTCATATCTATGGCTCTCTTATTAAATATAATATATAAACGTCTTTCTTAATCTGCCTCTGAAACTTTATATTGCCTGCAGAGCTAGTAGTAGGTGTGCTAGATCACCAGGCGGCCCCACCGAGGTTTTTGGGTAGTCTTCCCTGCGGGGTTGACGCGCGGAAGTGTCATATTCACTTCCATCCCGTCTTGACGTTGTTGTCAATGGGGGTGGGGGTTTAAGAAATCAGGTATTGCCCTATGGAAAGACCCCCGGAGTTATCCATCGCTCCCGGGTTGAAGGAGGCCAGGGTCCTAAGATCTAAGGATCTTGGACTAATTGGGTAGAACCTCTGCACGTAACTAAGTAAAACTTTATATTATTTATTTAATGTAGCGTTATACTGATTGCAAGGGGACTCTTGCGTCGTCAGCCTCGTCAATGAAGATTGAGAATGTCGAGGTCCGCGGCTGCTCTCGGAGTTATCCTAAAGGATCTGTAGCAAGGATCTCTTGATTCAGGGTGTAGTGGTTGGATCAATTTGGGTACTTGCAAAGAAACACAATTTTATTCTCTTATGACAATCGGTTATATTTCAATTACTAATGAAATACATTTTGGCTAGATGAACTCTGAATGGTTGGCTTCGCGCTAGCGTGGTTGTTTCTCGCGTATCATACACGACATTTTAGCTTGACACTCATACACCAACTATTTGATGGACGCGATTTCTCCCGTGTACCATCATACGACTTTTCGTTAGGCCCACGGACATCAACTAACTTTAATGGACGCGATTTCTGCTCGTGTTCCAAGTCTTTGCAGCTTGGCACACAGACGCCAACTAACTTTACTGAACGCGGTTTCTTCCCGTATGCTATTACATGACTCTTCGGTGTGGCACCCAGACGCCAACTAACTTTGGATGGACATTTGTTCCCCGGATAAGTCATACGACTCCTTAATTTTCCCTACAGCTTATTATTTATTTAATTAGTTGGTTGATAGAACGCATATGGCGTCCCTTTTATGGAAACAACCTCTCTCCCATCTTTCTAGACCTCACACGATTCCTCCTGTCAAAACTAGGCTTGAAAATAAACACCAGTTGCCACCCTTAAGATTTATGGCTGCGTCCGCCCTACTAAGGGGAACGAAACGACTTTTTCCAGAGTACGTCACAAAATAGACAATACACACAAGATTTTCGTTTTTTAATAAAAATCTGACAATTCCAAATTACATTTTGAATGGCAAATTAAGCAGGTATTAACATTTTTGCTGCCAAAGTCGATTAGATCGACCATGCCTGCTCGGTGTTTAAATGCCAACCTCAAAAATGTCGGCAGCGGTGAAAAGTACCAGCCTGCTGCTTATGGTAATGTTAGCTTTTAGGGGGAAAAAAACATAACAAATATACTTTAAATCAAAAAATTAAAAAACCGTAAAAAGTTAATTTTGCCGATTAATTTCTGTTAAATACTCTATTAACTAACAGAATCATCAGAGAGGAAATATATACCCAAAAAATATTTATTTATAACAACAAGGAGTAGTAATTCTGTGTTGTTGTTTTTTTAATTTTGAATGAAATGTTATATATTTCTCTTGAAATAACGAAATTATTTTACCACTACAAAAGTATTCTCAATTACAAATATAATAATTATAAACACATTTTAATAACTGTGTGATGTTAAATAAAAATTACGAAAAATTTTGACATTATACCGCGAATCTAAGAATTCTCTGTTTACATATATAAACATATAAATAATATGATAATCACATACAGGTTCATAAATTAAATTATAAAACGTTAGTTAAAAAGTTAGATGTTACTTCGCAAAGTTAGGCATTCCTAGCGACTTTCCTCGCTGTTAGAGCATTTGTATCGATACCACACACACTCTAATATTAAATAAGTTTGTTGTCATCTCTCCCTAGCACTAAAACATCGCGAGAATAGCTTTCCATGCTCGTTTTACATGTTATAAACAGAACTGGACAGAATATGGTCAAACTATATTGGTGAGGATTGGAAATATCGTTCTTCATGTTAAAAAAAATCCCTTTTAATGACCTAGAAAATACCGTTATAAAGAAGAACGTTTGCTCTTTTTTTTCAGTTACATAAACGGCATCCCTATAGGATGTTTCAAAAATAGATTTACACCCTCACAAATACTGCGTCGATTGGATCGACGTTGGCACTCTTCTTTCGGTATAGCACAGTCGATTACATCGACGATCGACATGATCGGGGTAAAGCAAAATTCAACATTTTGTTATCAAGGATTGCAATTATTTATACTGATGTGTTGAAATATATGGGTTGGATAAAAAGTAATGAGAACTACTTTTTCCTTCTGAAATGATTATATTGACAGGAGTACGATAGTTACATGCCTTCAATATAATCACCCCCATTGCCAAAATCACCCAACCCTTGTAAAAGTGCATAAACATAGGCAACAATTTAAAATCTAGACCAAAACTTTATTAATATGCTCTTTTTACAGAATAAATAAATAAACAAATAAATAAAGTAGTGAACAAGAAGTTATAAAGATATCGATGACAACATTTTAATCGATAGCTAATGCTATAATCCATGCGCCAGAAGAATACCCTATAAAACCTCCCTTCATTTTCGTATGTTACACTCTTGAATAGATAGTGTAACTATGTGGGTTCGAGAAATTAAAAGTCCAAGTTACAAACACCAAAAATTACTCTTTATTTCTGTGGAAACACACTTCGTCAACTTTTACAGTTGCTGAATTATGTTACATACACAATACAACTTGCAAGGTGAACGACCAAAACGCAGCTCAATTAACAACTGACTTACTGTGGCAGGTGGTGGCTCCCTTTTTATAGATTACTCACTATCCGGAATGTTCTAAAACAATCAAGACGGCGCTGGAAGAAAGACGAACTCTCTAGAAATCCGTCTCCTTCCCCCCAACGTTTCGGCGAGCTTTTATCTGCGCACCGCACTGCCCGTCTCTTTGACTTAGTTGCTGCGCCGCCTCAATAGTTCATTCGCGACACTATCATTACCTGTGGAGCACCAAAATATTTATAGATACAACTGTTTGTCAATATACTAGGATTGACCAAAAGTATGTGATATTAAAATTATTATAACTACTTTCAGGTGATTGCGTGATACCGGCAGGGGCTAATGTAGGGTTCATGCCTCATGTCACTCATCGACATCCTGACTTCTTTCCGGACCCCGAAAATTTTGATCCAGAGAGATTCCTACCAGAGAACTGTGTTGGCAGACATCCTTATTGTTATATTCCCTTCAGTGCTGGGCCCAGAAATTGTATAGGTAAGATTTAAAACACACATCTATATATCAGTGTTTTAATAAAGCAAAAGTAACCACCAGGAAATTTCTGTTCACCTGCAGGTCAAAAGTTCGCCATGTTGGAGATGAAAGCCACGCTGTCTTCGCTGCTTAGAAGGTACCACTTCTCAAATGTGGGCTCGCAAGAGCCTCATCTTATTGCTGAATTAGTACTCAGGTCTTATAATGGTATTCAAGTGCAGATAAAGAGAAGAAAACTTGATTGAAGCAGTAACTAGGTTCACGTTGACCTTTCGGAGCAAAATATGTACAACTACAATTTGTACTGCTTTTTGCAACAATACTGACTGCTAATATCTGACGAAAGCATCTCACAGAGGAGTAAATAACAGTCAGAATTTGTTATATCTGAAAACGAAAAGGGCGAATAATTATATTTGGTTGTATCGACCTCAGCTCTAACTTAAGGGTACTGATGCTGAATATTCCGCCATGTTTGAAGTAAAATCATGGTTTGTAATTTCCACACTAAACATCCCCAGAAGCTATAAGCCAGGTATTTAGTGATGGCTTTGCTTTCTTGGGCAAACAAATGAAGGTGTGTATGCAAATATATAATTCTAAAACTTGACTTTTTGTATTCTTCTTTTTTTAAGCTGTTTATCACTTTAACATGCTACCATTTTGGTCCATTTCGTTAATTTCCTTTCAAATATTTCTTCGAATATGGATGAAGAGATCCAACCCTGTCTTTGTCATCATGTATTGTTTATACATAGAGTTTGCTCATTCATATATCCGCACATCATATTTTTATTTCTTGCAAGTAAATTTTGGACGTTACAAAAATGTAATCTATGTTAGTGAAGAAATAAATAAAAACGTTGTACGCAAAATATAAAACCTTAACATTTTTACACATGTATTACTCAATTTATACATTGGCGGAAAAAATTTGCAACACCCTACAGGACTGTGTTCATTGAAATATGGTTACACTATGTGAACATTGAGGGGTTATGACGATTAAAGCATCGCAGTCAGCAAACAATAGATGCCACTGTTCAGGCGTGTCTCAGATCTATGTGTCCACTTTGGAGGTAATCACTGTGGTACCATCACAGTTGAATAGTAATGTCAAAAGATTGTCTAAGGTAAAGCATGCCACAACAAAGCGAACGTGCTTCTTGTGCACAGTTACAGCCATTTGAAGACGGAGTCGAATTGTTGGCCTGCATGAAGATGGATGGAGCTATCGACAAACTGCTGCACATGTTGGGCAGAGTGTATCGATGGTGTATCCTTGTTTTCAGCAATGATCTTTGCAACATTCTCACTCCAGTAGACCAGGTTCTGAGCGGCCTCGTAGTAGAAACGTACGTCTGGATTGGCGCGTTGTATGGACTGGGTGCCTGAACATCCACCAAGGAAGTCATCTGGGCAAAGTAGTACCAGGTGTGTCAGCATGGAAACCGTCTTCTTGCAGCTGGATTCAAATCACGTATGCATCTGGCTAAGGTACCTCTTACACTACAACACATGATTCAAATCACCTGTGCATCTGGCTAAGGTACTTCTTACACTACAACACCTTCATGTACGTCTACTCTGGTGTCGAGAAAGGGTTAATTGGACAATGGCACGGCACTCTGTTGTCTTCAGTGATGAGAGTAGGTTCTATCTGTGGACTAGTAATGGTCGATAGGCGTATGACATAGACCCAATAAGTGAACTCGTCCAGGGTGCATTCACCTACGACACAAACGCCCAACTCCTGGCATCATGGTGTCGGGTGCCATCACTTACAGCTCACGTATGCTTTTGATGTTTGTGCAGGGACGTGAATCTCATGCAAGCTACACCCAGCAAGTAATTAATCCTGTGTTATTGCCATTTCTTCACAAGGAAAGCAATGTGCTGTTTTCAACAGGACAAAGCACGTTCCCATACACTTGCTGTATGCGATATGCTCTCATGATGTACAAGTGCCCTCACCAATTGATTCTGCACAGACGGATACAAACACTGCTTAACTGAGACAAGTACAGGATACTTGGGACAGTGTATCACAGTCTGCCTGTACGAATGTATGCCTGTATTACTGCCTGAGTACGGTACACCAAATACTGATGCAGCTGTTTGGACATACCTACCTGTGACATGTCTACTTCATTTCTGTTGACTGTTGTCATATGATGCTACTCGTATCATGACGTATTACCTTTAACTTAACTCTCCATTAAAGTTAAGCAATAATTAATGGTGTTACACTTTTTTCCACCATTGTATTACCTTCTGTGTTACATTACTTGAGAAGTACAGTATCCCATCTAAAAATTCTATACTGAGATTTCACAGGAAATACGTGTTTTGAGAGTCCATGAATCCAAAAAGGAAGCAATTTTATTTTTAAAAAATGAGGACGTGTGTGTTAATGTGCAGTTCTATCTGTATGTGGACAATATAACTTAAAAGCAATCTGTCTTTATCTCCCAGGTTTCGGTACACTATTCTGCACTCACAACTGTTCAAATCACTCATGTGGCCGAGAAGCACGTTTTCTTCGTTATCTTGTGCATGTGCTACGCGTAATAAGTGATGATTTAATGCAAATGTATCCAAGACGAACATCTCGCTCACGCACGGCACAGATCTATTGTGGGCTACACTCCCGGGAGGAAAATGTGAGGTAAAGAGAGACCGCATGCCAGCAGAAAGCGGGAACAGAGCAGAGCCAAAGAAGTCCTCTTTTACAGATACACCGTCACTCAGAGAGAAAGTAATGAAACGGCCCTGGCTGACTGGCCACTGGCAGTGAGGGCTAGGAAAAAAAAAGCGGTTTAACAGCGCAATCATCCGCACCATCTACCTGCATATGGCTGCGCTGATAACCAAACCTGAAAGATGACAATGGAATGAAATGAGGAATCTAAAGAATGGTAAGCCATGTACCATCAGAATCGAGCCCATGAATTTCCGAATGTGGACCAAAGAGTTACCATCTAAACCTCTCCGATCGGTACTGATTAGTGGGACTGTTGTATTTTAATTGCTGTGAGAAATTATTTTTAATTTTCTAAAATGAATTTTAACTAAACCTTTTCAGCATAGTCCTAGATAAGAAAATGTAGTCTTGGTAATTTTAAGGAAATCTTTAAAATTTAAAATGGTTAATCATTGTTATAGTATATTTTAAAAAGTTTGGTGAAACCACTATAAATGTTAAATTTCATTTGTCTAAGTTACTGTGCTCACCTCTTAGTCTTTCTCTGTCTTTAATAATAATAATAATAATAATAATAATAATAATAATAATAATAATAATAATAATAATAATAATAATAATAATAATAATAATAATAATAATAATAATAATAATAATAATAATAATAATAATAATAATAATAATAATAATAATAATAATAATAATAATAATAATAATAATAATAATAATAATAATAATAATAATAATAATAATAATAATAA
Organism: Mantis religiosa; assembly: GCA_030765055.1. Lineage (NCBI taxonomy): Eukaryota > Metazoa > Arthropoda > Insecta > Mantodea > Mantidae > Mantis > Mantis religiosa. Next base: position 88,627,390 of record CM060958.1, read on the forward strand.
TAATAATAATAATAATAATAATAATAATAATAATAATAATAATAATAATAATAATAATAATAATAATAATAATAATAATAATAATAATAATAATAATAATAATAATAATAATAATAATAATAAATATACATCAAATATACAGAATCCAGTATTATACTGTAAAGACCAGCTGATGTGACATACAGCCTTGTTTCAGCTCTTAAGTCTTCTATGACCTCTTTTTGGCCTGCAGCCACTTTAGTCCTTGGAGTAAGAGTAGTTGACCTTGCTCACAAGCAACTAACCTTAAGTAGGCCGCTCTAATCTGCTATTTAAAACTGAAATTATATAGTTTAACACATATTGTCAGTTTATGAATGATGCTACGAAAACAGTACAAGGAGTTAATACTTTGATATCCAGCGTAAACAACATACATAGGTTGCTTCAAATATAGTACAAATATTATAATCTGGGTATTCAATATAAGTTATACAAAAAAAGTTACCACGGCTCAGGAATTGAAGATACTTCCAGTTCTTCGCAGAATGTAATTATAAAAAGAGGAATTAGGTGTTGATTCTGACTTACAAAATGCCTGAGTGAGGAGTCCTCCTAGAAGCGATAAGTAGGAGTTCTGGCATTCCATATGCATGACTAAGAAAATGTTTCATCGCCTTTACGGTCAAGAACTTGATGATTCCTAAACCAAATTGTGTCTGACACACTATGGCCGTGTGACGTCACACCGATTCTCGGGGTCATTGTAAGGGATTAGATTGGATTGGATTATGCTACAGAGGGGATTATGCTCGGCACGGAGTTCCAGTGTTGGTGTATTGTACATATGCTCCAAATGGGGCATCCCCAGAAGGAAGAATGAGGCGAGAGGAGACATAGGATGGCCGACCCAAGGAGTCACTATAGTGCAGAGCGCAGATTCGCTAAAATCGACCAGTTGGAAACTCCCTGGCAGGCCAGTACAGACGGCATCCCAAACACCGTGGTCCTGAAATGGCCCATCAGGTCGGCCCGAAGACCAGAGACCGTCCTACGAAGGAGAAAATGCTCACTCTGGGCAATATCATCCTACCATGTACCGCCGAGACACCCGCCGACACTTTTACTTTGAAAGACCCCACCAAGTGAGAAATGATGTGAAATGGTAATAGAGATGAAATGAAGGGACAGGAAATTTGGGGGACGTAATTAACCTACCAGCATTCGCCTGGCGACCAGGGAAACCCCCAAAAATACTCATGGTTCAGGTAGACCGGCCACGGGAATCGAACCCGGACCCTGATCTATCCTGCTTGGTCATTGCTAAAGGAAGGGAACAAGCATTAAAGCTATTTAAGCATATATTTCCTTTGCTCTGCAATTCTTTGCCAACAGGAACATGCCTTTCCCCGGACAAAAGCACTGTCACCGAGTTCCCTTTTCAAGACCAAGAGCATGAAATCCCCCAGGGACCTACTACGGTAAGTATGGGATTGGTCATCCGGAGTCCCGAGCCAATTTGGGTAAAGGTTTGAATTACTGGGCTCAATAAACCCAGATGATGATCTTCCTAAGGTTAATTTAGTTAATCGCCTACTGTCTCTCATTAGAGCTACATGGCTATTTAATTAAAACTGTAAAGTGAGAAGATAATACAATAAACCTCTAAGTTTCAGTGTTTCTTCCTCCTTTATAGTAACTTAAGTCAAGAGCATGAAAACTCTCACTCTGTGATGTCACAAAGCATTCAATTAGCTTAAATTAATCTGATGTAGTAAAGAAGTTGCTGAAGTGCTTCATAATCATATTGCAATTAATAATCAATTTTTAATAAAACTAATATTACATATCAGACAGCAATAAATCAATTAATATTTTGCTTATTACAGTGAAAGCTTAAGTTTATAATAGTTATACATAGTAAAACTTACTTACTTACAATGAGGTTTGCGTATTATCCTGGGAATTACGACTTTATCTCGAATATTTTACAAGAAATGTTGAAGAAAGTACGAAACAAATCTCTGAGTCAAATTAATAGATATCACATAAAGTCGCTTGCATTAGGTATTTTATGCTTCTAGAATAGCTTTATTACATATTTACATTTAAAAGGTTCAAGAATTAAAATAATAACAATAAACTGAACTGCTTGTTCTGTTGCACTTTGAAGAATGAAGACTCAACAAAAACCGTTTGTTGTTAGAGTATATTATTACTTTAAGCAGAAACTTTGTGATATGCTTTATAGAAAATATGACACTTTAGCTAGAACATTCAATTATGAAAGTTTCTGCCAGTATTCGTACTTTGCCTCTCCGCTTTACGAAAGTCCCTCCCTAGGGTCTGAAGTTCAGCATCGACAAAACTCATATTGCTGTCATGAACTATTTATAAACTGGCCATGTTTTCGTGCGATTCCGAGCTTCCGTATATTATCTTTACCTCTGATAGGAATATTTTCAAAACTACATATTTCTGATTTTTTTAAAGAAAAGATCTAAGGAGTCGCACTATTTTTTCTAATTATGATTAATTTTCATTTCTCTTCTAGAATATGACTAGCACAAATGCTTATCTTCTCACCTCTTTCGTGTCAGTCAAAATAATATTTGCTAAATGGTTTCGTTGTACATTTTGTTGAAGTAGTATATATAAATATAATAGAGGCAAATTTATGCAAAAATAGTTTAAAATTAGCTGCCAGTACGCTAGTCTTCATATTTTATCGGTACTCTTTTTCATGGTCTCAAAGAGAAATAAAAGAGTGGTGACCTTGCAGTTCAAAAATATAAGTAAAACTTTAAACCTGAAAAATTCAAAATAACAAAAGCGAATATCTCGAAATATCTCAAAATGTTTTATTCTACATACTTGGTATGTTTTACGAGATCAGTATATTTGTTTTTCCTCCTTTTCTATTCTTATCTGGGTATAAGTAGGCGAGAGAGTGTATTGTACCCAAACATTAAATACTGATATTTCACAGAAAATCACGTAGTGATAGATAAATAAATAACTTTAAATAATAAAGGGTATCACACATAAAACCGGTACGCATCACAGCATTCATTATGTTGCATTATATTATGTTAATTCCTCAACCAAGTAACTTCCTATGCAAACGTGAGATAAATATGTCATGACTTACCAGTTATAACAAGTGCTGAGAGTACCCTCCTACAGGCATCCAGGCATCACTGCGCTCTTACCAGAATGCAACGTTCGAAGATAAGAGCCAGTTGCAATAAGTAACTCGTTTCTTTTTGTCTTGTTCTTGTAACTCATACACCATACTGACACGAAATAGTCGGAATTTGAGATCTTTTGTTAGTACGCGATGCCATGTTGTACGAGATACACAAACATGACCGCCTCGGTAGCGTGGTGGTAGAGTGTCTGCCTCACGTTCAAGAGGTCCCGAGTTCGAATCTCGGTCAGAATGAGTTACCTGGATAAGGTTTTTCCGGGGTTTTCCCTTATCCTGAAAGACGAATGTCGGGTAACTCTAAGCTCCATGGACCCTGGGCTCATTTGAGTATCATTTCGTCCATTGCATTCATCCTCCAATATGACTTAACGTTGGAAGACATTAAATTACACACAAAAAAACACACAAACTTGTTGAGACAATCTCCTTATGGATTTATTGTAACTTCTTGTTATGTTTCTTCGAATTCTATCGACTACCGGTCGGGTTCTTACTATCGGACGCTTGCTCTTCATATTTATGATGGAACCTCTAGCTTCCCCCCCCCCCCCCCCATTTCTTGTACAGAACTTGAATTGTGCTGGTTGTGTGTACCCTGACATGAGGGTATTTATCCCCAAACATTTCTTTAAACCCATTAATGGAGCCTGTTCTTGTGTAAAATTCCACTATATTAATTCCTTTTTCAATTGAGAACTGCACAATTTCTCTAACAATATTTACGATATTTACCACAATAATTGCTGTCAAATTAAAATACACAATTCCAAAAATGGGTCGCAAATGTAGCCAACATTATTTATAAAAAAACAAGAGCCAAATATGAACAAAGCGGGCTAAGTGCAGAGGGACATACCGATTTTATGTGGGACATGCTGTATAAAGCGTTCCGTATGTGTGAATAAAATTTAAAACGAGGAGTAGGGTAAATATTACACTTGGTATTTAAGTTCATCATCATCCCAGGATGCGACATGAGGAGTATCAAGAAAATCCCTCAGCCCAATTTAAACCGTTTCTTAAAACTTTTTCCATATTTCTTATTTTTTCGTAAAGTAATGACTTTCACTGAGATACCTCATTTTTAACTGACAAAATAGACAAAATAACACGTGTATATCTTCAATTATATTCGACGAATAGCCTATAACGTCCACTTAATCATGATTTTTTTTTTTTTTTTTTTTTTTTTTTTTTTTGAAATTTACGTCCTCCAACGTTAAGTCATATCGGACGATGAATGAAATCGGTGAAGTGATGCTAAAATGCATCCGTAGTCCATGGAGCTTACAGTTACCCGACATTCGTCTATCAGGATAAGGGAAAACCCCGTAAAAACCCTTATCCAGGTAGCTCACCCTAACCGAGATTCGAACTCGGGACCTCTTGAACGTGAGGCAGACACGCTACCATTTACGCTAACGAGACGGGCAATCCTGAATTAGATTTGCATAATTGCAGAAATAAAATGTATATTTCGTTAAATGTACACAACCTTATACCACCAGCTCGGGTGGAATTAATTATTACGAGATATATTTTATTCCTTGTTGATTTGAGGTTTCAAATATTTATACTTTTCTAAAATTCTAAGTCGCTATTCATTACTTCTCAAGATCATGCAAGGAGCATGGAATTTCAAAGTCATTACCCAGAGAATCGCTTTTTAAAAAGGTGACTTTAACCCACACCTACTGTGTTAACATCTGCAAATAATATGTAAATGTATAACCAAAGTTAATCAAGATTAGCAAGAAATAGAAGAGCAGAATAGCATTCTAAGAACATTTTGGAGGATTTAGAGGAGAAACGAATGCGAAACCAACTCAGCAGAGTTCTCCCTAGTAAGCTATTGTATATCGCTTACTGTTTCCCGCTTGTAGGAATTTATACATGATTGATTTTGAATAAACAATTCAAAGACCACTCAGAACATACATTATTTCTGGTAAACATTTCGTTCTTACTGACAATGTCTTAAACATATAATGCAATTATTAGAGGTATTTTCGGGAGGAAAAATTGATAAAACTTTGTCCATAACTCGTAGGTGGGGTGTAGAAAATTTTCTGCAAATTGTGTTTCACCCTATTCTTTTTTATGTTCTATTCTACGTCGTCGTTAACCCCTAAGATATATCGGTGACTTTTTACCTTTGAAACAGAGAAAAAACAACGATATTCACTTTTTGATTTTGTGTTTATATTACTCTTATTTATTATATTCAGTTAAAATACATACACACACACACTCTCTCTTCCTTTCCCTCTCTCTCGTCTTCTAATCTGTAATTTCAGACTAGTGATGATAAGGAATAACTCGAATAACGAAACACCCCAATCGAACTCGATATCTCTGTGAAGGATAGCATTTTAACCATCAGACCACAGATGCAGTCATCCAATGTTGTTGCAAATAAGTGATATCAGTTCAACAATCTGTTTTAATTATATGCTTTTCTAGAGGGAGACTCCAAAAATAAATATTTTCATACTCAGTGGAATTTCTGGGTGAAATATAATAAATGGCTCCTCTTCTTCTCTAAGTTCCTATCCTCTTCTCTAAGCAGTGCAGCCATAGAAATATATAAGTATTAAAGCAAGGTTGAAAAGAAATTAAGTTTTCCTGTTATAGATTTTAAGCAGTGACCTCGTAGGTAACAAATGATCCCCATACCTCGTAGGTTTGATGGCGTTTGTGGAATGTCCACGATCTTTGGCTGCTGTTATTAGCTCTGTTTAACAATATCCCCGTTCATAAGGAAGTGTTAAGAACCGCAATAAAATCTCAAGTGCCGCTAGTGGGCTATTCAACCGCCTTTCACACTTATTTTGTAACATCTGCTTAAAGTCTAACAGCTTCTTAAAGTCACTAGGCATTCTGTAACCTCGTGAGAACTTTATCATCATTTGGTTGACAGGAAAATAATATGTTTAACCGAGACCATTGTCAGAAATTCAATTAAAAAACGGATGCACGTTTACTGCTACGAGGCTTTAAAGATCATCGATAACCAGTTCTTAAACAAAAAGTTACAGAAGGGTCCTGATTTATATATGAAAGAAAACATTTTAAGATAGTACAAAATGTTAAATGTTAGAATTACATGGGGAAAAAAAATCCAGTATCACGTAATTACCAAACGGAGTAAAATGTGAGATATGAAGAGAACAACTTCATGAAACTAGGAAGCAGTCTATTCCCCAAGTCAGTAAATATTCCACAGGGAACCGCCTCTAATTAATTTTATAATTATAAACGAAGTCTCTCGCTTGAGTTACCCTCTTTATTATTTCACTCCTGGAAATCACAGATGTTAGCAAATTCCTTCTCTGCTAGCAACGGCTTCCCTCGCCACATAGCTTTGCTTTCTCAAAGGCTGCGTCTGTTAGTAATTATTTGGTGAATCAATTACCAACTTCCTCTCGAGTGAATTTGCTTCTTAGTGCAGCATGCTTCGACAGATGTAGTACAGTCCTAGGGTAGGCAAAGAAGTGATGGTATACTTAACGAAATTACAGATATATATATATGTGTGTGAGTGTGTGTGTGTGTGTGTGTGTGTTTGTGTGTGCTTGTGTGTGTGTGTGTGTGTGTGTGTGTGTGTGTGTGTGTGTGTGTGTGTGTGTGTGTGTGTGTGTGTGTGTGTCCTTGTCCTCTGTGGTATAGTCGCCGGTTCCGGAGTTCAGGATTTAAACCCGGCAAGGGCAAAGGACTTTTTTCGGGCTTATAGTCCTCTGTCGTAGATTTATGGGATGTAAAAGAGCCTCATGTTCCATAAAGAGATCTTTGAGCAAGGTTAAGCCTTCTTTCAGGTCCAATATCACTAGGCACTGAGAAACCATAACAGTTGAAAAGCGTTCATAAATAAAACCTCAATTCATTTTTGTTTGTTAGATATTGCATCGGCTATGCAGATCCTCAGGTTTTCAAATCCCTTTAAGAACCTTCTGGAACATATTAATGCGTTGCACTTGCAAAACTTTGTTTACCCATCATACACAAACTATACCTACAATCATTTATTCTTCTATTTCATTATTCATATTAATTGAGACATACGTTTGTAAAAATAGCTCTATTGCATAGTTTCTTAATATTTTATTCTTTTTTTCATGACCAGGAGGTAAAAACGAATAACGACTTACATTTGATAAAAATATACACATTAGAAAAATCAGACCATAGCAAAGAATGTTTCAAAACTGTTAACTCCACAAACAAAAGGAATATTTTGCATAAACTGTTGCTTTAACCTTTATATACTTAGATTTTGTCTACCCCTTGGTTTCTTCAATTATGAAATTGTAATTCAGAATGAAAAGAACTTCAAGAGCTATCTCCATAAAATGCAAAATATGCATAGAAAATACCAGTACTTCACAGTTTTGAAAAATTAATCAAATCGTTAGAGACATTAATGAGAAAATAAAATATGACGAAGCATTCCCCATGAAAATGTAATTTTGGTGGGGGGAATTCCTTGAAAATCTTCGTATCGTATCTCTGGAAGTAACTGAACTTAATATGTTCAATGTTTGTCCAGGAATTCGTTTTTGAGTTGTACAGTTCACAAACACTAACCTTATTTTAAAAGTACTTTCCTTGAATACAGAAATCCTCAAAGCTTGTATTTCCTGTCAAATATAGATATCAAATTTGTTGTGTGGAATGCAGAACTTCTTGTCCCTATTGGTATTGAGGTGCCACACCTCAGAAGTGAGCCCCAGGACACATTTTGCAATCCCGATTCATTAAAAGCGGTGACAAAATTAACAGAAATATCACCCATCCGCTGGGCAGTAAATTTGAAAGCTCAACATGTAAAATGAAATTTATAACACAAGAGGGGATGCTCTTTCTACTGAAAGCCCTGCATCCTGGGAATCTCCCTAACTGTAAATTATGTTTTGGAGGGGAGGGTATGAAACACAAATCTAGAAAGCATCAAAAACACCGAAACCTGCCTTTCTTTAAATCATGGATCTACAATCTTTTCAACGTGGAAGTGTCACATGTAATTTATAGAAAAGTTGGAAAACGGTATGCAACAACAAGAACGTTATTCAAATCTATCATTAATTGAAAGTATTTATACTAAATATAAACTAATTAGGAGGAGACATCAATAAAGCTTTATCTCATGTTAGTAATTAATAACAAAGAAAAATTTAACTAGAATTAGACAATTATAAAATTTATCATACGTATGAACTTAAAAGAATGAAATTTGTCAAAAGGAGTCTAGATTATCGGGAGAGATGTTTATAGAAAATGGCTGGAAAACTCTGGAAAGTAAGAGATCTTAGGAAACGTTTGATAAATAATGGACTGGAAGAGATATGGAGAAGAAAAAGTAATGTGAATAATTTGTTAAAAATTGCAAGAAACAGAGTGACAAATAAAGAGGTGGCTGGCCCCGCAGCTCAGTCGGTAGAGCACCTGCCTACTGTGCAAGGGGTCCCGGGTTAGATTCCCGACTGAGGGGGGGGGTTTCTCCAACCAAGATGATTCCCCATCTTCCCCAGGGTCTGGAATTATGAATGAGAGTGTGAATGTGTACGTGATCTCATGATTCGAATACAAAGTACAAGTAAGCCAACGTATACAAGTTAACACCATCGATATGTTCCAAAGGAGAACGGCCGCCGATATGACCACTGTAATTAAAGGCGAGGTATAAATGAAAAAAAATGAAAATAAATGAAGAGGAGCTAGAACGTATTGTAAAACAAGAGTATAGAGTCTAAAAACCTCATGGAGTGGTATCTCACAAAAGCATTGCCCTACATTTGGTGGAAATAAAGATCTTGCACATAAAATATTTAAATGTAAGGATACTGAAATTTGGAGAACAAAGTTTAACAATAATAAATGATTTAAGATAGAAATACTGGTATTACTGAAATTTTTATAGAGGTAGCAGTAAGATAGGACAACTTTTAAAAAGGTGAAAAAATAAGTGAATATGGAGAGTAAATAGAGTCAAACAAAGCAATAACTGAATATTACACCGGTAATATTCATATTATACTGTAAATTATGAATATGACTGATAAAGAACACCGGTAACATTCATCTGCATACAGTTTGCCATTAATAAATAAAAGTATTCGTAAAAATAAAAATTAAAACTTAAAGTATCATGTGATATTTACATCACATATAGCATTGCTTAATCCATTTCTCTAAAAGGGGTTATCATCCTTCAACTGCTTTCCTTGTTGAAAACGTTATGTTCATAATATTACCTATAGGTATTTCCAAGAACGCATACTATTTTAAAATCATGAGAATAAACAGTGCAAAGTATTACAGATTTTTAAATATGGTTGCTTTCAAGGCTTGTAGGCGTTTACATGGACACAGCCAAACATGCCCCAAGTGTGAGTCGAACTAATGCTCCTTCGAAACACCAAAGCTGAACCTCTAGCGACTTGTTTAGAACTTTATAGCTTTCTTTGCTTTATTTTCTTTTAACATAGGTTAGTCCGTTCTGTTAATTACGTTTACATATTGCTACACTGAAGGAGATATGTCATTCCATTTTTCAGCCATTTTTCTTATATCTGAAATCTATTACAGGTTTGGTTCAGCTGCTTCCGAGGTGTATTTTGCAATACATTTTAAAATGCAAAACGATGATTTACACGAAAACAAACTTTTACAAAGGAACAAATGAATCCTTTTTCTCAAAGAGGTTTCCAGCCTTTAAATTTAAGAGGTAAATTTGGAATTGACATTGTGCGTAACCATTTAACATAAACTGCAGTATACATTTCTTTATGAACACTTATGCGTATGACTGTCACGATACTTTACAGTCAATTGCATTTGGCGGGGGAGGTAGACGATTCATATTGTATCAAGTAACAGGAGCGATAAGTTCGCTGAGTATAGGAGTTGGAAGGGAACAGAAGACAAAGGAGGTCAGACCTGGGCTCACTGACTGTTCTATGGGCGAAGGTCAGTGTTCTAGAACTACTGCGCGACTTAGAACAGGAACAAAGATAACTTCAAACAGTATGCAGTAGACTCCATTCCTGAATTAAATGGACGCACCTTACCTCCATAACATTCGTCATATGAATGCTTTCAGATTAATATGGGCACAAATCACGAAACATAATGTGACATTTAAAGAAAAAGATGTGAAATCTTCTGCAATGCAGCACTAAAAGCTACTCCATAAAATTGGAAGGTTGCCTATGAACATGAAAAGGGGGTAGAGGAAATATACTGGGAAAAATACGGATTAACTAATATATTGGACAATTTTATCATAAATTTAGAAGAAAATAACTCTGAATCGGACTATGTAGGGCTCATCCAGCATCCAATAACAATGGAGACGAGGGTAGCAATTTGCCGGGATCCTCCGAGAAACCCCTAATGGACGGTACATCTATGCTACGCCTAGATATCTAGTAGTGAAATGTTAGTGTTTAACGCCCGCTTTTACTACATGCGGCACCGCAGGCGGTGACACTGATGATTCTGAGATGAAGATGGAGCACCGGTAAAATGAGATGGCGGGGGAAACCGGATATCCTGGAGAAAGCACGCCCCAGCGCCGTGTTGTCCATCACAAATCTCACTTTGCGGTCGCCTGGTATCGAACCCGGCCCGGGTGAGCTCTAAGCAGTCTAACCACTCAGCTACGGCGCTGTCTTTATAGTGCTGCGCTTGAAAGTATTAAAGGGATAATTACATCAGTGCTGTAGTTGGCAAAAATGTTTAGGCAGTACTCACCAAACTTGAAAAAAATGTTTAGGCGAAAAAAAAGTTGAGATGGCACTCACCAAACTGGAAAAAAAATTAGGTGGTGCTCACCAAAGGTCACTTTAGAATTGCGGTTCTCACCATCTGACTCTTCATTGTTATACCAAAAAGCTTTATGGCTAATATAAAAGCCGTTGCCATTCCAGTTTAGTGCTAAGAACAATCAATAAACATTTTTTTAGTTCTAAGCATCGCCTTACGAACTTAGACGGTACGCCTACAACGTGATACAATTTTAGGTGGTACGGCGTACTGGCCCAACTACAGCACTGGGTTACGTACAATTTCGCGGAGTAATCGGAACGTTGAATGAAATTGATGTTGGAATAGGCACAGCGCAGGCAATAGTATGCTCTCTGTAATTCTCATGTTTCAAGATAACCAGACGAACACTGGCACGTAAAAGTTCTATGGAATGAAATTTCTACACTCCGGCAGCGCTATGTATGATCCTGACAAGTGACAGTGTTGTTAACAAAATGTACAAGTGCGCGCGCATTATCTTCTTCGCAATTAAAGAAACAAGTATAACACGGGCAAGATCGATCGTCACTTTTTACTGCGTATGTGCTCTGTGGTGTGTGCTCTGTTCTTTCTTACATCATGGCTATTGTGTATGCTCCATGTAATGAAACGTAACTTGCTTTTGCTTATACATATAAATTGCTGAATTTAGCAACTATTAATACTCTGCAAGGTAGCAACATTTTCCACGCCGTGGTATTCTTAACTTAGCCACGCATGTTCTTTATGGCTCCAATGAGTCCGCACTCAAGTTTAAGGAGCTTTGTAATTTTTTTTTAACCTGTCAGTAATTTATGGTATATATGGGGATGTAAGAACCTTCTAATCTAACGTCATAAATCCAGTCATTTATGACGTGAGATTAGAAGGTTCTACTGACATCCTCCCCATATCTGTCAAAATGGGTTGGTCCTTTTAATAGTGAAAGAATTATCAAAACTGATGGACAATCATTGAGGTTACCCTACGCGTACAAAAAATGTTCTCTCTTTTTAATATTAGTATACGTGGAAATGCCTTAAAATGTAGTCTGCCTCACGTTCAAAGGGTCTCGAGTTCGAATCTCATTCTGGGTGGATTACCTGGATAAGGTTTCTTCCAGGGTTTTCCCTTACCCTGAAAGACGAATGTTGGGTAACTCTAAGCTCTATGGACCCTGCGCTCATTTGAGCATCATTTCACCCATTCCATTCATCGTCCGATATGACTTAACGTTGGAGGACGTAAAACTAAATAAAAATACACTTAAAATGATCGGGATAAGAAGTTCCAAATGTTCATGAAAACGATGTGTTACTTTGAATTACATTAGCGCTATTTTGGATTTTTTCAACACGGAATGTCTATAACGTCCAAAAAAAACTAACAACCTTAACCATTTAGCTGCACGGTATGCACTCTGCTTACCTTATTGGAGAGAACTGTGGCAAACCTTCTAGAATTTAACGCTCCGCGAATAAATCGACCGACATTTGTTGCTCTTGCACTTTCACCATATTAAACCAATTAAGTTCTTTATCTATACACTTTAATATCACTTGCAAACAACCGCGAAGAAGTAACAGTAGCTCCATTAGTAAATCCAAATAAACAGTTGAAATCTTAATCAAGAGATACTTTGTACCACACGACTTGTGAAACAAAAGAACACCACGAATTCGATAGCAATTGTATATGTGAAAAATGTGAACAGCGTTGCGGATGAGCTATTGTAAAAAGCCTGGAAAACCAATAATAAAGTTCTGCACACAAATTGAACCATGAAATAAGTGTAATATTTACCACCACCACCACCACCACCACCTCCACCACCACCACCACCACCATCATCATCATCATCATCATCATCATCATCATCATCATCATCATCATCATCATCATTAATTAGGTTTTTATCATAAAATAGTCACATTTATACTTAGCAAAACTATTATAACAATATCAGAACATTCTTTAGCGATTAAAATGGATTTTCATAGATATTCCAAAAATAATAATACAGCTGATTTTTTCATCTTGTTTCTGTTAACTATGATAAACGTTCACAACAAATAACATTCAAATAACTATTTTCAATTTTTAGGAATGGGGTTTAGAGTAGCATTCAAAATATTAGGATTATATGGAACTATAAATTATTTTCAGATATAAAAATATCTTGTATCACACTCAATCTTCTCTACTTATTATAAATTTTACAAAATCCCTTGTATACACATATATTATAACATTCCTGTAATCCTGTTGTCCATAGAAAGAATCATATGGGTCGATGAAGACCCAAAGTTAGAAGCTAACGATGTAAAGTAAGGAGAGCGAAGGGAAAATGAAGGAACTCAAATATAATCCCCTATAATTAAATTTACATGTGCTCCTGATTACCTCAGTAGTAGGAGTTTCATGAATAAACTGTTTTATTATATTATTAATCAAAACAATGGCCCATGGTTCATTTGGCTAGCCTCAGCAGGGAGTGTTGAGGGGAGAGGCAACAAAGGGTGCCCAATTTAGGAGTCACAGCAGAGGGCAGGATTCCTGTGAGTTCCAGGCTGGAGCTTCCTGTCAGCATTACCGTACAACAGCACCTACCCTTCTTTTACAGTCTTGCACATCCCAATGGGATGCCTGGGAACTAGAGATGAAGTTTTATGGAGAGCATCCTTTTCCTGCCCTATAGCATTGAGCCACCTATTGACATTTGCCAACCCTGAAATAACCATGCAGATGAAAGGTGAAGTGAAGTGTAATGTGGCAACTAATGGTGTAACATAAAATGCAACCTCACTACCACAAACAGGTTTAAGCATAGGTATGAAGCGCAGACAGAATCAAATGGAGCTGAAGAAGGATCAAGGAAAGTAAGTGGAAAAATCCAAAGGTATGGAAACACAAGCGAAAGATAACAGCTCAACAAGATAACATGATTTCAATTTATGGTCACACTTGTATTTACCTACATAAAATCAGCTTTTAAGATGGTAAAATGATTCATCATTTGCAAACAAAGTAGTGTACATAAATCAGCACAATATATATATATATACATATACATATATTTTGTCAAAGTCAAATGTCTAGTATACAATGCTAAAATGACATATCCTACAAATGCTCTTTAACACTAAATAAGACCTTCTTTAATAATACAGCTTTTATACTTTTATAAAATTCATTCTTTGCTTTTAGTTTGTTATTAAATTGGAGAACCTTTCAGATATTGATTCTCTACTAATATGGGATTTTCTCATAACTTTCATTTATGTTGTGAATATTTTACTGTTCGCCAATGCAACAAAAGCCCATGACAGGAACGTACTACCCTTACACAGTGCAACAAGGTCAGTGAACGTGTGTGATAGAGAACGCATGCCAATTAGGAGTAGAACCATTAAAAAACATGCTCCCTATTCACTCAGTACACTAAAACCGAGAACATTTATTCACAAAAGTAGAAGGCATCAGAATATTTTGGAACAAATTCTAACTGAACTGATCCAAGTAATATCATAAACCACTGTAGGCAGGGTATCGGAACTGTGTCTAACCACCCTTGCACCTCATGCACCTGGAACTTTCTTTGCTGTGGCAAACTGTAGCGTACTTGTTGGCAGGAAATATTATAAGTAAAACAAAAAATGTAAATACCTAGATGTAAAGGTTAAAAATCGTTTTTGTACTTTCTCTACTTACAACAATCAGAGGAATTATTGTGTTCCACTGAAAAATTTGATGGGATTTCACACAGTTTTTGATTCCTTAATGAAAAAAGTAATACTGAAAAAAATTTGGTGTGTGGAGGGGTTGTATAGGAGGGTGCATGAACGTTGGTCTATGTGCGTCCAGTGTAACTTAAAAAGAAAGGTGAGTTAAATCCAAGGCTGTAAATTCACAATTATTTTAATACCTCATTCCAAATTATCCTTCCAATGAAAATAATTACTGAAAATTTTCATTTTCTCAAAATTGGCTTTAATCATTTTCATTAAATTAATATATTTTTTTAAAACATTTTTATGGCAAAGGACATGTGTGTATGTCTTTAATTCTCTGAATTTACTCTTTTCTGAGATATTCCTTGTTCTTGGTTTGAACTTTCAAATACTTTTATTTTTCACAAATAGGAAGTTATTTATATTTCTTTTCCTGCTAGTTATACAAAGCAAAAGGAATTTCCATGCCATCTCTTGGTAAAGAATTTAAAAAGCATAACTATCACTAAATTCTACTATATCCTTCTTTCCCGTTGTGCCTAGAAGGAAATTTTCAATAAAACCATTTCTACAAACGTCTACCTCCATTAGCAGGAAGTAGATAGAAAAAAATGTGTTTGTATGAATATTTGGTACAAGAGCGAGTAGAGAAATTTCTTTGAGAGCAACACACAAGACTTTTTAAAATAATGTTCTACATGATGTTCTCTTGCTAGATAATAACATTATTTGCATTTGAAAGTAATAAGTCAGTAATTCAAACACAAACATCACTTAAATTATCCTTAGTTGGACATGTTTCGGAGAACGGTTTGCCCCCATCTTCAGCAGTTATCCGACTGGTTGGATCCGTGGTTTCCTGAAGTGAGCTGGTTGTCTGTGGTGGCATCTGTTGTCTGTGAGATGAACTTCCAAAGAGAGTTTTCAGGCGGCAATTCGTAATTCAAAGTATACTGTTTGTTTTTTATAATTAGCAACTTTTTCCAAACATCGAGTTCGGCTGCATTACTGGCTGGCTTTAATAGTTTTATATTTGGTGCAATTTCATGATTGGTAGACCAGAAATGGAGGGCTATTGCTGATTTGTCTATTTGTTTGTATTTCACACATCTCATATGTTCCTATAATCTAATATGTAAACTTCTTTTGATTTTTCCTATGTAGAACTTATAGCAGTCTGAGCAGTTGATTTTGTATAGGTATACCTGATTTCTTGTTTTCAGGTAGTGGATCTTTCAGGTTGTTGTATAATAAGATTTTTAAACAATTTATTTATTGGGGCTAGGGTGATGTTGTACTTTTTGAATATCTTGTTGAATTTATGATGCACTCTAGGATGATATGTGAATTTCCTGAACTGTGTCTCGGTTTTTTATTCTGTTAATTTTGTGGTATCCAATATGTGTTTCTGTTTCTTGAATTTCCAAATTTTGTTTTCTATTAATTGTTTACTGTATCCATTAATTGCAGCTATGTTAATCATGTATATAATCAGGTATATACAAAATCAACTGCTCAGACTGCAATAAGTTCTACATAGGAAAAACCAAAAGAAGTTTACATATTAGATTACAGGAACATATGAGATGTGTGAAATACAAACAAATAGACAAATCAGCAATAGCCCACCATTTCTGGTCTACCAATCATGAAATTGCACCAAATATAAAACTATTAAAGCCAGCCAGTAATGCAGCCGAACTCGATGTTTGGGAAAAGTTGCTAATTATAGAAAACAAACAGTATACTTTAACCAAGGCCTAAAAACATGTATAACATACTCCAGCAACCCGGATGAATTCATTGCAGACATAGAATTAGCAGTAGAAGGCTTGGAAACCATGGACAAAAATATAATTAGGAAAAAATCAGCTCCTATATTGGAAAACTTAATAAATAAAAAGCCAATAAAACATTTGAAACAAATTCAGATAATTAAATCTTTAAGGAAAAAAGATGTAATCTTCTCAAGGGCTGATAAAGGGAACAAAATAGTAATCTTGGATACAGCTACATACAAAGAAAAAATGTTAGAGTTACTACAACAAAAAGAATTCCAGGAAATAGATTCTAATCCACTCAACCGATGCATAAAAGATGTACAAAAAACCATCATTAATAGTAAAATTTTAACAACTACAGAACAAAAAACTATCAAACCAGACAACCCTACCCTTGCAAGAATATATGGTTTGCCTAAAATACACAAACCCAACATACCCATGAGACCCATTGTAAATAATATAAACACTCCTACTTACCTTCTGGCAAAATGGCTAACCAAAAAATTTCAGTCCTTTCCACAATTCCATACTCTGAGTATAAAAAACTCTTTAGACCTGGTAGAAAAAATTCAAAATCTTAAACTAAAACCTCATGACACTTTAGTATCCTTTGATGTCCGCTCCCTCTTCCCTAGCATTCCATTAGACAAACTTTTGATTCAACTGAAAAAATGGCTAAATTCTATAAACCTGGATGCCAATGCAATAGAAGAATATTTGGCAATGACTGAATTATGTATACATCAAAATTATTTTGTCTTCGATGGAAAATATTATAAAAAAATTTCAGGACTAGCTATGGGAAGCCCGCTATCACCATTTTTGGCCAATCTATACATGAGCTTTTTCGAAACACATATTACTAAAGCCTTCCCTCATATGTTTAAAACATGGTACAGATACGTAGACGACATCTTTGCAATAGTGCCCTACAAACTAATAGATGATGCTTTGAAACTACTCAACCTGCAAGAACCCAGCATACAATTCACAGTAGAAACTGAAGAGGACTGTACTCTACCTTTTTTAGACCTTAAAATCAAAAAAGGCAATGAAAAACTAGAATTTGGCATTCATAGAAAAGCAACACACACAGATAATTACATCAAAGCAAATAGTTTCAACCCAATTCCACACAAACATGCAACCATCAACAGTCTCACACACAGATTAGTAAATCTACCTCTCAGCCAGCAAGAATATCAAAACGAATACCATCAAATCTTAAAAACTGCAATTAAAAATGGATATGGAAAAAACATTGTAGATAAAAAACTAAAATTATTCAAACTTCAAAAGAGATTAAAACAGATCACAGCTCTCACACCAATAAAACAAGAAACTAGATTTGCTAAATTTACTTACCACCCCTGGGCCACAAAAAAGTTCCAAAAAATATTCAAGAAATACAATATAACATTGGCACCAAAAAACAATTACAACATTAAAAACCTACTTCACAGTAATAATACTGATAAGATAAAACCAGAGGAAAAGTCAGGCATTTACAAAATTAAGTGTAAAGACTGTGAAAAAATTTACATAGGGGGAACAAAAAGAAACATAGGCACTAGAAAGAAAGAACACTTCAGGCACTTAAGATACAAAAATATTGATAAGTCCGCAATAGCAGCTCATTTCTGGTCTGAAAATCATGAAATTGAAGATAGCACAGAATTACTAAAATACGTACAAAAACATAGTGAACTCGTCATATGGGAGAGGATATACATAGAAAAACATAAAAACCAACTAATGAACTTTGAAATCCCGCTAGAAGAGAATCCCACATTTCAGTTCATCGCTAAATCAACAGATGGCAGCAACAACCCCAGAATTACCCACACCGCTGGATCTAGCGTCAGTCGCACAAGAGCCGTAGATGCAAACGAAGATTTGCGAAACATGTCCTCAAAATAGGTACGAAAGTGAAGCAGATGTGTAAGAAATACGACTCATCTAAAATTTAATAAGTTAGCAAGAGTGTTTTTAAAAGAAATATTTTTAATTGTTTAGTTCAAAGACCATTTTATTTAATCACGGATTTTAATTGTTACTGTTTAATTGATTATTATGAATTAGGATATATACATATTTTTATTCTGACAATGTCCTGTTCATGTATATGTGATCTTGGACAAATAAATTGAAAATGAAATTAAATTAAAAGTATTAAAATACTATAAATATTCTGTTTTTTTTTTTTAAACATTGTTATGTTATTTTCACACAGTTCATTTTAATGACACAAGCGTTTCTAAATATTTAACATTTATTTTCAGATTCTTAATTCAAAATGGATATTTCTGCAGTTTTTTGCAGATATTTTCTTATTTATGTACCGGAAATTTTACGCTTCTGGTATAATTCTATTTTCTCAAAGATAAAACAACATCTTTTTCTTTGCGGTAAGGAGAGAAAGAAACTTTGAATGCAGTTTCAGCAATTCCATCAAGTGTTTTGTATCTGATCACGTTGTTTTCATTCCTTTGAACTTAAACTTTAGGCTATTATGGCCTGAAAGTCGCAATTATATTTGTATTCTTTAACCCTCAAACATTCTTTCTTATACTTTCAATCAGATGACTTATCTCTCCATTTTCATCAACATTTCTACTTGTTATAGTCTGTTTACTTAAATATTAAAGTTGTTAGGGTTCATTAAACAAGAACTTCTTTTTGGAATAAGAACCCTTCTCATTTTTCCAGCTTCTAGAAAAACATGTGACTATTCATGAACACAAAATTTCAACATTTCAGAATACAAGTGTGCCAACATAAAATGGAGAGAAGAGTATTGGGCATTATTTTCAGTGACAAGGTTAGGAACAATGAACCGAGAAGGAAGAGTAGAATGGAAGATGCAGCAAGCAGAATAAGATTGAATTTTATTGCGGCCAATAGACTCTTACAAGAGCATCTGACACTGTCAATTATCTCTATACAATCAAAATACAAAATGATCAAAATACATAAGTTATTTACAAAATATAGAGTTGTTTACAAAAGTATAAGTTATTTAAAAAGATCAAAATGCCTAAATTACGTACAAACCTTATTGTATACATAGGTATACAACTCATTTATACTACATACATACATATATATTACAGTTCATTTATACTATACAAACATTTTTGAATTAGGTATGATTTTAAGACCAGTTTAAATTTTGAGTCAGAAGTATTCTTAATTACAGATGGCAATTTATTATACAATATGGCTCCTATTTTAAATGGATCTTTATTAGTTTGAGTTTTATTCGTGCTCACCCTATGGTAATCAGTTGCTCTCCTCATATCATATGTATGGCAATCTTTATTGAGGATGTTATGTTGCTTTCGGTCTTTTACAAGTATAATGGTTTTGAATACATAGAGTGATACTACTGTTAGGATGTTTTGTGATTTAAATGTATCCCGACATTTTTGTTGAAAACGAAGGTTGTACATGGTTCGTATGCAATGAGGCTGAGGCAGAATACATAGCAAGGATGAGCTGGACCAGATGGGTATACGCTGCAACAATGTGTGACCTGCAGACAGAAAAAAGGAGCAGAGGACACCCACGGCACAGATGGTCACAAAACTTCCAGAAGGTAGCTGGTATCCAGTGGACCAGGACTGCAAGAAACACAGAAAAATGGAAAGACATATTAGCAGATATAGACTAAAAAGAGTATTCAGAAATGGTATAATTTATAAGTTCAAAGTCAATGAAACTATTACTACGTGCAAAAGTTGGTGTGGAAAGAAATGATTACTTATTGATAAAATAACACAGAACATAATCAGAGACAAACATTAATGTAATGATGTCCACAGAAGCAAGCTTACAGGGATTAGCTCACCATATAAGTAACACCGAGCTAACCTTATCAGCAGATAGGAGGCCCTTGCCTTTCAAAGGGAAAATATGGGCTATCTTCATCTTTTATAGCACTATATATTCATTCTGCTTCAATAAAGTATATAGAAACTTATGCTAAGCATGAAGTAGGGAGTTAATTTTGAGATAAGTTGACAGCTTATTTTTCTATTGCAGTTGCTTATTTAGGACTAGTTTCTGGAAACATCCTCCCTATAATCAGTATATGGTTGACTGGCATTTCTGTAGATAGTTTGGCCACACTTAGCATTGTGCTGCCCTTTTACTTCTCATTAAACAGATGATGTCATCTGCGCTGAGGTTTTTAAAATTCAAAATTCAATTTGGAAATCAGAATGAAAGCATTGGTGAAATAATAAAATCAAGTATAATGGACAAGTCTGCCATAGCAGATCATTTTTGGTCTTCATATCACAACATACATAACAGGAAATAAAATTTTTGAAATATGTTAAGAAACCATTAGACCTGAGCACCTGGGAAAACATTTTTATCATCAAGAACAAACACAACTTGACAATGATAGATAAGAGTCAACATGAAAAATTCAATGCCATGGCCGGGATTTGAACCATGGATCTCCTGGTTTCTGTCCAGTCGCTCCAACCCATTGAGCTACCATGGTCAACGTGCTGTCCTGACATTAAATTCTCCATTTCTCGTATATTTCCCCGGTAAACCACTAGGGGCTCTTGCATCCAAGATAGGCTGTTTGTGGCAACTTACTATCGCAAGTACTTGAGTCCCAGGCTTCATCATTTAACTCTTATTATTTTAGTTAATTGATGGAAATTAATTATTTCTTCACACTAGCCGTATATAGGCTAAGGTTTTTATGATGGTTAGAGTCAACATGAAAAATTCAATGCCATGGCTGGGATTTGAACCATGGATCTCCTGGTTTCCGTCCAGTCGCTCTAACCCATTGAGCTACCATGGCCAACGTGCCGTCCTGACATTAAATTCTCCATTTGACTCGTGTATTTCCCCGGCAAACCACTAGGGGCTCTCGCATCCAGGATACACCATTTGTTTGACGGCCATGGCAATGAATTTTCATGTTGACTCTATCCATCAAAAACCTTAGCCTATATACGGCTAGTGTGAAGAAATAATTAATTTCAATCAATTAACTACAACTTGACAATCCCATCACTGCAGTAAGTGAACTGTCTCCTATAACATGAGCATTATAATGGAAGATGATAATATAAGGTAGATGCTATATTGTCATATATCGTTGTTTTACAATTTGAGCTCCATAACTAGTGACTCATCAAATGCATATCAGACTGGTGTTTACATATAATATAGAAAAATATGTACAAAAATGATACATTACAAATGGTTATTAGGCTTCAGTTTTAACCAAGAACAATAAGACTGATTAGTATGTAGTAATGTTTATAATTTATGCTCTTTGAGCCCTGGAATCTAGTGCTAGGAATGACTCAGGTCAAGAAGGGGTGTGCTTTGCCAAAGTAACAGCTAAGTATCATTGTGCATATTGCAGTGTTACCCTTTGTTGTTGCTTTCACATTATCTTTGTTGCTAATATCTGCATTATCATACTGGTATAGTTTTGTGTTTTGCCAACTCAAACAGTAATTTTAAGTACTAAATGCCCAAAACTCGTCAAGCATGAGCAGTGCACACTTCTTTAAATAGTAAAAGAAGGATGTATGTGTTTAGCCTTTTACTTTAGCTGTTGGGTAACCTGGAAAAAGAGTTACAAAAACTACAACTCATAGCTTTTTATGATACCATTTAAAGCACTACTCCATAAAAGACAAGTCCTGTTGCCATATTTGATAACAATGTCATCTGGATGCTCAAGATAAAGTGTGCCACTACAATGTTTATGAGTCATGCTAGCCTCTATAGTTAAGTTCATTTAATATATACAGTTTTATGATGTTTAACATTTATGTTTATCATTCCCACTATTGAGTAGCAAGCCTTGTCAGTCAGTAACTCTTTACTGCTCATTAAATTGCTTGGGATCTTTAAAGTCTGATTTTGTCTGCTAATTTGTAACTTAATGAAACTTAGGTTGTCTCTCACAAAACATGCCATTACTAGATATATGGCATATAATGCCATTATCAGAATGACTGTTGCCCAAGAAGTTTATATCACAGCTTTTTTTGACATGGGTATCCTTTGTGGCTTCATTCATCAGACTAGCCCATTCAGTCTTGTCTATTAGAGAATATCAACAGATTTATTTATACCTTTCATCCAATGAATACAGAACAATTTACAATAATTTAGTAGCAGAGTTCTGATTGGAGATCATTAAGCATGGAGTTCTGCAAGGTTCAATTCTTGACCGCTACTCTTCTTAATTTATATCAATGAACTCTGCGTAACAATTAGAAGCATCGCAACTACTGTTTTGTTTGCTGATGATAGTAATTAGCATAATATTAACTAGCAGCAACTTACATGATTTTGCACTAAAACCGAATAATGCATTGAGTACTAAAATTGAGTCATACCTTTTAAAACTTGTAACTTCACTCACATCCTTTTACAAAATCAGGAATGTTTTCAAAACTGTTGCAGTTTCATCCTCAGCTGATTAGCGACTCATCACAGTTGGTTGTTGTCTCGATCTCTTGTAATTGGCTCCCTCTCTCGGAAGATTCTTTACATAAGTTCAGTAGACCACTCACTGATGGCACATCAAAATTTAGAATATGTGGAATGTTTTTAATAATAAAATGTTTTTTCCATGTTGTAAGTTCAAGTTTTGTTGACAATGGTTTTAGAAGTTTGATCTCCTCTTCGATGTGATGGTTATGACTCAATTTTAGTCTTTATACATGAAATTAGTTTCACTGTTAACAATGCTTTTATTTATAACTATTCAAATGCATTCAGTACCATATACAATTGGTTTAAAACAAATAAACACGCATGAAATATTGACAAAACTAGGATCTTGAGGTTTGTGGCATACAGTTTGGAAAAGGTTTCTTTGTGTATAGGCACTGATAAGGCTGTGCTCGACCAGACTTCACTTATTAAATTCTTGGGTTTTCAGGTTGATGCGAATCTTAATTGGAAATCTCATATAGAGAGTATCATACCCAAGTTGACATCGGCTACTTTTGTGCTTAGCTAGTTGATCTCTTTTTGTCTAATTCAGACATCAAAACAGGTATACTATACATATTTTTGTTCTATAATGAAATATGGTTTGATATCCTGGGGTAACTCGATGGAGAATAAGCAAGTATTTATATTACAGAACAGAGCCATCAGAGTGATATGTGGCATCAACGTTACAGCTCCATGTAAATGTCTGTTTCAAGGGCTGAATATTTTAATACTTCCTTGTGAATATATCTTTATGCTTATGTGTTTCCATATTAAAAATCAAGACTACTTTACACAAAATGTGAATATACATAGCATAAATAGTAGACAAATAATGAATTGGAAAGGTAGAGTCTGACTGAAAAATTCAATGCCATAGTCGGGATTTTAACCACGAATCTTCTGGTCTCCGTCCAGCTGCTCTAATCATTGAGCTACTATGGCCAACGTGCCGATATGACATTAAATTCCCCAACTGACTAATATTTTTCCCAGTAAACCACATAGGAGTTCTCACAAACACATAAGACAACTTCCTTAATGGCGACTTACAATGTGTAAGTACTTTAAGGCCCGGGGTTTATAGTTAACCACTCTTAGGTCAATTAATGGAAATTAATTGTTCTTTCACACTGGCCGTGTGTAGGCTAAAGTATGGAAAGGTACAGTCTGACTGAAAATGTTGGCCATAGTAGCTCAATGGTTATAGCGGCTGGACGGAGACCAGAAGATCTGTGGTTCAAATCCTGGCTACGGCATTGAATTTTTCAGTCAGACTCTATCTTTCCATACTTTAGCCTAGACACGGACAGTGTGAAAGAACAACTAATTTTCATCAAAGAATGAATTTACATAAATCCAGTGCTAGATTGACTTGTTTCTAAAAAGGAATATATTATGAACGTGTCAGAATATTCAAGCACTTCCAAAGTACTTAAAATGACTACCTTCAGGAAAAATATATAAGTCTGCTCTTAAAAGCTATCTATGCAGCAAGGCCTATTACTGGGTACAGGAATTCATGGATAAATGTTAAAGTGTCCTGTGCTATTTAGCTATTGTATCATTGTATTTTGTTTAATATATTATCATCTCCATAAACGAATGGTTGACCTATTTTTCTTGGATGAGTAATTGTATAATATTATGTGTAGTTATGTTAGTTCTTAAAAGGTTACATATGTTATATGCTTGGGGGGGGGGGGGTGATAAAATAAAATAAAATAAAAAGAATAAATAAATCTAAAAAAAAAAAAAAAAAAAAAAAAATTAGAAAAAAGAAGGCATGTTTTGAAGTATGGTGGTGGTAGTTAAAACATTGATGTTGCTTTGGTGAGGGTTGTTTCCTGTACAACATATTCAGTATCTTAGAGTGTTGCTCAATGACAGTACCAAACAAGCAAACAAACTACATAGATGTGGGTTATGTTTGAGAAAAAGTTGGTGTTAAGCTGCACTGACATTCTGGACTTGAAGTATGGTGTGGATAATCACAGTATGTTGCCATACGCCACTATCAGAATTACTTTTGCCCAAGAGGTTTATATCACACCTTTTTTTTTTTTTTTTTTTTTGAAATGGAAATCCTTTGTGGCTTTATTCATCAGACTAGCGCACTTCAGCCTTTGTATAGTACAGAATACCTACAGATTTCAACCATCACCCAATGAATACAGAGCAATTTACAATAATTCAAAATCTTTCCATGGTTCTATCTGTGTGTATGTGTGTGTGTATGTGTGTGTATATGTGTGTGTGCTTATGTTTGTGTGTGTGCATACATGTGTGCTTTTATACCACTAAAAGGTTTATCTAACCAGATGTTAATGCAATAACTTCCAGTTATGAAAAGTTTCCTCTTTCAAATCTCCTCCTAGTACTAATGTCTATTAATATAAAAATCACAAATGTCTGTGTTTATTGTAACATTTGTAAAACATAAAAAAGGCATTTATCTTATCTTAATCTAAGTTAATTGCTAATCTCTAATTCGTTCATAGTTATTTATATTAACATTTAAGCAAGACCTGATACAAAACCATCATTGTGTGCATTAAAGGAATATTTAACAGAAGAAACTGAGTACACGATAGTCAGCTGAAGTCCTGGGCCTCACATAGAGATGCCATCACTGGGCCAGTTTGATGGATAGCATAATATAGTTTAACACTAGTCTAGCTTGTATCCATAGTTACAGGTCAATAGCTTGTTTCGTTTTTGAATTACAGCATTTTAAGCAAGACAAGTGTACAAGTTTCACGAAAATAGAGGATTTGGAAAAATGAGCAGTGATTAAATACTTCCATTTGAAACAATTAAGTAAAAAATTGTATTTTCAATCAGCTATGTCAGAAATTCATGAGAACGGAAGAAGATGCCAATTTGATGATAATTTTGCTCCTCTCTTAAGAAAGCGACAGAATTACTGTTCTGAAGTGAATCTGAATTCAGATGCCAAAGAACTGAGTGACGGTGTCAGCCAAAAAAAAGGACGATTCCAACAGTCTCATATATTCAATACTTTTGGAATTATTGATCCAAAGAAGTTCATTATATTCAGAGAAAATTTCCCTTCTGATTCTATGAGAAAATTTGTATCAAATTATAAACCCATGATCTCCTAGGAAAAGTTAAAAAATGAACTACCAGTGATTTAGAAGTATGATATAATCAAAGATACCCCTCCCGTCAGTGAACTCTTCATTTTCTTCATACAACACTACTTTGAGAAAGTGCATTCTGAAGTACACAAAGTGTGCAAATTGCACTGAGAACTACAGTTCTAGCAGATGTGGCAGAGAGAAGTTTCAGTAAATGAAAAGAATTGTCTTTCCTTAGGAACACCATGGGCCAAGATAAGCTTAATTCCTTGGCTATTTGTTCCATTCACAAAGAGGAAGTTAGTGAAGTCCCTAACCTAAAACACAGAGTGAAATATTTGCTGCTCAGAAGAATAGATGTGCTCAGCTCTTGTACAAGTAATACTGCTACTTGGTTAGCTCTATTTTATCCTTCATTAGTTATTTGATCTTTAAAAATGTATAGTTTTTTGACACATGTCTGTTATTGCAGTGCATTTGGCAATGCAACTAAAGGTGGTAAAAGGAATAATCCCACTTTACTTTCATTATAATCATCTTCACATCTGGCGTCATAAAGAAAAATGCTCACGAACCACCACTGGTGTCTAGTATAGCATTTTTAAACCAGAATGCCCTTGGGTTAAAGTTCGGGTACCCGATACTTCCCTAATATTTGTTTCTTGGATAATAGTAAACAACATTCAAGATGAATTATCAAACTTTAATAGTCTTCTTTTTTCAAACTATGTCACTTTTCAATTCTTGAGATACTACATTAATTTTTGAGCGGCTGCTAGCCACAGCTTCCATTTTCAACCTCAATGGTCTGACTGTTGTTGGTGATGGTTGCCTGCATCTTTCCTCTAGTGTTGGAACAAGGAACTTCTTTATTAAAGTGTTAACTAGAGGAATTTCAAAATTTATTAGTTGGTCTTTGCTTTTCTATAGTCAAATGGTCTCTCACGAGTTGTGAGTTTAATGTGGCATATCATACTTTTTAATAATTTTGAATTTGGGTCTAGGTTATGATTTTCACTCCAAAAGTAGAATGGTACAGCTGAATTGTCTTCCTGTTTCAATGTAATGTTTCTAAAATATTCTTTGGTTCTGATTTTTAGATTTCTTTTGGTTTACCCTATGAAGAATATTTCGCAATCCTTATGTGGTATATTCTGTATCTATTACACTGTTCTGCATTTCAAAACTTATTTTTTGTTTTATGAATCTGATAGATGATCCTAAACACTTTTTTTTTTAGTCAAACTAATATTCAATGCTCCATTTATTGCTAGTATTTACCTAGAACGTGTTTCGTTAGGATCTTCCTAACATCATCAGCTGTTGTCGACTAATGGACGTTGGTTTGGTGAACTCATTGGAGGCGACAGGTGCGTCTCTGTTGGTATCTTGATGAACTTGAAGTTTGGGTTTTCATCAAAGGTAGTGTTGAAATTAAACAATTTTCTTTCATATTTCTTTATGAAGATATTTTCCCACATGATTAATGCAGGTGGACCTTGGACACTTTAATAAGTGGATTTCTCGTTCTATATCATGATTCTCCTTCCAAAAATGGTACGTTACCGCCAATTTATCTATTTCATTGTTCCTGATGTTCCTAAAATGCTCTTTAAGCCTAATGTTCAAGTTCCTTTTTGTTTTTCCAATGTAAAAGTTGTCACAGCCTTTGCAGTTTATCTGGTACACACCTGATTTTTTGTCCATGGGGTTCTCCTTTGTATTATGAGATTTCAAAAGGTGTTATACACTAAATTTGCTCTATGCTGAATTCAAAGATAATCTCCATTTTCTCCCATCACATGAGGTTTTCAAACTATTCATAAATAACAGAAATGAAATTAAAGCTTTGTAAAACGTAACAAAAATTACTTTAAAGAATTTTCTGTGGCCATAATTAGGCCATATCTAGGCTATAATTATAATTTGTTATTTTGCACTAATTAATAATTAATAATAATTATAGGCACATTCATAATCTTCCTCAATAATGCTCTTCAAATTTTCTCCTGTTTCACCATCTCGTATGTTGTTCAGAGCAGTCCCATTCAAAATCTGCCATCATGTGAACACTCCACTTCCCTTGATACCTCATTTTCATGATTTTTATATCGTGGTGAAATATTTCACCCTGTTCCTCACTAAAATCTCCTAAATTATGAGGAAATAATTTAGATGGGAATGAAGAAAATGTACTTTGACACACATGTTGTTTGAAATTTTGTAGCATATGTAAACATTAGTATTAGGATTATATTACGGCGGGGATTCGGCACCAAAACCTGTGGTTTATTATACTTAAGCCTCAAGTGGAGCACCCTGGGAGGAAGAATGAGGCAAGAGGAGAGAGAGGGCAGCCAAACCAAGGTGCCAAGACACCCGTCAACACATCTTCTACCCTGAAAGAAACCACCAAATGAGAGATGATGTGAAATGATAAAGGAGATGAAATGGAGGGGCCGGATGTTTGGGGGACGTAATCATCCTAACCAGCATTCACCTGGAAAGCTGGGAAAGCCCCTGAAAATTATCCATGGGTCAGGTAGGTCGGCCACGGGAATCAAACCCGGGCCTCCTGAATGCAGGTCACAGACAAAACCACCTGAGCCATTCCTCTCAGTGTATGTTAACATAATTTGTGTCTTTTTTTATTTCCAAGGAAATTGAAAAAAACATTTCTGAAAGCATTCCAGGCATCCTTTACTTCTTAACTCATAATATTCTTGAACTATCTATCATCACTTTTCGAATTTATGGACCAATAAAAACACCAACTTTAACTTTTTCATAGGATAATGACGGAAATGTAACACTAAGGTATTTAAAGCATTATCTAAAGGTTTCAAAAATTGTTTAATCGTTTTACATGGAGGAACCAATAAGAGGTTCACTTTTTATATATTTTTTTGTCCAGTGTTAAATTAGTCTTGTATGGCCACTGTTCCCTTTCCCAGTGTCCTGACATGGCTCTGCTATACCATTCAATAAAGAAACAGGGATATTTTGTGAAACCAGCCTGTTGATCAAGTAATGGTCCATTAACCTTTAAATCTTCACAGACCAGCCACAGATATTTTCGTACTGTAATTTTTGTAACAAAAATTTATCATTTTTATATATCTCCTTTAAAATAAAAGAGTGAGCACAGGAATGGAAGGATGAATGTTTCCATTATGAAGCAAAACACCTTTGAGGTTTCTGAGAAGAATCTATGAAGAACCTCCACTATATGGAATTACAGTTTATGCTATAAATTTTTAAGACAGCAGGTATGTGTACCAAATTTTCTTCTTCAGCAAAAAACAGGACAAGTTCCTTCTCTGATACCTGAACATGAAAAATATGTACCCTTAGCCAATACTTTCTTTTCTGTTACCCTACGCCCAAAAGTTCTGCTGATGTAGACAAATTTAAATCCCTCACTAACTCATTAAGCCTGCTTTGATTAAAACATTTATCATTAGAATTGTCTGGCTCAGTTTTAGTGCTGCTGGATGTAGATGGCAATGTATCTGATTGACGGTGTAAGGGAACTGGAATATCAGCACCATGAGGTACGGGACCAAAGGTAGAGGAAATATTTGGTTATACAATATCTTTCTTGTTTTAACATTATATCCTTTACCTCTGTAAAAGAATAATAATTGTCTCCATATATTGAGATTTAACTGTATTGGAACACCACAGTAAAGCGAAATAAATATTAATTTATAGATGAGTCATATTTATTACACATCTGTTTCACTTACGTACCTATTTTGAGGACATGTTTCGCAAATCATCGTTTGCATCTTCGGCTCTTATGCGACTAAAGCTTGATCCAGTGGTGTGGGTAATTCTGGAGTTACAGCAACTCCAGAATTAACCTCAAAATAGGTACTAAGTGAAGCAGATGTGTAATAAATACGACTCATCTATAAATTAATAATTGTCTCCATGATTTGTAGGTTCTTTCCAAATGATAGGGATACCAAAGGGCAATGACTGCTTTGTTTTTCTTTAATTTTACCAACTCCTCAACTCTGCAACAGAACTATGACACCCTTTATGAGGACACTAGGATTTATCCTGGTCTCTTAACTTAATGCCAAAATATTGATAGTAAATTCTCTTTACAAAAGCTGTTATATTCAGTCACTGTTTTATTAACATATATATGTGTGTGTGTAGTGTTTAATGCCACTTTTACTACAAACAGCACTGCAGGCGCTGAAACTGATGATATATTTGATGAAGATAGAGCACCAGTGGAATGAGATGACGGGGGAAACTGGAGATACCAGAGGAAACCCTCCCCAGGACCATGTTTTCACCACAAATCTCACTTTGTATTCGCCCAGGATCAAACCTGGGCCACCTTGGTGAGAGCCAAGCAATCTAACCATTCTGCCATATCACGGCCACTAACATATATATCCCACATATATAACAAAACAGACTCGGATCATTTACAGAACCATGTTTTGACATTTCTAAGAACAAAACTATTATGTTGTACTCTCGCAGAAAAATGAGAACTCACACACTTTACTTTTACTCAACAACCAACAACACAAAACTGATCTGCCATTTTAAAACAACTTTTAAAGGGGAATATCTGAATATCTCAAAAAGAAAATCTTTAACCTCATAAGCTTAATTGCACCTCAATATATACAGACTCTCTATCAGTTCCCTAATGGATTGTTTTAATGCTAATCTCTGAGAATAAGTATCTCTCAGTGTTTATGGGCTGACACAGTAAAATTTTCAACTTCCTATTCCTCTTTACAGATAAAATGGATGCAGAAAAGGATTTCAGATTTGCAATCAGTATGAAAATGTAATTCAGAAATGCTCATTCATTTGAAGAAGAAAAAAACTAAATCCATGCAGAACAGTGTTATTGTTGCGGTTTCATCATTGTTTTTTAATTTAGTGTTTTATTGATGAGTATTATTTACTGCTACCATTGTATGGTAGGTGAATCCTCTGAAAGTGCTGCTACTTTCTTTTCCCACAGTGAATATCTTTAATTCCTTACAGATATTCTTTAGCTTACCTTTTTTAATCGTCTTGAATAAGAAAATCAATATAATAGAAGTGTAGTAATCATAACCTAGACTCATACCCAAAATTATTAAAAAGCATGATGTTTGCACAACAAGCTCACGGTGTAAGACAACATATGGAGAACAAACTGTAAATATAAGACCAACTAATAAGCTTCAAAATTTCATGAATTGAAGCTTTAGTAAAGAAGTTCATTATCCACCATCAGGGAGGAGACTGCAGATGACTACAACCAATAATGACAATCAGACCTTTGGTTGAAAATGTGAAGGAATTGCTCCTGAAACTTGACCCTAAAAATTAAAAATTAAGTGACATAGTGCAGAAAAATCTGTTTACCAAAGTCTATTAAACAATTTGGATGTCTGTGTGTAAATTCCTCCAAACTTTACTTAACATTTGAGATTTCACAGAGTATTAACATAAGAGGAATGAAGTTGTTCAATAAAGTACCATCACAATCAAAAACTGTTGCTATGACTTCAAAAATATAATTTAAACATGAATTAAAAGATTACTTAATAAATAAGAGCAGTAGAGTGTAAAATATGAATAATAAATATATAACAATTGTATAGTTTTATTCATCCGTTAAGTCAATACAATGACATTGGATACGTCAATACAAATATTTAGAACAATACAAATAATATAAGTATAAAAAATAAGTTGCATCAAGTGTAATTAATAAGATCTAAGCATGAACTCATAAATATATATATATAGTTGCATGGCTCTACAACTACACAGCATTTAAAATGCATCACAAATATATACAATTATATGGCCAGCTACAGTGTATCTAGAAATTCACTTATATCATAATATGAATCACTTAATAAAATTTCTTTCAATGATAGCTTGAAACACCGCATGGATTTTATGTTTTTCAGATTGGCCGGTAGTTTATTATACAGAGTGACTGCTGTGTATCTAACTCCTTTGGAATAAAGTGTAGTTCTATGTGTTATTGTTCTTAAGTCTGTTTTACCTCTGGTGTTATGATGAGGTATTTGATTATTTGTGGTGAAATTTTCAAGGTTTTGTTTTGTATAACATAGCAAACAGTATATATACAGACTGGGCAGAGTCAAGATTTTCAATTCCTTAAAGAAGTTCCTGCAGGAGTCATATTTTTTTCCTGACATTAGGCATCTAACAATCCTTTTTTGTACTTTAAAAACCAAGTGACTGTCTTTACTATCCCCCCAAAACATAATGCCATACCTCATTAGACTTTCTGCATATGCAAAATATAAGGTTCTCATGTCACTTGCATACAACTCATTTTTTATTACTCTTAATGAGAAGTAGAATTTATTTAACTTTATTACTAGATATTTTATGTGTGCTTCCCAGTCTAAATGCTGATCTATCCATACTCCCAGAATATTTGCTTCTGTCTTATAAGAAACACATGCACCATACAACTTGATGTCAGGTTTGCCAACATTTTTATTTTGTTTGTGGCGAAATGATATTGCTGAAGATTTGCTTGTATTAATAATCAATTTGTTTTCAGCAAACCAAGTTTCAATTTTACTGGTTATGTGTTTTGCATTTTCATTTCCCTTTATTATAACATTTGTGTCGTCAGCAAACATAGTTACTCGAGTTGGATTTAAATAATTTGGGAAGTCGTTTTTGAATATTAAAAAGAGGACGGGTCCTAGTATGGATCCCTGGGGAACTCCATATTTAATTTTTTTCATTTTTGAATAGTGATTACGTACGACATTCCGCTCATCGACATTTGTGATTTCCACCATTTGTTTCCGATTTTTTAAATATGATTGGAACCAATCCCATACTATTCCCCTTATCCCATAATAGTACAGCTTTTGTAACAGAATTTCATGATGAATCATGTCAAATGCCTTGGTTAGATCTATTAGTAAGCCTGTACAGTTATTATCATTGTCAACAGCCTCCAATATATGATCTGTAAACTCAAAAATTGCTGATGTTGTGGATTTTCCTTTACAGAACCCATTTTGTGCAGGGTTAACTACATTATGCTTCTCCAAAAACGAACTAAATCTTACTAGCACAGCTTTTTCTACAATTTTGGATAAGGCTGGTAAAATCGATATAGGCCTGTAGTTTTCGACTTTTTCTCTATCACCCTTTTTGAAAACTGGTTTTACTTTGGCAATTTTAAGTACATCTGGAAATTGTCCGGTTTCAAAAGATTTATTAATTAAATAACTTAGTACTTTATCCAAAACACTACTGCAGTATTTGAACACTGTTATAGGTACCTGATCATGTCCTTCACTTGGTTTATTTTTTAGAGATTTCAGTGTTGTATTAATTTCTGCCACTGTCACCGGTGTTAGAAACATACACATTCCAACTGAGTTTATGTGCTCAATATTTAAATTACAAGGCTGATTCCCAACTAATCTCTCCACCATCTCGCTATAGTAAGTTTGAAATACGTTGGCTATTACTTGAGGATCTTCAGGCAGTGAACCATTTGGTAATCTAATAGATATGTTCTTAATCCCATTACTTTGCTTTAAATGCTTTTTAGTTATACTCCACATGGCTTTTTGTTTATTCTCAGCATTATTGATAAATTCATTATTATACTGCTTTTTTTGCTTGTATTAAAACTTTATTATATATCTCTTTATATTTCTTAAAGTATTGTTCTAAGCCCGGACCAGTACCCCTTTTCCTCAAAGAATTCAAAAATCTTAACCTTGTCCCAGATTTCAAAATACCCTTTGTTACCCAGTTCTTTTTATGTTCCCCTAGCTTTTGCAGTTTCATTGGCATTACTATATCCATGTGGTATTTCAATCTATTTATGAATGATTCATACATAACATTGATATCATTTGTTGCATATATAGGGCTCCAATCTTCTGTTTCAAGTCTAGCCTTTAGATCTGCTAAGCTATGCTTATTTATATTTCTACTATATTGTTTTAACAAAGGCTGTTTGGTGTTTCTGTTTATGGTAGTATATTCATTTAAGGTAGCTGATAATGTAGAGTGATCAGAAAAACCTGTATCAATAACTTGTATGACAGTATTAGTAAAATCATTGGGTATTAAAATCTGGTCTAAAATTGTGGCTGAATGTATTGTTACTCTAGTTGGTTTACTCACGGTAGGATGAAGGGAACATAAATGTCATGCCAGCATGTAAATATTATTCCACCGTGTAAGGACTATGATACAATGAAGCACAAAATTATATTATGTCTAATTTTGGGACTTATTTCCTTCACTTACACTTTAAATTAGCAGAACATGTATTGGAAGCTTTTGTTTCCATCATCACCTGTAGGTTGACTGGTGGCATTGGCATCTTCTCTCTGGTTGCTGGTAGACTGTGCGATGAACTTGGTAAAGATATCTGCTCTGAACTCTCATGTCTAGCCAGCAAAATTTGGACACTGATGGGAGAGAAGCAAATGACTTCAGGTTAATTGTGTTCTATAATAGAGTACCATATGTAATGTTGTTTATAATTTGAGAATATATCCTCTCCCATTCTAGTTGTACATAAAAATCATGGATATGCCAATCTGTATATAATCAAGGATATTTGAAAAGAAACACTGTACCTAACAAAGCAGGGGAGGGTGGTCCACAGTGAGACACAATATTTTTGAAATCCCATACTTCTTTCTATTTTGATGTGTTGCGAATGCAAATAGGTGACGTTTCCATTATTCCTTTATTAACAAATGCAAAACATAAAAAGATTGATTTTAATAATCAAGAAGACACACGATACAAATATTCAAATGAATGTAAATCGTCTCACCCTGCCCCACAGTGGGGCACACTGAGACGGTCCATGGCCCAGACTGAGACAACCTACATTATATTAAGATTACCAAATTTAACTTCAAAAATCGTGTAACCGTTTTGTCTTTTTGTTTTGCCAAATAATTGTGGTTGACCCAACACTATTTTTATATCAATTTCATTCAGTGAAGCTAATTCTGGAACCCCTGGAAACACAAATTTGTCTGCATTTTTCACTTTACGCAGGAATGATATTTCCATATCTCCATCTGCATCCTTCCCGTTTATGACCTGTACAACGTAATATGTCACTTTTTATTTTCCTGCAAACTCAGTCAGCACAGTCATCCACAGTAGGCTCTCTTTCCTACTATTCCAAACCAGAAAAAAATTTCTTTTTCGTCCATAACTGAGGATTCAGAAGATATTTCTACATTGTCTTCTGAAGATTGTGGTTCTGTGAATAATTATCTTCCTTTAAATTTCTTCTGCTTACCTGCAGGTTTATTTGGTTTACATTTCAATGCCCTCTCCTCTAGTTCTTTTTTCTCGGGTGTATCTCTGGCTATCATGGTTCTCCCCTTTCTCCTCACAGTTGATTTTCTGATGGTAGCCTTAGGTGACCCTCTAAATTTATGAGGACTTTCAATGTCACTGTTATTTTTATCTCTATTCATAGTCGATGGTGAGCTTGTCAAATCCTCCTGAATTTCCGCATCAGGATTTTCATGACACTGATAGCTTCCTTGTGTTGGATCATTCTCAACTTCTCCGCGAGTGTTTACTGAGGACTCACTTTCTCCCTAGACAGTTTCAGAATGTCCATTTCTGGCGACATGTTGTGCTCCAATGTTATTAACAGCTGAGTCACATGATCCCATAGTGTTATCTGGTAGTTGTCCGTCGTTTACTGGGTAAGAAGACATCATCTGTGAAAGTATTCATATCGAATATTGCAGATTTATGAAAACTTGCAGTAATGTTTATTGGCGTCATATTACATAGCCAGGCATGTTTCAAAACAAGGTCCACTGCTTCCCTCATACTACCAATTGAGAATGCACCAATTTGAGTTTTTCTTGGCCTGTTTCTAGGCATTCTGGAAGAAAACAAGCTTAGAGTTTAACAAATTTCTCAATTTAAGTAGTGTCTCACACTGCCCCACCTAGCACTGTCTCATTGTGGACCACAGTTGTAGACCAAATGCTCATAAAGATATTTTTATTATTTACATAATCTTAAACTTCAACCCTACTGTTGATTATTTATTTAATTCTGAAGAAGAAAACCACTGCTATTAAGAAACGCAAAATGCATAATGCTATAAAGAAAGAATAAAACAATATTATCTATTAAGTATACCCTGAACATTTTACTTTACTCACCCGAAAATACATCTTTGCTTGTGACCAGAAACCACAGAAACATTCCTTACAAAAGTATATGTTCTGTGCCTTACAATTCAGGATTTAAATAGGTTTGCCAACTGCAACTTTATTTCCTCCATTCACCACCAGAGTGCACCACTTCTTAACTTGCATCATTAAAAATTGTAAGTGCCTCACTGTGGACCATGTCTCACTCACCCTCCCCTATATGAATTACATGGGTATTTAAATTTTGTCTCCATCACTATTTGACTGGGCACATCTTTTCATAAAAAGGTGGTATTTAAGTGAAAGCCACAGGACATTTACTTTTGAGACTTTTATAAAGTACATTTTAGTGCAACCATAAAGGCATACTATGAAGAAGAAATAAATCTATAAAAACTTAGGTCAATGATGTCTTTCACAGTAAGCATACAGAATTTCTGTTATGAATAATATAGATTATATATGTTATAAATCTGTTACATAAAACAGAAGTACTTTGATTTGAAAATATAAAGATATAATTTAAAGGGTTAACAAATATAGATAAATAATTCAAAGGGTAAACAGTGTATATTTATTGTTTATCAATTAATTATACATATAAATTATTTATCTGGATGAACAAACATTCAACCAAAATAAGTGTGCCATAAATGTTACTGACTCTATTTTTTAAACATTTCAAAGCATTGTCAGGGGACAGCATGTTGAGTGTTGCATTCATATATGTTTGTTTAGACTTGTTGCTTGCTCTCTTTGCGTCACCCTGACAATCTATGGTATAGTTACACCAAACCTGCTTCAGTAGTGTGTATGTTGTACTATCTGGTAATGTCAAAATGTGTTTTTAAGTGGTAATGGAATATATGATTATGCCTACTTTATTGCCTATCACTACTGAAAATTCTTATAGTAATGCTAATTTTGAATTTGTTTGTAATGCCTAATTGCCTTTTAGTGTCCATTGCACCAAGATCTACTCATAACTAGCAGTATAAAAAGCCTGCATTCACTCTAAACACACAATCCAAATGCTCATTATTATACTCACTGATTACATAATCTTTCTGCTCATTAATATGTTATTTTGAATATAAAAACTTGAAGTATAAAATTGAAAGAAGCGTTGAGACAGTGAAGCACAACTTAGCACAAAAGTGAATCGAGAAGATATTGACACACTGCTTCACTCACACTGTTTTTTCACAGGACATGTTTCAAGAGCTCTTGCTCTTATCATCAGCTGGAACTCGACTAGATTAGATTAGATTAGATTAGATTGATTTGCGTTCAGTAGGTTCACTTGTAGCCAGAAAAGGCTGTGAACATTGAACATGTCTAGAGGTATAAAGTTTAATAGCATATATATGTACAAAAGTTAACATAAGACACATGTTATAGTACACAGGCAATATGAACAACAATATGTAAAACGAAGCAGGGATAATTAGATTTGATACAAAATGAAACATTTTAAACCAGCTTTCACTTGGCTTATGCCAGTACGTCTCAACCTTTTTGCAATGGATACCATTCTTGTTATTTATTAAATACATATAGATTAAAAATAAACTTTCAGCTTGCATCAAATATTTATAAGTAATGATTTGTCATTGGAATAGTTAAATACTACTTATAGAGCTACAGAAGCATTATCAGGATAATTTGTCATTCAGATAATCTTGTACAGAATAAAAAGATTTTGAGCAAAGGTACTCTCTAACAGCTTTTTTAAAAGCACAGTGCAAATTGTAGTGGTTTCCTCTTTCTCTGTATCATCGATAGATGGCATGATGTACCTGTCAAAGATGTCCGGTGGTGGAGTTTCAAAATTCATTACTCTATGACGATATTTGTTAATAAAGATTTGCAAAAGCTCTTGAAATATGTCCTGTGAAAAAATAGTGTGAGTGAAGCAGTGTGTCAATAACTTCTCAATTCACTTTTGTGATAAAAAAACTTGGTTTATTAAAAACTTTGCTTTATTGTATTTATCTTGTTCATTGAAACATATTAACAATAACAACCCAGGGCACTACAGCCCATGTAGGGCCAGGACCTGCCAACTCAACTGCCAGCCTGACACCTACATATGCAAGACAGAGGTGGGCAATCATCCAACCAATAGCGGGAGGAGATGTGGTCAGCATTTCGGCATACCCCAGCCAGAATGTTGGCTTCTATGACCAATTTCCTCACGATGCTGAGTGGGTACCGGTCATTTACCTGGGACTTAAAATCTGCACCCCATGGGTAGGATTAATACCAGGTCACTTTCCGTGGCAGGGAGCCAAGGCATGCTACCTTAGCCCGCTATGCCATGGTGCAGGACATTGAAACATATTGCTTATGTTATAATGCATACAGTTTAAAATTTTGTACAGAGAAAATTATATCAAGATACATAAATGATTACAAATAGAGATATAAGATTTAATGCAAATTTATAATAAAAAGAAAAGAATATCAAGATACATAAAAGACTACCCATACAAATTTATGTGTATATTATTTGAACAGAATTTTCCTAAGTTATAATCAATTTTAGTTCAAGTAGTTCCAAGGTCATGACTGACTGAAATTTTGATTCCTTTGGCATGATGAAGTTGTGGTTGCAGGATAGAAGGAGAAAGCTATGTTGTGGATATCATGGTCCTGAACAAAGAGTGATATTTATAATTAATGTGATTGTTCAGTATGAGATTGGAGAATAGAATTTTGTGTTTATAAATTTCCATTTGGCTTTTTACTTTCCTACACATTGTGGTTTTCAGATCTGTGTTTATATTTTGTAACTTTGGTTTGTTATGATTAAATGTACTATGAAAGGAAATTAATTGTTCTTTCACTCTAGTCGTTTGCAGAAGGCTAGTCAGACTGGAAAATTCAATGCCCTAGCTACATTTGAATGCAGATCTCCTAAACTCTGATTGCTTTAACCATAGAGTCATCATCATCATCATCATCATCATCATCATCATCATCATCATCATCATCATCATCATCATCATCATCATCATCATCATCTGCGTGCCTCGGTAGCATAGATGGTAGCATGTCTGTCTCACGTTCAAGAGGTCCCAAGTTCGAATTTCGGTTAGGGTTGGTTATCTAGTTAAGGTTTTTCTGGGGTTTTCCCTTATCCTGAGAGACGAATGTTGGGTAACTCTAAGCTCTATGGACCCTGCGCTCATTTAGGCATCATTTCACCGATTTCATTCATTGCCCGATTGGACATAATGTTGGAGGATGTAAATTAAACAAAAAAAATCATCATCACCACCACCACCTTCAGTATTATTATTGGCTGTGCCATGGTCGAGTGGTTAGAACACATGACTCTCAGCAAGGCAGCCTGGGTTCAATCCCAGGTAACCAAAAGTGAGATTTATGGTGAACAACATGGTGATGGGGCAGGTTTCCTCCAGGATATCTGGGATCTCCAGTTTCCCCCGCCATCATTCCACTAATTGCTCCATCATCATTCCATTTCCTATTCTTTATTTTTTCCTCATTCTGTCATCCACTTCTCTTGCTCTCATCCCAGGAATTGGGCTGGTCCCTCAATCCTGGTCCCTCTATTAGATTCAGTACTTTAGATTCTCTTACCCCGACTTTCTATGATAAGTGGAACCCTTGTTCTCTAACACCGTGTTCTGTGATGAAATGGAGATAAATTTTGTTATTATTAGTTATGATTATTATTATTATTATTATTATTATTATTATTATTATTATTATTATTATTATTATTATTATTATTATTATTATTATTATTATTATTATTATTATTATTATTATTATTATTATTATTATTATTATTATTATTATTATTATTATTATTATTATTATTATTATTATTATTATTATTATTATTATTATTATTATTATTATTATTATTATTATTATTATTATTATTATTATTATTATTATTATTATTATTATTATTATTATTATTATTATTATTATTATTATTATTATTATTATTATTATTATTATTATTATTATTATTATTATTATTATTATTATTATTATTATTATTATTATTATTATTATTATTATTATTATTATTATTATTATTATTATTATTATTATTATTATTATTATTATTATTATTATTATTATTATTATTATTATTATTATTATTATTATTATTATTATTATTATTATTATTATTATTATTATTATTATTATTATTATTATTATTATTATTATTACTATTATTATTATCATCATCATCACCATCATCATTATTATTATCATTATCATTGTCATTGTCATTATCATTAGTGAAATTAGACGTACTTTTAGCATTGCAAATTGTCTTTAAGGTACCACATGTTGAAGTGATGATTCCCTTGAATTTTCACTGGAATGACTCAAATGAAAGATGTTCGGGTGTTTCATCACAGACTCCGTTGTCTTGCAGAAGTCATTCAATTTGCTTATATGTGCACAAGTGTATTATAATTCCAAAATCAAAACATTAATCAAGGGTTCAGAATTATGTTTCTTTTGTTAACTATCTTATTCGAAATGTTCTGGATAAAGCTACAACCAAATTGCCACAATATTGCTTAGAAGGTTTCGTTTCACCGTTTAAAAATGCATCCAATTTAAAAATTTAAATTTATTTACAGAATGATAATATAAATGAATGTATTTATCATCGTCAATATTGTAGCTCTGTGTATATAGGATGTTTCCACATTAACTAGGATGAATGTTAAACTTATTTTTTCCCACATGCCATGCAAGTAGTTCTGACGGATGCACATTTTTGCAGTCACTCAAAGCATTTCGCAATAACCATATCCTCAACTCTTTAAAATGAACATTGCCCCCTTTGATAGATATAATGAGGAATGATTCATATCACGAGCATCTCACGTAATCTGTTCATTTCGGCTGGCGGCTCCCCACAGGATATCGACTTCAACCTCATCGACGTCCAGTGTATTTAAAATACACGGCCTCGCCAGTGGCAAAGCGTTCAATTAAGTGCTGGAAGCGCCGCTTCCCCAAAAATGTCAGGAGGAAAAGAAGAAAAACAAGAAAATCCATGCTAAAAATATTCTATTTGCTCTGGATACATTTTCAACATTTATTCGCGAACATCCGCACTGCTGCGTACATTCAAATTATGCTTAGATTCAAATGCCCGCCTCGGTAGCGTAGATGGCAGCGTGTCTGCTTCGCGTTCAAGAGGTCCCGAGTTCGAATCTCGGATAGGGTGAGTTATCTGGATAAGGTTTTTTCCAGACGAATGTCAGGTAACTCTAAGCTCCATGGATCCTGGACACATTTGAGCATCATTTCACCCAATTTGTTCACCGTCCGATATGACTTAACGTTGGAGGACGTAAATTACAAGTGTATATATATATATATATATATATATATATATATATATATATATATATATATATATTCGAAGGACCAATTCCCCGAGTTCATTCAATACTGTATTTACGTAGTGTAACCTAGAAGATCATCCTTCGTAGGTTTCCAGAAGAAAACGCGACTCTTCGATAGTTAGGAAGCACTGCCAGATTTTGTCACGTGAAGTCTCTGTAGCGTGTGAAGAAAAGTTTAGCTTTTGTTTTATGTGGCACTTTTAAATACAACTGTAAGTATATTTCAACAGTTCTATAGCATACCACAAGAAAGTCTCCGGGGAATGAAACGCAGGGGTTTGGAAAATGTTCCTACAGCCTCCCTCAGTAGTTTATGACACCCCATATCAGTTCAGTTAGAGACCATTCAAAAACATTCTGACGGCTTCTACTTTTGTGAATGAATCTTCTCGGTTTTAGTGTACAGAGTGAAAAGGGCGCATGTTTTTCTAAGGGTTCTGCTCCTTGTGTAGCATGCGTTCTCTGTCACACACATTCGCTGCCCTTGTCCCACTGTGTAAGGGGCGCATTCCTTTCTCGGACTTACTTTGCTTTGGTGGACAGTAGATACAGGAATTTTCCGAGTTGAGAAACCGTGATCTGCTGGAGTTTGTAGAACCAGACGTTTCGTTCACGACAGATGAACATCTTCAGTGGCATGGCCACAGGGTGAAGGTTCCGTCATGACTGAACCGGAAAATTCCTCTATTTACATATTAGACTCCGGCCATGAAAGCTTTCGACTATTCATATTTCAATAGCATTAGCAATATTGTTTTACGTAGATTGATAATTTAGTGGTGACAAATAGAAAATTCTTGTGAATTAGCAAAGGTGGGTAAACTGCATACTTTACCTATTTTAGGCTAAAATTTCACGCAGTATGGGTTAGCTGTAGAAAAATTTGGAACGTGGAAAAGGAAGACAGGAATATGTATGCTTGTAGTGTAAGCAGTCTTGTAATGCAAGAAGGGCCTGTACAACAGAAAGTGTGAAGAGTATCCTCAGTTCTTTGAGTCATTATTCTCTCTTATGTTAATGAAAATTATTATTTGGAGCTTCCGTCGCTTTGAAAGTCACGCCTCGCCACTGGTCCTTGCATTGTTAAGCTGATACGGCGCAATGGTCAACGACCAGCAATCTCGAGGAAGGAAATAGTGATGGAGCAACGGTTGTGAAGTCGTCCTGGTTCGTAGTGTGTGTGTGTGTGTGTGTGTGTGTGTGTGTGTGTGTGTGTGTGTGTGTGTGTGTGTGTGTGTGTGTGTGTGTGTGTGTGTGTGTGTGTGTGTGTGTGTGTGTTTGTAGTTTATATATTAGGGATGGGTCCTCGATACCTGCATGTTATCGACACTGGATGATACTTCAGAAAATTCTCTAGTTACTTCTTCGAACTTCGGTAGTGATTCTGCAATATTTATTTTATATTAAAATCATTAAGTATTATTTCCGCAAATAGAACATTGCAAAGCCCGATTATTCGAAAATGTTGGTGATATCCAAGTCTAGTAGTGTCTAAATTGATCGGCATGCGAACTTGGATGTATTCTCCATCCTAAATAAAAATGGCTAACAAGAAATGTGATGAATTTTATTCCAGTCAAAGTATCTAAAATGAAATTCCCTACATCGTCATAATTGTCGGAAGTCCAGTAAACCCGCACTCGATAGAGACGAAGGCAACAATGGCTAGCCATGGTACGGAATGCAATGTACATTAGTGAAAAGTGCACTTATATAGTATTAGTGTAGTTTCTAAAAGCAATATTCATCTCATTCTGCAAGTGCAGAGATGCAATAAGGAGGTTTCGTCTGTGGCCCTCATTCGGGAAGCCCGGGTTCGATTCCTGTGGCCGACCTACCTGACCCGGGGCTTTTTCGGGGGTTTTCCCGAGTCGCCAAGCGAATGCTGGGTAGGCTAATTATATCCCCCGAATTTCCTGTCCCTCCATTTCATCTCCATTATCATGTCACATCATCTCACAGAGTGTTGAAGTAGCTGTCAGTGATATTGGTTATGAAAAACAAACTTCGAACTGGAAAATAGTAACTCATGGAGTACCCCAAGGTTCCGTGTTAGGGCCTTTATTATTTCTTATCTATATAAATGACCTCTCACTTTATATACAGGAGATTGCAAGTACAGTTCTTTTTGCTGATGACACTAGTGTCCTGGTGAACAGTACAAATTTAAATGAGTGTATAATTAAAATGAATTATGTTTTGAACTGTATGTCATGCTGGTTTAAAGCGAACAAATTATTTGTGAATCTAGACAAAACAAAAGTGGTCAAATTTATAACCTGTCGTACGTAACATACTGAAATAGAAATCGGGATTAATGATATGTTATTAGAAGAAATTGACAGCATAAAATTTCTGGGCCTTCAAGTGGACAGATGTTTAGATTGGAAAGCTCACATAAATTATATCTTACCTAAACTCAGCTCTGCCTGTTATGCTATCCGAGAGCTGGTTAATGTGAGTTCTATTGACACACTTAAATTAGTATATTGTGCATACTTTAACTCTATTATGGAATATGGAATATTATATTGGGGCAACTCAGTAGAAAGTAAAAAAATACTTCTTATGCAAAAGAAAGTTATAAGAATCATTACTAACACCAACAACAGATGCTCCTGTAAAGATCTTTCTACAAGATTGAAGATATTAACGCTTCCTTGCATGTATATATTCTCGATCCTAAAATTCTTTGTATGCAATCGTGCCTTATTTGCAACAAATAATGTAATTCACAAAATAAACACTAGACAAATGTATAATATCCATTATCCCAGTGCTAAACTTTCTTGCTTTCAGAAAGGTGTGTATTATGAAACTATCAAAATATTTGGCGCACTTCCTAATGTTCTTAAAGAAAAAGTTGATAATTTCGGTGCTTTTAAAAAAGCAAGATTATCTGAATGACAAAT
Organism: Mantis religiosa; assembly: GCA_030765055.1. NCBI lineage: Eukaryota > Metazoa > Arthropoda > Insecta > Mantodea > Mantidae > Mantis > Mantis religiosa. The sequence continues at coordinate 88,671,998 of CM060958.1, forward strand.
TATCCTGATAATGCTTCTGTAGCTCTATAAGTAGTATCTAACTATTCCAATGACAAATCATTACTTATAAATATTTGATGCAAGTTGAAAGTTTATTTTTAATCTATATGTATTTAATAAATAACAAGAATGGTATCCATTGCAAAAAGGTTGAGACGTACTGGCATAAGCCAAGTGAAAGCTGGTTTAAAAAGTGTTTCATTTTGTATCATATATAATTATCCCTGCTTTGTTTTCCATATTGTTTTTCATATTGCCTGTGTACTATAATATGTGTCTTATGTTAACTTTTGTACATATATATGCTATTAGACTTTATACCTCTAGACATGTTCAATGTTCACAGCCTTTTCTGGCTACAAGTGAACCTACTGAACGCAAATCAATCTAATCTAAGCTAATCTAATTTCTCATCTGGTGGTCTCTTTCAGGGTAGAAGTGTTGGCGGGTGTCTCGATGCTATCGTGACGCCTTCGGTCGGCCGTCCTGTTTTCCTCTCGCCTCATCCTTCCTGCCGGGGATGTTGCATCTGGGGCTTAATTACAATAAACCATAGGTTTCGGTGCCAAATAACCCCAGTAGTAATTCTAATCCTAATCCTACAATAAGGAAGAGCTGAATGCAATGTGGAGGTGCATATTGCAAGGCAATACTCTTATGACAATATTCCAAATCCTGTATAATCGCATAGACTGCATAATCGCCAATCGTTTCCGTTTTTCCATAGTCGGAAACAGTGCCCACCTCTTCCATTATACATTTATGTTGGAATTTGGAGAAGCTTACTCGTTGACAGAAAACATGGTGGAGCTATTTATAGTAGCCGCGTTCATTCCATCCCCAGCGACATCAAAGCTTTCCCTTCTGACCACACATTTTCACATGTAAGCAATTATAAGGGTCTCTCACCTTTAAGCATATGGGGTGGTCCTTCTTAAGACGTTCACCAACTTAAAGCGCTGTTGCAAATATTTTTCTTGTGACCTTAGAACTGCAGTACCTTATATTAGCTTAGACTGTGCAGACGTGCTTCTTATGTGTGTTCATTAAGCTTCTTATATTTATAGAAGTTACATAGTGTTTTACTTAGTGTAGTTTTATAAATGTATTAGTGTTTAATTGTTATTGGCATTTAGCACTTGCGTAATTTAACTAAGATGTAGAGACCGTGGTTATCGAACCTAACATGGATATGCTAACATGGATTTCCATTCATACTTGCAATATATACCTAACAGTATTTCTAACCTTTCTCGAGTTCTAAAGTTATGACATTTAATTATTATGCGGAATGTACGTGATTACTTATATAAATTTTGTTTAACAGAAGCCCCCCACCCCCAAAAAGTTACACTGCTTAACTTTATTCAAACCTGTAAAATTAGCAGACATCCTTATAAAAAGGTTCCAGCATTTAAAAAGAGTAATAGAGTTTCCTTACTAGTTTTTCTTTAATTCCTTAGTTTCTTTTCTCACTTTTGAAGTATTTACTGTTTTGTTAAACCAACTGAAATTCACCACCTGTAGCTGCCATAGAACATAGGAAAATGTTTTAGGATAAATCAGCTCACGATTGCAATAAACAAAGCTCTAACGTGCAATATTTGCTTATATTATTAACTACCAGAATATCCAAAGTGCTTCTTTAATTTGCAAGTAAATATCCCTCGCAAATTCATGCACATTGATGCAATTTAACCCTTTTAAAATTGTAATGATGTTTTACTAAGCTTTCCTTGGATATTATGCTAATAATACGTATTTAGTTCTCGTGCCATAACAGCATAGGTAATATATCTCTTTTCAGTTGTTATGTAACATTATGTATTATAGGATACATTAATTATTTAAAATTCATTTGAAAATATCAATAAGTAAACCAAATGAATAGTTCCTACAGTGAAATCAGCTTGAAGTTTTTTTTTTTTCTTCTAAATGTTATTTTAAACAACGGCAACCTTGGGTATTTTTAGCTATAAACAAGAGCCTAACAATCTTCACCCCTCCGCTCCGGCAAGTGTAAACTAAGATGTTAATGGCATTGTGGTTAGGGGTGAGAACAGTTTTTCCTTACAAAGCGAAGCGCCTGGGGATGCTTTAAGCGCGGTCACTATACACAAGTATAGTATCTTCTGCATACAAAAGAGAACTCTAATATCGAATTCAAAAATGTTGAAAGGATGCCCTATGTCGTCTACACTGACTTTGAGTGCATTTTCACCCATTCTGTTTAACCCTGAAACCTCCTACACAACTCCCTATCAGTCATTCTCTGATGAGATCTGCTGTTATGTCAAACCATCATCTAGCGTTGAACAAGTAGAAACTGATCTTCCTACAATAGCGTATGTTTATCGAAGACGTAATGCTCCTCAGTAGTTCATGAAAACCTGAATTCCCTTGGAAGAATATAAATAGTATGTATAAATCTGCTAAGCCTCTAAAACTTACAGACGAGAAATAAAGGACTTTCAAGATTTCTACTGAATGCTATTGTGCGGGAAAGAATTCACCAAGGAGAACTGGAAAGTACGTGACCACGATCATGAAAGCGGTGACTATAGATGAGGTTTACATAACCAATGCAGTATAGCTTTTAAAATGCACATTAAATCCAGCTTGTATGTAAATCTGAGTGAGTATAACTCCCGTGGCATTGTTAAGGAGTTGGGCTATACAAGCGATTATATATCAAAGTTCGTGTCAGCAATTTTTATTTAGGATTGAGAATAAAGCTAACTACACATGCTGATCAATTTCGAAACTACTCGACCTGGATATCAGCAACTTTTTCGGAGAGAAGCACACATATACCATTATATATATATGATGTTTCGGAACCACACCTGCCCGCCTCGGTAGCGTAGATGATAGCGTGTCTGCCTTACGTTCAAGAGGTCCCGAGATCGAATCTCGGTCAGGATGAGTTACCTGGATAAGGTTTTTTCCGTGGTTTTCCCTTATCGTGAAAGACGAATGTCAGGTAACTCTAAGCTCCATGGACCCCGGACTCATTTGGGCATCATTTCATTCATCTTCCGATATGACTTAAGGTTGGAGAACGTAAATTACAAAAAAAAATTTTAAAAAAAATAAAAAAGAAACCACACCGAATATGTAGAAGTAGTTGCTCAGTTTCTATGTGACACATAAAAATAATATGTATAAAAATTGCCGCATAAAAAACGCTCCAGTATGAGAGTGGATTAGGCAGTTACATGAACAATGCCGCGTGCCTCACGCTATAGATGTTCGCAAGTAGGTGACACACCGTGCCTCCTGCTATGGCTGTTTGTAAATATACCGACATACTCAACGGTAGCTTGCCACTATTAAGAATTTATTTGGCTTATGAAACGGCTATAAAGAAGCTATTCTTTAGTTATTTGTTTATGGGTGTCGTGTTCCAACTTTCCGTTATAACAGTCCATGACGAAAAATAAACTGGTGGACATATGCAACTTAAACCTTTTAGTGAGAAGTTAATGTTAGATTGAGGATGGAACCATTAAATGGTAAAAAGAACAGAGAGCAATATCAAAGAATTGTAGATAAAGTCAAACAAAACTAAATGTCTTATGCACTGAGGCAAACATTTTATTTCACTGTGTTTAATAGTAAAGCATTTGTAACTTAAAAGAAAGTTGTTGATTTTACAGTAACTGGTTGATAGCACTGTGCAATTAAGATCATAGCAAAATGAGCAATTTTGGAACTGACCGAGTCATTATCGACTTTTTCCACAAGTAACTGCCCTTTGCCCCATTACCTGAAAGCGAGGCTAGGGTCATTGATAAAGAGCAAGGATCAATACTTTTGTTTTCGTGGCCATTGCGTCCCAATAACAACCTTTGAGGTTCGTACACCAATGATTCCTGCGCTGCCTAATCACAAAATAATATAATATTTAATGCTGCATCAAATTATACCTAAAACAATTTCGAAGCTGCAACACCAACTTTAGGACTAGTTAAGTTATAAACTACGAAACGGCTATATTCGTTGATACCGAAATTACGGTTTGCCATAAGTAAAGAATCATGATGGGTGTCAAAGGAATGTTGGTTCTTTGTGACAATACGGGCAAGGCCAGTTGAGTTGGGGGGAAAGTTGTTATAACAAAAGCAATGTAAGAAACAGTGTCCTTAGCAGTTTTCCAAAGGGGCTTACTTGACTTGTAAGAATAGGGTATTCTTTGGATCATTCAGAATGGCATGACAAAACAGCCACAAAGAGATTTTTGGTGGAATGAAGAGGGCTTTCAGAAAGTGAAAGTTACATAGACACCCACACGCGCAGCTGTGGTCATTCAAAGAGTCTTCGGCGTCAGGCCGATGAGAGCAGTCTGAGGCGTGAGGACGTTTAGGGGCAGTCCTCTTGTTCTGTCTTGGATATTTGTCGGTTCATATATATATATATATATATATATATATATATATATATATATATATATGAGGAACGAATAAAGTTTATCGAGTAATAAACATTCTGCCGTCAGTAACTCTAAACAGAGATTGGTAACCCTTGGTCGGTAACTTTCATTTCGATGTTCTAAAAAAAGAAGCAGTGAATAAATAAGTTGGAAACGGGCATTCCAGTGTCATTAAATATCCTTCTCACACACATCCACGCATACCCTGTGAGAAACCTCATTGTTTTACCCTGAGCTAAACAAAAGTGCTTCAAACTGTATTGTCAAGTGGGACATTGTTCGCCACATATATTGTTGCTTCAAACTGGTGTCCACAACGTGGAATTGTGTGCACCCAGAAACATTTTTGTATCATCGTTCGGTGGCCACTCGTGGCCTCTACGGCGCGAGATGGTGGCAGTCGCTGGGAACTTAGGCCAGCAGAGGTGGACTAGAACCCTTACCTTATACCAGATGCTGGAAATGATCTGCACTCAAACAGGCAGTATAGCTCTTATAAATATTCTCGTTCACTCTCCGAAGTTCAGCAACAGGTATTCCTGTGATTTCTTGCATAATGTTCTTGCATGTCAATACGTTCCTGTAGTGTTTGAGGATTGGAACGATACGCGTCTGTTAAACTGAAGCCCTATCGCTACACACGTGTGCAAGCGTTAAAGCTAAATGATCCCCCCAAATGCGTAAATTATTTTAACTGATTTTTCTAATCCTTAGAAAGAGGTTTCATTGACCCACAGCTTTTGTTTTTCACAGATGAATTTAGATTTCATTTAACTAGAGCTTTGAATACTGAACAGACGATACTGTGCTTCAGAAAAGCCTGTATTACAGGATGAAACACCTCGTTATGATCAGGAAAGTGGAGTGGTGTGCGATAAGTGCTTGAAAAGTAATAGGGCCCGTATTATTTGATGAAACAATAAATGCAGAGCGATATCAGAGGTTAATGTTGAGACCATTTTTAACTGCTTGACAGAAGAAGAGAAATCGTTTGGTTGGTTCCAACAAGATTCTGCAGCGCACATACCGCTACCGAATCATTAAATGCAGTAAGAGAGGTATCACAAGAATACCTTCTACTGAGCTTCGGAGAGTGAGGGAGAATATTTATAAGATACTTGCTGCCTGTTTGAGAGCAGAAGATCAACATTTCCAGCATCTTTTATACGATAAGGATTCTAGTCCGCTTCTACTGAAGTACATTCCTCGGCGACTGCTGGCTGTCTGGTAGAGAAAAGAAACACCATGAGTGGGTTCGATTATAATTTAACTATCCCATATATACGTTATACCGAAATCAGAGGAAAGCTACATGCCGTTCTTTAAGTACAAGGGCTGTTCAATAAAGAATGATCCTTTGTTTTTGACAACGTACCTTTACTCATCCTCATAATTTTGATGGTCCTTCTCAAAATAATCTCCCCTGAATGCGATGCACTTGTTCCAGCGTTTCTGCCAGTCTTCAAAGGCATGCTGGAATCCACTTTTTGAGAGATCCTTCATAATCGCCTCCGCAGCCTTCACCACTGCTTCTGATGATGGATAATGCCTCCCACGAAGGCGTTTCTTCAAGTTACGGAATAAAAAAAGTCACATGGGGCTAACCCTGGACTATAGGGAGGGTGAGGGATGCACTTCATGTTGATTTTTGCAAGATATTCAGTAACATTGGCAATATGCGGCCGTGCATTATCATGGTGCAGCATGCAGCCTGCTTCACGGAAATGTGGTCTTTTACACCTGATATGGACTTGCAATGTTTTCAGGACATCCCTGTAGTATTGTCCAGTTACTGGTGTGTGTGCAGGTGCAACATGCTGATAAACCATCCCATGAATGTCAAAGAATGAGATGAACATAACTTTTCCAGCAGAAGCAACCACTTTTTCTTTTAGGGGGTTGGTGATGAAGGAGATTTCCACAATGAGCTTTGCTATTTGCTCTCAGGATCAAAATGATGTAGCCAAGTTTCATCAGCAGTGATTATGTTTGAAAGTAACTCCGGATCTTCCTCTAACATCAACTTTAACTGCATGCAGACCTGCATGCGAATGTCCTTTTGTTCGGGAATCAGCTGTCTTGGAACCCATCGCGCACAAACACGTCTCATGTGTAATGTTTCAGTCACCAACGTGTGGGTGGCAGCCAATGAAATGTTCAGTATTTCAGAAAGTGATGTTAAGGTAATTTGTAGATGCTCTCTAACAATGAAAGCAGCAGTGTTGAAATTTTCTTCCGTAAGAGCAATAACTGGAGCACCGGGTCCACCTTCCTTTGAAATTGTCTCCCCTCTTTATACATTTTAAACCACCTTCTAGCTGTGTTGTAGGGAAGAACAGACTCTCCATAGGCCTCTTGTTATACTGGATAGGCCTCAACTGAAGATTTGTTGAGACGAAAGCAGAATTTCAAAACCGCATATTGTTCCTCACGTGTTACCTGCATTGCAGCGATAGGCGATACTGAACATATCTGAACTTGCCTGGTTCTCACAGGCGGGAACCAGGATCACCAACAATGAAACTACTGCGGCTTGTTTGTTTCGCATTAAGCTAACAGAGTATAATAAGACTGAATTTTAGTGCGAAAAATTATGACCATAAACAAATTATGGTAATTCTTTATTGAACAGGCCCTCGTATATGAGAGATACGTAACTTAGATTTTTACATACATTCTGTTTTCTGAGTGCCAGCTTAGGCAAACTTGCAAAGAAAAAAAACCTAAACAAAGAAGAACTTTTTTGGAGAATACGAACTGAGCTTGATGGTTTTTAAGGAATATTCTCCTATGAGAATATCCCTCACAGTTGGGGTGCCCCGAACAGACTTGCCTCCTAGAGAATCATTTTATAACAGATTAAACAAAGAAGAAGTTGGTGAGGAGGATTACAGGCATTTCTCAAATGTATGGAAGCAGTTTACAGTGAGAAACTTAAGTGGTTAGTTAGATTAGAGATCTGTTTGATCTCTGATATTCTTATCTTGCCGGATATCTTTGAGACATTTAGAGACCAATCCTGAAAACTTATAAAGTCGACCCTGCGCATACTCTGCTTCTTTACACAAGAATTCCATTGGAATTGCTACAAAATTGCGATAAACTTTCATGTTGGAATCTAGTATAAAGAGAGGTTTACGCAGGGTTTCCCGTGGATATGCTGAGGCGAAGATCTACATGCAGTAGATCGATCGCCAGAAACCTGTTCAATATATCACCTACGAGATGCGATCAACTGAGGGTGAGAAGTGTACCGCGCCTTTCCTTATAAATCATGTAAAGTTGTTTTCTCCTGAAGTTATGGACCTGAGAATAAGAGATCAGGAGCACAGGGTAAAGGTTAGATTAGTGTACATAACAGATTCAGGCACTGCTAACTGGTTTAGACAATTTTCCCGTGACCCTCTTGAGATATTTCCAGCATCCTGCTCTTCCCAGCGCCCTAACTAGTAATCCTTACATTGCGCATGGTGGTTACTTTGCACAATAGATCCTCTGATCTCTTTGCTACCCAATCTTGTTCTATATTTTGAAACCGAGTTTTTATTTATGGGAGCTCTTTAACTGTGATGGTTCTCAACTTCCCATTCTATATTGGGCGTGAAAGGACCTCTTTCACTCAGAAGTCGCTTTATCGCACTTGGGGTTCTTTTTAAGTGTCATAATTGTATAACACGGGAGCATAGTGTGACTTTGTGGGTTCGTGAAATTAAAAGTCCAATTGCACATCTCAACAATGTTCTTTATTTCCACCGAATTACAGTCGGAACACTTGCCGATTACACAGAATTACGTAATGCACACAATTACAATTCACCAGTTCGTCTGTCACCGGTCCACTCTGCACTCGCGATCACGCACAACTCCTCCGATGCACGTACGCAGTCTTCCGGTCCGTTACCTCACTGGGCGCTGCTCACGGCTGCTCGCCAAGAACTGACCTGAACTCTCGGTCGCATCGTCCCTTTATTTATTGTGGTCCCTTTTAGGGTAGAAGTGTCGGCGGGAGTCTCGGCGGTGCATGGCAGGATGGTATGCTCTGAGTGAACCACTTCCTCCTCCGGTATATCGGAAGGACCGCTTCCGAATATCCGTTATTCGGCCTACCAGGGACGGTTTTCACCTAAATAAAATTTAGGGACCTTGCCCTCTGCATTATCGTGGCTCCTTGGGTCGGCCACCCTCTGTCTCCTCTCGCCTCATCCTTCCTCTCGGGGATGTCCCACTTGATGGCCTAAGTACAATAGATCAAGACTATTCCTTCCTGCCTAATCCCTTCCTTAGCAATAGATGTAGTACCTACTACTGTTAGAAAAATTGGGGTCATATGAGAAATATCCCAAGACGCGCTTCTTTCATGTCAGTCGCAGGATTAATTTAGTAATCAGTGATTTAAATGCCTTAAGAGATCAGGAATGTCATTAGTAATATTAAAGAAAGCTGTCTCTTTCTTCTGGGGAAGAATGCAAAGAACGATCCTGATTGGGAATGTTCAGAAACGGTGTGATACACGATCCAAAAGTCATAAGTCTGTTAAAAAATTTAAAAGCTATGATCTGAAAGCATGAACAATATTATATAAAAGAGACCGAGGAACTAGAAGAAATTTTGGCAATTTTACTGCGCACTTACTTCAACATTCATTGTTACATTAAAAATAATAATAGCTGGATATTTGGAAAACTGAGAACTTTTACAAGTATCCTACAATTCAAATAAAAGAACACTAACTTGTTAAAGTGTCGCAAAATGTACCTACAATAAATTGTGAAAATATTATTGCACCGGCTATAAAATATTGATCTGGATTTTAAGTAATCATGAAAGATACTAAAAGTGACTACAGTTCTTAGGATAGTTCAAGCCCGCCTCGGTAGTGTAGATGGTAGCATGTCTGCCTCACGTTCAAGAGGTCCCAAGTTCGAATCTTGGTCAGGGTGAGTTACCTGGGTAAGGTTTTTCCGGGGGTTTTCCTTATCCTAAAAGACGAATGTCGGGTAACTCTAAGCTCCATGGACCCAGGACTCATTTGAGCATCATTTCACCCATTTCATTCATCGTCCGATATCACTTAACGTTGCAGGACGTAAATTACAAAAAAAAAAAAAAAAAAAAAATAGTTAACAATTGACAGTCACAAGTTAATGAATGGCAAATGTATCGTTCAAATTATCCTTTGTTTCCATCTTTAAGTATTACAGTATATTTTAGTAAATTGATGGAAATTAATCATTTCTTCACACTAGCCGTACATAGGCTAAGGTGTTTGATGGATAGAGTCAACATGAAAAATTCAATGCCATGGCCGGGATTTGAACCACGGATCTCCTGGCTTCCGTGCAGTCGCTCTAACTAGCCTATATACGGCTAGTGTGAAGAAATGATTAATTTCCATCAATTAACTAAAATAATAAGAGTTAAATAATGAAGCCTGGGACTCAAGTACTTACAATAGTAAGTCGCCACAAACGGTGTATCTCGGATGCGAGAGCCCCTAGTGGTCTACCGGGGAAATATATGAGTCAAATGAAGAATTTAATGTCAGGACAGCACGTTGACCACGGTAGCTCAATGGATTAGAGCGACTGGACGGAAACCAGGAGATCCGTGGTTCAAATCCCCGCCATGGCATTGAATTTTTCATGTTGACTCTATCCATTACAATATATATAATAGGAAATACAGAGAGTAAATAAATATATATATTTACTCTCTGTATTTCCTATTTAATTCCTTAAAAGATTGTTTAGAAGTAAACACAAGCTTTAAGAGATTTTATGTTTGTACCCAAAGTTTATGAACTCTCAAATTGACTTAGATATGGATATGATTATAGAAAATACAAACAACCTCTATGAAAATATAGGTTCAGGAAGCACTACGCACAGTCATTAAGCGAAAACATAAAATAGCGGAAGAGAAAATAATTAGTTAACTCTGGTCGGCTTGTTAGATAAGGTCTACCAAATTCCAACATTTTTGTAACTGATATCTATATTAATTTTTTATTCAATTAACTAATTGATTAAATTCGTCAATAAATCTAATGTCGGTAGAATAACTGTTAAGTTGTATTACATTTTATTTGTAGTACTCCAGTACACGTGAAAGAACAAATATGAAGGATAACAAAGTATAGAAGGATTCTCTTACTGAAAAATAGTCTATTATTACGAAGGGAGACAAGGAAAATTCACTTTGTTTAAACATGTAGCTACATAACTCGTGCGTATGTGCTAGAGGAAATTCAGGTGTCTAAACGGACTTCCGTAAGCTATGCTCTTTCTTGCTCTAAATATTAAACTGTCAACAAGTTTGTTCAAATATTTAATATTACATTAATACATATTTTCTCAATGAGTAGGGAGCGGACTTATAGGCAGTAAAAATGTGTGAAATAGGCAGGCAAAAGGGCACTAAAAGTGGGCAAAATAGGCACTTAAATAGGCACTAAAGTTTGCTAAGTAAACACTTAGAAATACACAATTTTAGTAAAATGGCTCAAAATGCTCTATAAATGCACTATAACAAAATGACGATCATCGCAACATATGTTGCAACTAATTCGCTAAACACATACTATTTTGCGATTCCCTAGACGAAATAGCTCTACATTTATCCCAAATTTCATAAATGGCTCCACTGCAAGTTAAAATAACAGATATTGTCGTATAAATGAAATACATATAAATCCAATTCACTAAGTAAGAACCATAATGTGCAGAAAGGTGTGAGTAGTTATGTCAATAAACAAAAACATGGGTTTGGGGGAGGGGCCTTAAGGATAAAATTGAAATATCTGAAGCTTTTGTTAGATTTGTTTCAAATGTTTACCATTTATTTTTATGATCGATGAAGTATGGAATCATACCAAGTTTCAGCTTTCTAGTTAAAAAGTTTCTGAGGAATTAACAGCTTATGTCTAAATTATAGGCGATTTTCAAAATGTCCCACATATTGTAAGTTTAAAAATTAATGCTTGGGGTATAAGTTTCTGCACCCATTTTAACGTATAAAGACCTGTACCTGCGTGAAATATTTGTCTTCGCCACATCAATGAAGAGAACAAATAATCATAGCTATTTAACAATTTTTATTTACCTAAACGTTTTCAGTAAGAAGTAAGCATTATAATCCTTTTCAATACAAATAACAAAAAACACAACAAATGTAAATGCATACACTTAATATGCAGTTGCCCTTACAGGCATGGTTAGAATTTCATACAGATTAATAGAAAACTGCATCCTGTGGAACATTTTGAAGTTAGGAAAATGTAGAAAATATGGAATCTAAGAAATCTGAGGTTAAAATTACGTAATAGCAGCTACGATACAGGTTTAGGGTTATTTAAATAGTCATGTGACGTTTTCTGTAGTACCACTAGAAAAGTAAACTTTATATTGTTGAAGTATTATATTAATTTTAAGACAAAAATGACTAAATTTGGTATAGTTGTAAGTTTTGGACCAATTTGCTCAGATGTGTCTTCTTAATAAACCCTTTTTTGTACATCCAATGTGCAGCAGTAAGAAATTTCTCTTCCACGAAAACTTCACGTTGAAATCAACAAATGCAAAAGTTATCACAAATTACTAGTAGAAGAAAATGGCTCAAAAGGCAGTTTTAGGCACTAATAAGCAGAATAGGCACAAACGTATGAAATAGGCATTTATAGGCACTATAAAACTATGAGATTAGGCTAATAATTGTAGGAAACGTGCTTATAACTTAAAAGCCTGCGTTTCTGAACAAAGGAATAAAATAGGCAAATAGGGCAAAATCCGCTACCTATCAATGAGAAAGGCTTCTACTAACTTTATAAACAAATGTTCACAAATGTACACACGTAGATTAACTCCAGTGAATCTTTTGTGGATTATGGAAATGTAATACATGGTATGCATTTTGATTGCTTATACTGTGTAGAATGTAACGGCATTATCAGTTTGTTTATTTTAAAGGTACCCTCTACTATAATTTGTGTACGGACTGATAAGGGTAGAGATTGGCCACAGAGTAATGTGCCTGACAGCCCTAATCACGTGTATCGGTAAGTATTTTGCCCTTATTGAGATGAAAAGCTGTGCAAAAGTTAACACTTCATAATCAAAATCGATACAATTAGTGATATTAACAAGCGTAGCTATCATTGACAAAGATATGGATGATCTCGCAAGCTTTTGTAAACATTCAATAAAATGGATTGGAATTTCTAATTCTGAGCCAGACAGTAATTTCTTCCTGTGCAATTTCTTAAACACAAATAAGGACATTGTTCAAAAGATCAAATTCCTAAATTTCAATACGGGAGAAAACTTGACATTTATAAATTACAGGAGTAAATTATGAACATGAAATGGCAGTGGTTCCAACAGATGGAAGGAATGGATGAAAATAGGATTATAGAACAAGTATTTAATTATAGTCTTGAAGGTCAATGTTCAATATGATAACCCAGAGGAAGACAGCTTCGAGAGTTGTGACGTATTTCAGCCGGGAGCGAGGCCTGCAGTGCGTGTGACGTCAGGCAAGAGCCGTGTACTACCAAGTTGGCCTATATAAATGGCGCTGCGAGTACAGAATCTGAGGGTTCGTCAACTGTAGTGCACTCGATGACAACAATGTAGCTGCCACGTACCTAATGGAACTGTTAAATTACAATATGACGATTTATTGAAGGACAAATATACAAACAAGAAAGACTTGGCTGATTTTTACAAGAATGTCCCCCAAACCAGATTTCCGAGGTTGTATTCACTTGTCACACGACATTGTGTATGTTTGGCTCGACATTTGTGTACGAACAATTTTTTTTCTGTTATGAAATAGGCTAAGTCCAAACCCCGAAGTACGTTGTCGTATCCCAATCTAACATACAGTCTTCGATTACAAATTTCCCAACCATTACGTCCTTGACATTGATAAAATAGTTAAAGAAGAACGAAACAGAAAGTGTCGGAAAATGTCCACGTAATTTTGTTCTGAATGGGTTTCTACTAATTTGCAGAGAAAATTGTTTTATGTTTTATTTTATTTACTTTATAACATGCCTGACCTTCAGATAATCTACGAGTTGAAGTTTTATATATTTTCTCATAGCACAGAGCCAAAATGTAATTGTTTATAAACTGTGACCAATTATGTAATTAAAGCAGTCAGCATTAATATTACAACACCCAAGATGTAAGTTTACATATTATTAATTCCCGGTACGTTTCCTGTCTTTCCTACGCTGTTGGAACTCCAACATATCAAACTATTTTCTTCCTCTTGGGGAGCAGAAATCAGCGTGGTGACGTCACACGATAAGTTGCCTTTTGGGAGCATATTTGGCGGTTAGAACTGACGGAGCTGACGTCACACCGCCACTACCTGTCTTCCGCTGTGATAACCTATAGCAATCCCGGAAGACGTGTTTACGTTGAAGCAGGCTTTGTATCGAAAGAAGAAGAAGAAGAAGAAGAAGAAGAAGAAGAAGAAAAGAAGAAGAAGAAGAAGAAGAAGAAGAAGAAGAAGAAGAAGAAGAAGAGAAGAAGAAGAAGAAGAAGAAGAAGAAGAAGAAGAAGAAGAAGAAGAAGAAGAAGAAGAAGAAGAAGAAGAAAAGAAGAAGAAGAAGAAGAAAGAAGAAGAAGAAGAAGAAGAAGAAGAAGAAGAAGAAGAAGAAGAAGAAGAAGAAGAAGAAGAAGAAGAAGAAGAAGAAGAAGAAGAAGAAGAAGAAGAAGAAGAAGAAGAAGAAGAAGAAGAAGAAGAAGAAGAAGAAGAAGAAGAAGAAGAAGAAGAAGAAGAAGAAGAAGAAGAGAAGAAGAAGAAGAAGAAGAAGAAGAAGAAGAAGAAGAAGAAGAAGAAGAAGAAGAAGAAGAAGAAGAAGAAGAAGAAGAAGAAGAAGAAGAAGAAGAAGAAGAAAAGAAGAAAGAAGAAGAAGAAGAAGAAGAAGAAGAAGAAGAAGAAGAAGAAGAAGAAGAAGAAGAAGAAGAAGAAGAAGAAGAAGAAGAAGAAGAAGAAGAAGAAGAAGAAGAAGAGAAGAAGAAGAAGAAGAAGAAGAAGAAGAAGAAGAAGAAGAAGAAGAAGAAGAAGAAGAAGAAGAAGAAGAAGAAGAAGAAGAAGAAAGAAGAAGAAGAAGAAGAAAGAAGAAGAAGAAGAAGAAGAAGAAGAAAGAAGAAGAAGAAGAAGAAGAAGAAGAAGAAGAAGAAGAAGAAGAGAAGAAGAAGAAGAGAAGAAGAAGAAGAAGAAGAAGAAGAAGAAGAAGAAGAAGAAGAAGAAGAAGAAGAAGAAGAAGAAGAAGAAGAAGAAGAAGAAGAAGAAGAAGAAGAAGAAGAAGAAGAAGAAGAAGAAGAAGAAGAAGAAGAAGAAGAAGAAGAAGAAGAAGAAGAAGAAGCAGAAGAAGAAGAAGAAGAAATAAGTTTATCTGTGCCAATAGTCTAATGGCAGAAGTCCATAAAAACACACAGGAGGGGATTCGGCACTGCGATTAGTCTTGACTATTGTACCTATGCCCCACGCCTTCCAGGGAGGACGACAGAGGGTGCCTCATCTAGGGAGTTATGACAGCGCAGAGGACAGGGTCGATACTAGTTGGAAACTCCCTTGACAGGTCAGCACAACTGGCGTCGCACCCGCCATGGTCCTAAAACGGCCCACCAGGTCGGCTCGTAGACTGGAAACCGTCCTACCGAAGGAGGAAGTGTTTACCAGGAGAATATCATCCTGCCATGCAGCGCCGAGACTCCCACCGACACTTTTACTCTGCAAGAGAACAGCAGATGAGAATGATGTGGAGATGAAATTGACAGAAAATTCGGAAAATGTAATTCGCCTGGCGACCCAGGAAAACCCGAGGTCAGGTAGGTCGGCCACGGGAACCCAACCCGGGCATACCGAATGCGGGTCATAGATGAAACTCCTAAGCCATCCCGCTCGGTGTCTTTGAATTAGGATTAGGATTTCACTACGGAGGGGAATCAGTACGTATGCCACCATGCTGGGCCCATTGTGCCTATGACCCCAAGTGGGGCACCACCGGGAGGAAGGATGAGGCGAAAGGAGACAGAGGGCGACCGTCCCAAGGATCTACGACAGTGCAGAGGACAAGGTCCCTACAGTTTACTTAGAGACTTCCCCCGATATGCCAGGAAAACGGACACGCTCTCCTACTACGGGATGGCAACAAGCCCAGAAGCCGAGCCCCAAAGATCCCTGGCTGGCGGTCCCGAAATTGTCCCAGCATAGGCGCGGAGACCGGCAACCGACCTACTGGAGGAGGAAGTAGTTTACCTCAAAGCATATCATACTGTCATGCACCGCCGAGACTCCGCCGACACTCTACCCTAAAGAGACCACCGGATGAGAGATGAGGTGAAATGATAATGAGATGAAATGGAGGGACAGAAAATTCGGGGGATGTAATTAAACTACCCAGCATTCGCCTCGCAACCTGAAAGTTTCAGGAACTTTACAGTCTCCGGTAGATTCTGTAGTACAGATGTATTTTTTAGACGTGGCGTATGACGTAATGTTGCGCAGTAGTTTATCGTCGAATCCACTTGTTTATTTGGAAGAAAAAGTGGTGCCAGGTTAGTCATCTGCTATCTAACCCACTAGTTTTATCAGCAATCTGCTGGTGAAAGCAGAGATCTTACCCCTACCATTGATTCGCATGATGTCACTCGCGCACATCCGAGCAAGGTCGTGCGCCATCTCTAAAAATACATCTGTATAAATGTGGGAGTGTTTGTCCAGTTAGACCAAATAATATTTTATTTGTATGTCAGGGGTTGATAAAATGAGTTGATTGTAGAGCTTTTTTAAAGTATAGTACTACTTTGTCAGCTTTTCAGACCAAAATGTATCAAGTTTGGGCTAAATCGTATTAAACTGGTACTTGATAACAAAGTTAAACAAACTTAGAAGAAATTTGATGATACAATCATTACAGAAGATTTATCCTCATATACCGTTGGGCTGGTACTCCTTAAAATTATGCAATATTCTCAATACAGAGCCAAAAAAGTTCTCTGATGTTAGTATTCAGTGAAACGGGATTGCAATTATAAGGCGTACGGCATTAGAAGCAATATGAGGTGGAGCTAGAGAGGGATCGCCTAGAGCGACTCTCCTATCACTGGAGTGCAGAGTTGCCTAGTTCGGAACGCACAGCACAAGCGTGAGCAACAGAGATTTCTCTTTTTTATGCTCCCAAAATTACTACTGTAAATTTGACATTGTATATGTCTTGGTGTATGCGGTAAGGGTTTTTTGAGGCAGGCTGTACAAAGACCATTTTTCTACGATGTATAGTTCCCAAGTTATCGCTTCGAGAATAAACGCCGTGTTTATGATATACTTTAACTTCCAATCTTGCCCTGTTTCATTCCTTTTCATTTCGCAGAATTGAGTAACAAGTTAAGAAGTTTCGTTGGGAACTGCATACTGTCCATCCACCACAAGAAGGCAAGCGGGGCCTGAAGAGAGAGAGGGGAGGTTTGAACTGTTTATCTGTTGCGTTAGTGGATCTGTTTACTGCGATATGAGTGTATGAGAGTGCTTATGAGTCACCATGCTGCCAGATCTAATGCTCGTTTTAGTAACTGCGGTGATAGGTACATAAGTATGGGTGAGTTGTGGTGAGAACACTGTGTATTTTACATGAACCTAGCATCCTTATAATATCCGGAGGCGAGCATAAATACATCAAAAGTGATTACGTTATACATTCCTCTGCTTTGCCTTCTTGTGGTGGGCATACAGTATATTTAGTTCATAACTTAACTGACCACGGAGCATTGCAGTTCATAAGCGCTTGCGTATCTTTGATGTTCGGTTCAAGAACGCAAATGAGTGAAAGGTGCTTTGTGTAACTGTGGCAATAAGCATAAAATTCACATGTTTACATTGGTGATATGTTTGTGAACTTTTGTGAAAAATTGTCATTTTCAAAATCTGGTACCAGTGGCGCAGGTACTAAGGGCAAAGTACTCGCTCCTAGGCCAAAAATATCATCTAAAGTGTACAGTTTCCTTATAAAATTTCATCTGAGAAAGTATGTGACTAGATCAATTTTTTACAAAGGCAGTACTCACGGACAGAGCGTGCAATGTGAGTGTGCATATGTGTCGCGTATTATGAAACGTAAAATTTCTAGCACAGAAATTGTTGAACCCTGTATTTTTTTCAGAAATCAAGTACGTTATTTTTAGTAAATAAGCATGTTAATATTGAATATTACAGTTTATAATGTTATTTATTATAATTACCCGTTGTTGCTTACGTTTACGTTCTGACAATTTGCCAGACGACAAATGTTCCTTTTCTCGTTCCCTCTCTCTATCTTCCGCTCTCTGGCGCATCAAGTGGCAACAGGGCGGCCACATGTGCACGCATTGGTGCCTTCCAAAACCGCACGCGTATAGTTCACAGTAGTATGAAGGTTACAATTTTTAAAATGTTAAAATATTTTATAGCCTGTGTCTGTCTGGAAAAAACGGTTCTTTTTGGTTGTGAAGCTGATATCACAATGGCAAGAGTGGTTTCAGCGATCAATGGTGCGTACGCAAAAAGCTTATCTGGAACCAGGAGCTGAAAGACAATGTCAGTCGTATCCTATTCTATGGTCATTTTTGGAAGGGGGTTGTCAACTAGATCATTGAACAAGGTATATTGATTAAGTAAAGAGTTTGACAGATCAGCAAAGTCAGTGAACAACTATTTAAATACGTAATTTATAGGACCAAAAGAAAATTGGAAAACAGGAGTAATATAAACCAAAGTCCCCCAGTGAGGTGTAAACCCACTTCTCTTCACTACAACTATAAGGTGTGCTCTGTAAGCATGTACCTGTGACCAAATTTGTGTGGATTAAAAAAAAAAAAAAGAAGTATGCGAGCCGGTTAATCAATTCTCCAACCGACCTAGGGAATGATAATTTTAAAAGTACGGACTGTCATACCGAGTGGGATGGCTCAAGTGGTTTGGTCTGTGAGTCGCATTTGGTAGGCCTGGGTTTGATTCCATTGGCCGACCTATTGACCCATAGTTTTTTTCGGGGATTTTCCCACGTCGTCAGGCGAATGCTGGGTAGGTTAGTTATAGCACCCGACTTTTCTGTCCCTCCATTTTATCTCCATTATCTTTCACATCATATTTCATCTGGTGTTCTCTTTCAGGGTAGATGTGTCGGCGGGTGACTCGGCGGTGCAAAATAGGATGATATGCTCTAAGCAAACCAATTTCTCCTCCGTTGGGACGGTTACCGAACCCAGGTCTCGTGGTGGGACTGTTTAGAACCACCTTGCGGGTGCTGCGGACCCTTAGCACTCGCGGTACCTCTGACGTTACTAGAGGAACCTCGGGCCGAACATCTGAGCCCCTCCTTCGGAGTTGTTCGGATTGGGATGGACTCGAGGAGGCAGTGTGTTCCCGATACCCGTGGGGATCGGTTACGTCTTCGGACGGGGTTGAGGGAAGCCATTAATTCTCCCGGGTACTAGCCTGCAAAGCTAGTAGAAGGTGTGCTAGATCACCAGGCGGCCCCACCGAGGGTCATATCGGTAGTCTTCACCTTTGGTGTTGGCGCGCGTAAGTGGCGTATCCACTTCCATCCCGTCTTGAGTCCATAGGACCAGATGGGGGGGGGGCGGCTTGTTAGTCTCTAGGTCTTGCCCTATGGAAAGCTCCACGGAGGACGCCGAGCGCCCTTTGGGACAGCTCGGATAACTCCCTGGTTGAAGGAGGTCCGGGTCCATTTCCTACGGGTTCAGGACTAATGGGAGTAGAACCTCTGGGCTCAACTCAACTGTTTACGAACCACCCCGTAGTAGAGGGGATCCGTCCCCTTCAGCTGCCGTGGTGCGAGCGCTGCGGACCCCTAGCACTCGTGGTACCTCTGACGTTACTAGAGGAACCTCGGGCCGAACATTCGAGCCCCTCCCTGATAGGGAGTTGTTCGGATTGGGTTGGACTCGAAGAGGCAGTGGTTCCCGATACCGTGAGAGATCGGGCACATCTCCGGACGGGGTCCCTTTTGGGACAGCTCGGTAACTCCCTGGTCGAAGGAGGCTCGGGTCCTTGGTCCTACGGGTCCAGGACTAATGGGAGTAGAACCTCTGGCATTAACTGTTTACGAACCAAAGTACAGTGGGATGTCCGTTGTCCTGGCCTGCGGGGGGAAGTTTCCATCTAAGCTAAATGTAGGGACCCTGCCCCTCTGCATTGTCGTGGCTCCTTGGGACGGCCACCCTGTGTCTCCTCTCGCCTCATCCTTCCTCCCATGATGCCCACTTGGGGGCATAGATACAATAGACCAAATTTGGACTTCCTTGCCGAGTACCCTACGAAATGATCTAATTCCAGTTCCCTGACATCCTCAAAAATTTACTATTGTTCTACAAAACGTAGTGTGTTAAACCTGTAATTATTCAAGAATAGTGCAAAAAAATTACATTGCAATGTTTGATATTGTGGTTTTGTATACCCGGGGAGGCTTTGGGTCCCCTGAGTACGATTCTGGGCAAGGCATCCGGCAATGTTCTCTCTTGAAACATTAGGGACCCCGGTAAGCTACCACCGAACCTGGACACCTTTCATTCTTCACTCTTCACGTAACTCCCGGGTAAGGAGAGAGGTCGGTTTACCATCCGCATAGATACTCTCAAGTATAATTGAATTGAATTGTTCATCACTCTTCCTCCCCAAATTTATAAGGCACATCAGCTCCAGCCTTAGCTGCAGTGTTGAAATTCTTCTTCGTTTCTAATTCCTATCCCTTTACTTGCTATGTATGACTCATTTCTTCAAGCGATGCAAATGACAGTATTGGGCATCCTTTGCAAAATTGACATGTGGGAGCAGTGCGTGACGTAGGAAACTTCCCTGAAGTTTGCGAGAGAGATCAGCGGGAAATACACGTCAACTGGTCGTCAGATTGCGCTGATGTTTGTTTACGTTTTTTCCCCCTAGCAGCTGCGAGTTGAATCACGTGGTCTGGCGAGGAATGGAATATCCAAGACCGCGATAAAGCAAGAGTAAGACTTTGTCTGGGTATCCAGTCGAGTGTCGTGTTGCACGTGAAGATGAGGTACGGATTGTTCTTACTGACGCCGGCTTTGGCTGCACTGCTCTTCTGTTGCCATGGTAAGTGCACTTTCAATTGTTTTCTTAGAGGCTATATTAAAGCGAAACAATTACATAGCGGTTATTACAACCAATTATAACTTTTGTTAGTTACAACCTTGAGATACAGAATTCGCTGGTTGAAGTTAACAAATAAAGACTACAAAGATAAAAACAAAGGAATCACACATTTGTGAATTCGGAGGTAATTTCACAAAGCTGTTAATTTTACAATTTTGTAGGTGAGCTGCAATATCAATTTGAACTTCACGAATTCATTGCCGCATTAGATTCGAGAGGCTAAATGGCAAAATTGGCATAAAAGATTTTTTTGGTGCTTACATTTCTTTTTAATTTGAAATATATTTTAACACAATACGTGTGCCACTTTTTTTACTATATTATTCTGCACTACTTTAAGCAATAATAATTGCTATACTCTTTGGAATAGACAGGTTTTAGCTCACCTGGAAGTAAAGGTTTGTGTTACAAATTGTACCACTTCTAAACATGGCAGCTTATGTCCAAGCTATAAGCTCTTCCCCCTCCTTTCCATTTTTGCTATAAAGGTTATTCTTTGTTGTTATGTGAATGACAGCTTTCGATGTAAGTTTGCAAATTTTACTGAAAATATTTGAATCATATTTCCATTTGATAAAAACCATACAGCAATGCTGTTACTGATCTACCTAGGTTATTTTATATTTAAGAACATTTAATTGTTGAGAAATGTTGATAAAAATGTGATAAAACTTATCTTCAGTAGTAAACTATATATAAAAGTAGATAAGTGAAAACCTGTTCATCTACATTCTGTAAACCTTTGTCTCATATACAGTTACTGAGATAGTGGGATATGGTGTTAGCAAATTTGAATGGGGCATTTACCCCTCCTAAGTAAAACAAATATAAGAACTTAGCTATAATATGCAATAAGCAATTTCTCCGCCAGGACCGACTCGAGGGGTTTTTCCGCCCCGATAATTGCAACTGACGCCCTTGCCCTATTTCAGGCTTGATTTTTACCTGCAATGTTAACCCTTATGACAACTCATTCTTACACAATATACGTATATATATACGTATATATATATATATATATATATATATATATATATATATATACATTGCTTGAGTGATCAATAAAAATGTGGGATTCATGTGATGAAAGAACTACGGTGTTCTTAATATTTTGGGTTTGCCCTTCATCAAGAAATAAACTAATTACAAACACACACAAAATGAAGCACATTTAACTGTTAACGGTACTAATTAACAATTATCTTTATCAGTACGTTACCACGTTTCCGGTGACACATCATTCATTCTGTTATGTCTTGGGCTACAGTACTTTACTTCTGGATA